>CM018572.1:3297500-3897500 GCA_009078335.1 Salix brachista
AAAGAAAGGGGGGATAATAAAATGAATAAAGAAGTGCCCAAATTCAAATCTAAAATCAAATCCGATAAAAAAATAATTCAATTTTCATTAAAAAGTATAAACAATGTCCCCAATACTCACGCACAGAGAAAGGAGATTGAAGTTGAAGCTCTGTGTAATAAGATATAAATGGCGTAATTATGACATAATAGAGTTAGCACTAAAATCTCCTCTCGAATATTCGAGACATTATTTATAATAAGAATTGAATATTTTATTATAGCAATTGGATAATCACAAAAATCTATAGATTAAAATTATATTGGTAGAGTTAATTAAGCCTTAATTAGTTCTGATCAGGAATATAATTGAGTTTGATTTTCAAAATATTTATTGTTTATAGATGTATTATAATAATATTTTTTATTTTTTAAAAATTATTTTTAATATCAATCTATTAAGATATAAAAAAAATGTATTTTTTTTAAAAGGCAATCACTGATTATTTGAAGATTGGTCTGTGACTCATTAATTGTAATGATTTTGTAATTAATACCGCCTTTAAGGATTAAAAAACGGCAGCAAAGTGACCGACAGAATCTCAACGGTGGAGGAAAGATGGCACGCAACTCCACGTCCCTCGCACCACTTACACACTGTTTGGGAGTGCGTTGCAACGGTGTTTTCAAAAAAATTGATTTTTTTTTATTTTTTATTTTAAAAATCGATGGTTTGGCGTTTTTAAATTATTTTGATGTGCTGATGTTAAAAATAATTTTTAAAAAATAAAAAATATCATTTTGATGTATTTTGATACAAAAATTACTTTGAAAACCTACCGCAACCGTACTCCCAAACAGGCACTTAATGTTGCCCGTCACACATCTCTTTCCCATTTATAGCTCTGATATATTACAGCTACATCAGCAACGTACACGTGTCAAGCTAAAGATGACAGCCGCCAGTCGACGTGGGGCTACCTTTCTAGTGTTGGTGGGTGCCAGGTTCGCCTTTTTGAAGAGGGAGAGGATAGGACATACGGATTAACAAAATGGCTCAGCCGCTCAGCACATGGGTCACGTGGTTGGGATTCTATAAGATCTTTTTCGAAGCACGTCTGAATATTTTAGACAAAATCATTAAACAATGCCTTATCATGTCATGTCATGTCATAATATTATTAATAGATTTTAAAAAAACAATTATCACAATAACCTCAATATTTCAACAGAATAATTTTGAAAAACGTTTTGAGAAATAGTTTACTTTTATTCTGTTTTAAAACACAATATTTATTAAATATTATTATTTACAACATTTATTATATTTTAAAAAAATAACATTAAATAATTATGTCTTCGATACGTGATATTTTATTAGATGTAAATAACTTAGAATTAATATTAACTAATTATAAATTAATGTTTTATTTTTAGTCATAATATTGAAAGATATATCATTCCACTAAAACTTTTTGTTATCGATTCTTTTTACTTTCTATGCTAATTATCCAATATCCCCTATTTTATTACGTTTAAGAGGTGAAGGACAATTTTTGCTTGTCTTCTCTAAACAGTATGGAGATGGATAAGTAACCAAAAAACAAAACATTCAAGGATCCCGGCCAAACTTTATATATATATATATATATTCAATTTGCAAGATGCATTATGATCCGTTTACATGGTGATGTGGACGGACACTACCATTTTTGTTTTCTATTATATCTTTTTTTATTGGATCAGATTTTAAGTCAATTTATCGAGAAGATGACAAGATTGAAAGAAGATAAATTAAAGTTAAAAATACTTAGAGGATAAATGGTTTTAAGAAATTCGGGGAAAATACTTATTGTAGTCTTGATATTTTACATATTATAATATTAGATCTTTTTAATTTTATTCCAAGTTTTTTTTTTAATTATCTCTCGGCTCTTAGTATGATAGAAAGTTGCTAGAATCCAACACAATAGAGAAAAAAAAATACATTTGTTGACACCAATTACGACAACCCAAATAGTTAAAATTACTGTCTAATCGTTTCTTTTTATGAGAGCTCAAATTAGTAGCTTTCCCCCCTTTAAATCCCCAATAAAAACTTATGATATTGGTAAGATTCTTTTATTTCAGATTGATTTTGAATTTCAAGATAGTTTTTAGAAGCCATCAATAAGTTTGTCAAGTTTTATATAATGTTTTCTTAATGTTTTGGATAAACAAGTTAAGAAAAATCAGTTTTTAAAACTAAACAACCAACCTTGTTTTTTTTTTTTATCACCATAATGGTTAGAAATTGGATGAAACAAATAACATAATAGCCCTAAATGCAAAAGAAAGAAGAGATGCAACTTGAATAGTTGTTGGATCTATAAACATAACATTACATTGAACATTAAAACACATCTTATTGACAAAGAAAAAGAAATAAAAAATGTAGGGTAAGCCTAGAACTGAAAAATTATATACCTAGTTAGCTTCAAAATATAGCTACTAGCACTCTACAGCCTTCACGAGTATTTCACATACACTTTTAAAAAAAAATTGATTTTTCAAAAAAGAATTCTTTTTTCAATAAACAAATTAAAGAAAAACTAAAAGAACTAGACAACTCATTGCTCCTTCTATGATGTATTCATACATAATTACATTGTGGATTCACGGTCCATGTTTTTCTTCCAAAGATTAAAAATATTACAGTTGAAAATTAGAAAGAAAAAAAACTGCAATCCTCTTTGTCCCATGAAGAGAATAATAAAAGAAATCAAATGTGAGAATAAAGAGAGGGAAAGAAAAGAAAAACATGATACATTGAAATTACATTGCCACCACACGTTGCTCTGAAAGGAAGCCCTTGTCGAGATCATTCCATAACACCAAGGAAGATCTCTATTGAATCTTGGAGGGAACCACACTTGCCTTCCCAATACAACGACCTTCTTCGCTTGCCAGCGCGTGTCACGAACATCAAAAAACTTTCTATCTCATCTGTTCAATTTAGTTCCTAATTCTCTAAGAACTTTTTAAAAGCAAATCAGATTTTAACCGGGTGAATTTGATATATTATGAATTTAAACATGCTATAAAAAAAAACACATTGCCAATGCCTTGAATCCATATCCACAATAAAGTGTCGGCAACTAAGCGAAGTAGAAACTAATGAAAAATAACTATTCCATGTTTATTTGAGCTGATAATAAAGGAAAAACATTCTAACCGCTCGTACAATATTTTAATTCCTTAATTAATTATTTTTATCAACTAAAATTAATTTTCAAAGGTAATTTTAGCTAACATTACATAAGTTGAGAGCAAAGTGTTGACAAATTCCCAGGTATTGCTCGGCCATTATTTCACAAGATAAAAGCAGTTTATAAAATAGCTAGGCTGATTTGATTGAGCACTGAAATTTTATTTATTTTTCCATAGTAAACTACTTGTATCTCGCAATAAAGGGAGTGTTTGAAGGTATTTCTAAAATATTTTTGAAAAACAAATTTATATTTTTTTTAATATTTTTAAATTATTTTCATGTATTTGATTAATTTTTAAAAAATAAAAAAAATATAATTTTAATACATTTCTAAATAAAAAACACTTTTAAAAACAACCTTTACCATATTATCAAAACACTAGTACTAACATCACGTCACTTAAGAAAGCACCACGTTTTCTAAGTTAGATCCAGTAGTATTTACGGGGCCTTTTCCAATGTCTCACATTTTAGAAGTTAAGGTATTAAGATAGACTGAATCACTCCATCATCCCAAGGCCCAGTGGTTTTCTGGTGGCCTCATAGAGCTATATGTATCCTAAGGGCATACTCGGGCCCAAGTCCATACTAATCAAGCAAGCCCACTACAGATCCGGGTAGCATGTAATTGTCAATGCAGGCCGCTTGAGATCCCCTGGAATCACATCCCATGTCCACTGAGAGCACTATGAACTATGAAGAGCAATCATCGCCCTGCCATCACGAGTAGAATAGCAATGAAGTACATTGTAGACGTCTGGATCAAATGTTGAAAATGATGTGCCTTAACAACAACCCGATAAAAAAAATTCTCTTTTTGCTCAAGCTTTCTACTGAATACAGGTGAACAAATAAACTTTTTCAGAGATTGATTCCACACTCGTTTAGACAAAAGCCCTCCAAAAGGGGCAGGACTTCTCTCAGGTTCGATGTTGAGGAGAACAGAAAAGATGGATAGAATTGATCATGCTTCAGTCATAGGAAGCTCGCCACTTTCAAGGATCACCACTCTCTTTGTGGGACGGTCTCCTCTGTCGGTCTGTTGTGACTCGATCAATTTAACAATGTCCATGCCTTCCAAAACTTGCCCAAACACAACATGCCTTTGATCTAGCCATGGAGTCTGCCATTTCCCGTGAACATGCAAGCAAAGTGAAAGTGTGTCAAGTTCTATAAAAGTAGCATATATCTGCAAAGATTTGACCACTAAACTAGAAGGAATTGATCAGCAGATCACATAAGAAGCATTTGCAGAAAACAATCCGTCTCCATCAGTGACCACTAATAATCATGCTACCTATAAGAAATAGGTGCTAAGCCGACACAAAAATGAAAGTAGCCTACTGAAAGAGAATGAAACTTCATTGGTGAAACTTAGTTGATAAAGACCATATCATTTACCACAAACAAAAAAGAGTACCAAACAGATTTGGATTGTTAGAGTGGATTCCAATTTTCAAGCACCTACACACAAGCATGGTCAACATGCAGTGGTTTTCAATACATAAAAAATTTGCCTTCTTTATAATGGCCTTCATCACATTCAGAACACAGTTCGACAGGCAAAATCACCTGTGCATAGTTTGCAGAAGAAGGGGATAACCCAGAAAATATTCCGATCCTTCGCCCCTCTTGGGAGGTATAAAGTTCAACCCCATTTAACTACAACTAACAGTTTGTACCTTCCAAAAGTAGAATGTAAAAGTTGGCTTCAGAAACAATGACCTATTTTCCTAGTTCCCTTGATCCCTTCCACGTTACACCTCCAATCAAGTAACCATTACTTATTATACTAGCCATATTTTTAAGTTCTTGTCTTCAGAAAGAGAGAACCCCGAGGGAAATTCATGGTTAGATATAGGAATCATATTCCCTCTTTAAACTCTCTATCCGAGATCCTGCTCCATATATATATATATGTATGTGTATATTCAAAAAAACACTAATGATAAAAATTCTCGGATACTGTAACAATAGGATATGATGTGTTTGTATGCACCCACATATGTGCATGTCTCCACGCACATGCATGAGGAACATGTATCGAAATGGAAAGACAATTGTTTACCTTAACAGTGCAGATAAAAAATTGACTTCCATTGGTGTTGGGCCCAGCATTTGCCATACTAAGAACTCCTGGTCCAATATGCGACACTGCAAAGCATTTGATTGAGATTTCATAATTAGGCATGTGGTGGCACATAGATAAATATACAACATCGACCACTGAAATGTTAAAAAGATGACCAGGCAGAATCCAGGAAGAATCAATCACTCAATAAACTCCAAACCATGAAGAGATGTTCTTAGCAAAAACTCATTATTAAAATACAGGAAAATTTATGTTTAGGGACTGCTCAAACTTATGACAGGGTGAGAGTGAGACACGGAGAAGGGGTCATCTGTCTTCAGCCAAAGAAACTTCCTAGGTGGGTATTACAGTTAACTGAGCATGGCTCCAACCAAGCGACATAGTTACATGAGAAGCACCGACTTACACTTGAAGTTTTCATCTTTGAATGTGCGGCCATATATGCTTTTACCTCCAGTGCCCTGCAAGTATTTCCAAATACTGACAATTAGAATTCGTTACTCATTTAAAAACCTTTAGAATGCCCTAAGTACAAAGCTTAGAATATCATGGACAACAGTTCATTTCTTAACAAACACACAAACAAGGGAAACAAAAGCATAGAAATTGATTAAAGAAAAAATTTAAAGGGTTGTAGAAACTGAACTGGGCATCAACCCTAAAGTTAAAATGGCAATCCCATCCCAACTAAGATATCCTTTCCAAAATAAGTGTTGCCAAGAAAACTGGACAAATCATGTAAACTTTCTAACTAAACCCATAAGAGCGCAGAGATTTCCATTCATTTGACCCTTAACTTGATCTGTAAAGTGCGCATATCCTTGTTCAACTTAAGAAAATATTTACACACAGGCCAATTATAGCATTAGGTCAACACCCTCATGCGTTTCAATCACAAGTTCACAACTTGAATAGTGATGAACTCTCTATATTTGCAGCACAGCCAGCTTATACATTGAATCCAATTTCACAAATTATAAGTTTCACATGTAAGCACCTTGCGTTTCTGTAATGCATTTAAATACTGGTGCAGTTCTGATATATCAGACCAAGTGATGAAAAAACTTCAAAGTGGTCTCTCATTTCATAGATAGTAAAATACTTCTAAGAATAAACAACACCACATTTTTCAATTGGAACTTGAAAGGTGGAATTGTTTAGGAGGGAAGAAAATTAAGGTGGAAATGAGATATTCAAGTTCCCATAGCATACAACTGAAATTCTCGTTCTTTCATCGGGTTTTAAGCCAATAATTCTATTTCTAGACAATAAAAGGAGGCGAAGAGTTAACAAGACAATATATTGAAAGAAGGAACTCACATTTCCTTTGTCAAAATCCCCTCCTTGAATCATGAAATCTTTGATGACACGGTGGAAAGCAGAATTTTTGAAACCGAAGCCCTTCTCTCCTGATCAAAATACATAATTGAAAGCAAATTATAAGAGATTCAAAACATTGATGTTAAGGAAAGAAAAGAGCTAATGGATAGTATAGATTTAAAGTTCATATGACACAACCTGTACATAAAGCACGGAAATTCTCTGCTGTTTGTGGCACATCATCACCATATAACCCAATGACAATTCTCCCAACAAGCTTCCCTTCTGGATTCCCAATCCCTATATCAAAATACACTTTGTTGGTCACCTTTGACTGCAACTCCGAAACCTGAAAATTTTAACAAACAAGAAAAAATAAAATAAAAATCAAGGCGCCGATATATAAAACCACATACAGTTCAAACTTCATTCATCCACAAAAGTAATTCCACATCAAAACCATCACAAAACAAACTCTAATACGCATTTCACACAGCAATTCAAATTTTCCGATCCCAAATTGGTTTCTTAAACGTTACAAAAAGCTGCATATATCTGTAAGTCCTCGAGATAATCGACAGAATTCAAGAGAGTAAAAAACACAACAGTTCACTAAAATCTAAAAGGAACACAGTATACAGGTCTCAAGCAAACAATACCCTCGATCGATTGAACAGATAAAATCTACACAATAAACTAGATACATAGAGCAACCGGGGAAAAAAACGGAAAAGTAGAACCCTGCAAAACCCCAAACCTCTGCACTAGCTCGAACGGAGCTAAGAACACGGGATTTCTTTGGAGACGAGGTTGCAAGAGAAGCAAAACGAAGCGAACCCGAGAAGAACAAGCTCGATGAAGACGAGGAAACATTTGACGGCAAGACATTTCTGCTGGGAAACTTCACTTCATGACATGCGGTGGAGCTTCCTGATTTTACATGCGACAAAGTATTTCTAGGGCTGAATAGGGAGCCCACATTTGGCTGCAAAGATTAAAACACAGTTCATGCAAGGTTAGTAAAAAAGAACAGTAAATAGGGGAGTGCTTGGTCAGTGAGAAAAGGAAAAGGAAAAAGGGGAGTACAAGAGTTGTAAGAGAAGCCGCCATTGATGCTGTTTGGCGTGATTTTCTTTGGTTTTAGTTTTATAGAAGCTTGCTGGAGAGATGATGAATTTTACAGATATTGTGTTTGGTGCTAAGGAAATGACAAATGTGACCTCTAAAATCACCAGGGGTCAGGTGTGTCGAATATCCACAACCGTACCAACAACCCTTTAGTGGCCACAATAACCCCAAAAAAACCCTACCCTTCCCCTGTCTTCCCTTCTCCTGCTGAAAACAAAAGGTCAACAGAAACAACAAAGATTGTATTATCATCGCTAGTCAAGTTATTGGTATTTTTGACTTAAACCATAAAATTAACATTTTACATTATGCATTTGATTCGTTATTTTAACATTAACAATTAATTAAAAAAATAAACTAAATGATATGGGCTGGTTTCACTTTTTTCCCATTTATATCAACTAATTAAATGAAATTAGATTTTAAATTGTCATAAAAATATAAAATAAGAAAAAAAAACACGACAATGAAGACATGAAGATATTATATGTCTCACATGACATTTTTTTTCATCTAATAGTTCATTTTATTAAGTTTCTAATTTTTAATTTTGAAAAAAAAAGTAACTTAAAAAACACAAAAAGAAAGAGAATAATAGGTTGAGCTATTTTTTTATGTCAACAAGTTTAATGGAATGAGAAAAGTTTGATGATGATTATATTTTAAAAAAATCCTTAAGAAAGAAGAGTAGACTTGATTTAGAGATTTTTCATTCAGTTTTTTTTGTGTGATTTTAGGATGTTTGGGAAGTTATTAGATTGTTTATAAAAGTATTTACTGTATTGTGAAGTGTTAAAAGTTTTTTTTTTTTATGATCGGGGTGTCCGGGCCAGCTTACGCGCACCTCGACTATTCCCCGGGCTCATTTGAACATCTTGCAAGCCCAAATGAGCAGGTAAGGCACCGCGGGGGTGACAGGCATACCACGCAAGGAAGGATCCAGAGGGACATGAGGGGAGGAGCCCTCCAGCCCCACTCCCACTGGGACTCAAACCGAAGTTCGAAAGATGGAGGGCGCGCCCTACACCGCTGGGTCACAACCTTGCAGGTGTGTTAAAAGTATTTATTGATTTTAGGGCTAGAGCTTTTTTTGTATGAGCCTTTTGGGTTTTCTTTTTTCTTTTTATTTTTATTATTCAATATTAAGTTGCATGGATCTTTATACTTCAATAATGGAATGATTATAAATTTATTTTTTTATCTTGCAATAAAATAAAAAAATCAATTCAACCTAGTTGAATCTATAACCCTAGGTGTAAGTTTAGTAAATTTACTAGGCATGTTATTTTTTTATTTGCACATGCCAAGGTGACAATGTCAGGAGACTGAAGGGCACAATTTTTATCCTGGGAATGTGGTTAAAAAAAAAAAAACGCAGTAATTGACTCTCAATGCTCTCCTCCACCGATTAACTTTCGTTTGCCTTAACAAACACGAAACAACACGTTTCTTCATTCTTGCCCCCTCAAATCCCCAACTCCACCTTCTTCACATTCTCCTTCAGATCTCTTCTATGCCGGTGTTTAACTCTAGATTGACTCCTACAGAGAGGGTAGCAATGGCTTGTAGCGCTTTTGCGAGGGAATGAAAACCGAAAAGAGCAAGACACTTCTTAATTTGGAAACACTGCTGGTAGAAGTGCCTGTGAGATTTTTCTTGATGTCTAATATAACCTGTAGTTTTTTCTGGGTCCAATGTTTTTAGCTTTTCTGTATGGAAAATCCAGATTGATCACGGCTACCAACCATGTTAGGTCAGCATAAGATCAACAATGAATTGTAATGTGTCAGTTTTTAGCCTCTCTTTTTTATAGTTCTTCGGGAAAAAAAATACCTTTGGATATGATTTGCCTCTGCATACAATACAATGATCAACATATGGCTAAACTACTTTCAATTTCATCAAATCAAAGCCGTTTGATTTGTACAAAATCCATCTTCATGTGACTTTGATCTCAATTCGGAGAGACAATTTTCGTGTTCAATACTCTTTCACTTATTTCAGTTATACACTGCAACTAAAATTGTTTTTCATGAAACTGTTTTTTTTTAAACCTTAACCACAAGAACAACCGCGATACCAAATAAACCCTTAGCAGGAAAGTTTTTTATTGTTGTTGTCCTTACACATTTAAGTTGATGGCTGTGCAGAGGACATTCATTCTGTGTCGCCATCAGAACACAACATCCTTTTCAGGAACAATTGCAAACATGGAAAACCTTCAGAGGACATTCATTCTGCTGGGTATGCTGATACCAGCCCTCTTCAAAATATTACTAGAAGCTTCCTTTGCCGCTAACAGAACTTCTCCCTATTTGACAACAATTTGCAATCATAAGCATAGCACAAAACTCCATCGGTTATTGGGGAAAGAGAAGATTGATAAACAAAATGATGTGCAGTACAAAGTACCTCATTGACATTCAAAATCTTCTTGTCCTTCATAATCCATTCGCCATTGCACATTACGGAGACAACATTCTCAGTCCTCATACTGTACACAAGGCTTGAAATGCTGCATTTTGATCAATGCATTTACACGTGATTAATAAAAAAGAGGACATTGAGTAGACGCTGGAGAAACTTCTTTACCCTAAATGGTTGAGTTGACATTTATTTAAGGCGCTGAGAACATGAGATGAAGAGCTATAATGTTGCAAGAACTTCAAAGCTAATTTCATACCAGTCATGAATAGGAACCATGGACCATGAGTTGGGATGAACCACAGTGATGTCAGCCTACCAAATCAGGAAAACAAAGATTAATCAGGTCCAGCTGCCTGAAAAGACATTAAAAAACCAAGTACTTGTAGTGAACAGAAGCTAAATCTCAAATTGCAAGTTAAACGTGAAAAAAGAGGGAAGGGCAAGGAGGGTAGGTGGGGAGGGAGAAGAGCAAGTGATCTAACTTAGAATCCATTTGGGACTGCAACACAGTCATAATTGGAGCTTTAACAATCCGACCTTTTTCCCAGTTTCAAGGGATCCTATTTCATTATCCCAAAGCACTGTTTTTGCACCATTTATGGTCCCCATTTTGAGAATTGTTTCAGCTGGGAGAGCTGTAGGATCAGTTGTTCCCTTTGCATAAACTTCCCGTCCTTTGTTGATCAAAGAAGCTAGATACATCTCATCAACTGCAAAGAGAAAATTACCGCATAAATTTGCAGTCATCTGTATTCCAAGTACCAAGGAGCATTTTGACCTTAGAGTAAATATTGACAAAAATTGCTTAAAGGATGAGCTTCAAAATATTATTTTATTCTCCTTAACCTATATTATAGTACAAAGGAAAAATATCTGACCATGTCTCCAATACGACCCAGGCCCTGACTTTTTTATTATCGTACAGGGTAAAAACCTTACTATCTATACATGGAAACCAGAAACTGAAACTGAACATGGCCAGGCTTGCATAAAAACCACCGCAATAACAGGAAAATACTGAACATCAAAGAAATGTGAGAATGGAAACAATAAAATCAGAAATCAAACAAACCGATGCTCATTCTATTATTTGATGGTGCCCCATCTGTTCCCAAGGAAACACAAATGCCAGATTCAAGCATCTCCCTAATAGGTGCAAAACCAAGCATTCTCATCGCAGAAGCAGGACAGTGAGATACTTTGACACCAGCTCTTGAAAGAAAACCTATCTGAAGGAGAAATGATAACAGTCAGATCACTGAGAACATGATCTTAGAATTAGCTAGAGACAAAAGCGTGGATCACATTACAAAAAGAATACAATCTGAAACATAAAGCAACTTTCTACGTTTCCATTTGGTATAATATCAACCTCTAGCATTTTGCTAATATATTTATTACAATACTCTCTGTTCAGTGACACTGCACACATCAAATGAAAAGCTTCTTTGATGCCAATGGGGAAAAGATGAAAAATAAAATCGTTGGGAGTCAGACTAATCATAGCCTACAAGGTAGCATGACATAATGATAATCCATCTAGCATAATCTTCCTTGAAATCCAGCTAGAAACTGTCATCTTGTTATAATTAGTATAACATGTCCAGTTCTAGAAATTACATCATTACATGGATTTAAAAATAGTCTCAAATAAGAACCAGAAATAAAAAAAACCCATGGAGATAGTGTAAGCATAAGGAACAAGTTTATTTCAAATAAGTATTATAAACAATCTCAATTATCCCCTAATAAAAGCAAAATTCACTAGAACTTTTGCCAACAACTTCATTTAAATTCACCTATTTGCAAATTTATTGGACCTTATTTATCTATTTTTTTGATGCAAGGAAGGTAAACTGATATATTTCTATGGTGTGTAGCAGAGAATTAGCAGGAGCAATTCACCTCAGTGTCGTCAACCCAAACTGTATGAGCTGAAAGTAAGTTGTTTTGAAGAAAGTTTATCTTCTCCAAGTGTGTAACAGTCCCGTGTTCAACTTTCCGATTACCCTTCACGAATTGATTCTCATAAGGTATCTCTGCAATATGCTAACAAATGAAAAGATTAGCTCAACCTATTTCAACATCTTCTTTCTTTGGCAGGATATTCAACGTCTGAACCAATTAAAGCTTCTCATAATGGAAAAGGAATTAACAATATTTTTCATCGCCTTTAATTTATCATTATTATTATTTTGGAAGGAAGGAAGGAGAAACATAGTCATAATTGTTCAGGTCCATTTCAAACAGATCATTCTCCTTTGCAGTTGACAGCTGACTTGAGCGTTGCATCCTCATGTGGAAGAAATATATACACAGTATCACTATTATGAAGGCTAGGCTACATGTTGAAACCATGCTTCGTGTCTCTATATATTCAAGTTGAATTATGGCATAACATCAAAGAGTCTTGTCACGCTGAAAATTGCAGTCTATTTGGCAAATTCCACAGTGCATCTATACTTTCAACCCAAAACAAAAACGTTTTAACAGTTTTCTTATAATAAAACATTTCAGTGCACATCAATATCCACCAGATAATAAATGCGCATGTGATTTACAATATAGATGTAACTCTAAGGTAAAGAGAAAGTTCAGTACCATGTGGATTCCAGTTTTCAGTTCCTGAGCCATATTTCTAGTTTCAAGAAGTAGGCGATCAGTTGAATTCATAATTTGCCTAATTCCAAACCATACTCTAATGCGTCCATCTGCAGTATTATTGTGCTTCTCATAAAGCTCCATTTGAGACTGCCCTTGAAGTGAGAAATTTGACTTCAGTCGATGATATAATTGCTGTTTAAAGTAACTAGTACAGCAATTGTGGATATAAAAGGGAAACAAAATGATACTATACAACAGAGGAAAAGGATGAAATATCTTTGCATAGAGACTCGAACAAAATTGCAAAACGCAACAACAATGTGCTGGTGTGTGCCTGAATAAGACTCACAAACAGGACACGCCTCAAGGGATTTTGAAGCGCAACTTCAATCCTAGCTCAACATCAATGACAAGCCTGAGCATAAACAGTTTTACAATAGTTCATGATCACACGTATCAGCATAAATGCTTGTCTTTGAGTGGGAAAATCAAGGACACAAAGACACTCATCAAGAATCTAAAGTAAGATTACAGTTGACACAACTTTGATCCAAGCTCACAAGCAATGACAGGCCTGAGCATTACCTATGTTACAATAGTTCATGATCATGTATATCAGCATAAATGTTCTCTCTTTGTGGGAAAATTACAGACACGAAGACACTTATCATGATTATGGTGTAAATTTAACTTTCCCTTCTTAGTACCAATTGCTCCTCCAAAGGAAGAACAGTGAAAGAACAGTCGAAAATGCAAAAAACCAAAGCCCATCATATATTAATCAATGGATTGCATTTTTCACCACTCAATCAACTCAACAAGCCTGGTAGTTCAGACATCATTGCCGTAAATGATGCAAACATCAACATATAGAAGAAAAAGCACGATAATGAACTCCACAATATCAACTGAAAATTCAGCATAATCCTCAACCTGAATACAGTCATCCGTCGTTCGCGTAGCCCAAGATGTAGGCAAACCCTCGCCAGTATCCATAATTGACTCAGTTAAGCAGGCGCGCAAGCCCAATTTTTCAACAGCACGAGCCATTCCAGACACATACTGGCCCCCGGCTTCAGCAAAGCAAGTTACCTATATAAAATAATAATAGCAATAATAATCCCAAATGTAAAACTGAATTCCAAATTAAAAAGAAAAATAAAAGGACTCACACCAGAGTGGATGAGCTCAATTCCACAAAGTAAAGTTGAAAGATAAGAATCATCCTCGGTCATATTAGATTCATAAGGCCAAATACGATGATGCAACCATGTCATCAGATCAACATCATCAGCTATCCCTCTCCCTAGCTGTTGCGATGTGTGCACGTGCGTGTTTATAAATCCTGATGTATCATGATTAACGGTTTCGATTGGAGTGTATATACATATCAATATAAATAACAGCAACAAAAGAGGGAGGGAGGGAGTACCAGGAAGTAAGATATGGCCGTGAAGGTCGATGATTTGGAGATTGTGAGCGAGAGAGGAGAATTGAGAAAGAATATCGGAGGATTGACCTATGGCTTTGATTTTATCTTGTTCGATAACAATCCCTCCGTTCTTAAAGACTCGACTCTCGGGGTCCATGGTGACGATCATGGCATTGTGAATTATCGTCACTGAGTTGCTGCTGCTCTTCGTCGCCATTTCTCTCGCACCCTGTGCAGTGCTAGTGCTAAGCTCTCAGTTTGACTTCCCAGACTAATAGAGTACAGTGGAGTTCAACTGCTTCGATTTCTAACGTTGTAAATTTGTAATCAAGTTGAAGGCATGAATCGCACCGTTGTGCAGATATGCAAGGGTTTGAAAGTTAATTTAGTCCTTACAGTTTACGTCATTCATCACTTCAATCCCAAGAGATTAATTTGTGAAATCCTTACCCTTATAACTAGCCAATTATTATAACAGTTTATAAGCAACCATTTCCAGCACGGAACATGCATGAAACCCAGAAACTAGCCTTTATGTTACCTGGAAAGCTTCACAGCGAGTACCTATGTATCGAGTCACAGTTGAAAAGACTTGTTCGTTACATATGGGTCTTTAAGCAATTCCTTGCATGCCATTAAGATTAGCAGAAGCCCTGTTTGCTATGATCTTTCCAGAAGCCAGACATGAAAAGGAAAAAAAAGTTATTAATTCTCCGTCAATTCAATTGATTCATTGTTAACAACGGTTGCAACTTTCTAAATGGAATAGAAAATCTCATGCATCACGAGGAGGACTTTTAGCAGCGCTTCTTTTCTAATATAAATATTTAAAAAAAATCTATTTAAAACAGAATACTACTTCTTGACCATACTTGATAGATAGGTATCACTTGTATGATCGGTTTGCACTTTGCTGCGGGTTATATTTTTTTTAATAAAATAAAAATATTTAGGTATTGCTAATAATTTTTTAAGTAGATTTTTTTTTTTAAATCATGTGGTGATTGGTTCAATATGACCTAATCGACTTGAAAGATTCAAAGACAACCTGAATTAGTTAAAATATAGTTTGATTTAAAAAATATTTAAAATGTGTTATATATATTTATATTGTAACGACAACATATTAGATCGATTCAGATCAACCTAGGATAACTTGTCAATCCGCAATCAACCTAGGTTAAAAGATTATGAAACACAATCCCCGATAAATCTAATATTGAAAGATGTAAAACAGTTTTAGTCAGCCCAGGTTAACCTATCAAACTTATAAGTCAAATTATGAGACGATGATAACTTCATAAAAAGAAAATCAAAATAAATAATAAAACTTAATTCTCAATAATCAAATGTTAAATGATGAACTTGAGAACAAGATCAATTATAAACAGGGAGCCTCAAGTCAAACTCGTAGTTCATGAAAAACTAAATAATCTTGTAAAAGTAAATTAAAAAATCATGAAGCTCGTAGCTAACTAATCTTATGTTGAAGGGTGAAAGTGAAGAAAAAAAATTGCAATAAATAGTATTTCGTGAAAAGAGATATAGTAAAATCCCCTTATCTTTTAGTTTTTTTACTAGATTTAGACTCGCGTTATGCTACATGTCTGTATTTTTCTCTACATAAAAGACAATGTCTAAACATTTCAGACATGTTTTAAATAAATAAATAAATAATGACTTGAATTATATCTATGAATGAGCTTAATAGGCTGAATTTATTTTAATTAGATGATAAAAAAAAGAATTGACAATGATTGTGGATAAAACCTTTGAAAGTATATAATTGGATAACAAATTCAGGGGAAAAATAACACTAGGTCAATTCATGCTATTAAAATCATGAAAAAATAATCAATCTCTAGTAAATCTAATATCAAACGACCATTTATCATTATCACTACTACTATTATTGCTACTGCTACTGCTGTTGCTATTATTGTTATTGCTATTATAATTACAACTATTATTGTTATTACCATTATTTCTATTATTATCATCATCATTTTATTGTTACATTATCATTATCATTATTATTTTTTTGATAATCGGGGTGTCCGGACCAGCTTACGCGCACCACAACTAAATCCCTGGACCCACTGAACATCCTGCAAACCCAATGAGCATGTAAGGCACCGCGGGGGTGACAGGCGTGCCTGACAAGACTTGAACCTGGGGTGAGAGGAAGGTAGAAGACCTTCATGACAACCAGGCCAAGACCCTGTTGGCTACATTATCATTATTAGTAATACTAGTAGTCGTCATGGTAGTATTAATACTCATATTATCATTAATATTATCACAATTATTAGCACCTTATAACTGTAAAAACAAAAGCCATAAACTTTATTTGAAGAATAAAATTAAAAATCATAATTTTTTTGACAAAACAGTAATGAAAAATAATAAAAAATCAAAACCAGAGGGATCAAATTAAAATCACCATTATCATTGAAAAAACAGAAATCATGAAATTGATTTGGAGAATAAAATTAAAGTCATAAAATTTTTGATAATAAAAAAAACCGAACAAAAAAAACATTATATATACAAATTAGAGTTGAGAATAAATAAAACCTTAACAAAATCAAAGGAACAGAATAAAAAATCAAAACTAACCGTAGTGCATTTCTTGGTATAGGAGAAAGCAATGAAGAGAAAAAAAGGATTATTGGCGATAAATTAATCATCGTATGATCACACGTGTCATTTAAAAAGGAAGAGAAGACAATGAAGAACACCATAAGACGGCAAAAGCATACTTTGCGCCACTAAAAAAGTAAAAACCATCACGCGCCACCCAAATTACGCATCTGGTCCCACCAAAACAACTTTGATTCATGATGTTTTGTTTATTTTTCAAGTCACAGCTCTAACATCACATGCGACTTCTTTCAATTATTAAATTCTTAGATTTTTTTTTCTACTCCTTTTAAAATATTAATATTGCATAAATATATTTTTTTATTAACAAAATTAACCCAATCCACAGCCAGCACAAAATATCTATATAGCTGTTTCATATTTTTCATCAGTCAATTAACAGGGAATGGATAACAGCACGGCAGGATGGCATTCACAGATCACGGAGTAATCTCAATCTTTTCTATTAAATATCGATAAATAAAAATAAACGAACACATATTCAAACGTTTTATATCAACACATATTAAAATAAACTAATTCCAGATTTAAGACGTGGATATGAAAATAAAGAAAAGGGGGTAGCCGTCGTGATTTGACTTTTCTGGCTGGTGAGTTGGCTAAGCGGGAAGGAGGAGAGGCAACCAGGTTTCGATTTATTTTTAAGACTATCTTATTGTACTTCTTGCTTGCATTTAAATAAAACCCACACCAAGCAACCACTAAGAATGAGATATTGATTTTAAAAACCCTAATTTGTTTAGTAAAACCTTTTGATTTGGAATTTTTCAGTTCTATGTGGACAGAAGCATCCATGGTAATAAAACAATGTATTATAGAGTATTAATACCATTTAATATAATTTAAAATTTCAGTTTGCTTAGAGATGCAAAATATAATTTCTTGGAATATGAAGGTAAAATAAAAAACTAATAGAATTGTATTTTTTTTATAAATAAAGTGAATAAAAAGTCAACTTTAATAACATGGCATGCGTGGTGGTGACATTCTTATTTTCCTTGGCTGGCAACATGCTTCTTGAAATGGTCCATTGTTGATAAAAAAATTTGTCACATGTGTTTTTCTTCAATTGACATATATAAAGATATGAATTTGATTTTTTTTTCCTGTTAAAGTCCTGTAAACTCTGAAAAGAAATGTTTTGAATTTTCTAAACATTCATAAATATCCATAAAAAAACAAACCAGGAAAAATAATAAAACTAAAATTCAAAATTAACAATGGAATTTAGGGAATTCAAATAGCAAATGAGTTTGGTACACGAAAAAGAAATCGTCACTAATCCAAATATTATCTATCTGGAATCCACTTTTAAAAACTAACCTCGATGCAATGATTAAATTATAAACTATGATTATTTTAAATAATTTATTTGATATAACTGCTTGGACCATTTCTATCTATCAATATGATACATAAAATTATAAGATAATTGTTTTGCATCACCAACATGCGTGGTGGTGACAGTCTTAAATATCCTTGGCTGGCAACTGCTTCTTGAAACGGTCCATTGTTGATAATAATGGTTTACTTTTTTATTTCTTACTATAAAGTTTTGTCACATATGCATTTTATTTTTGCTTTTGCAATTGATCACCCATACGAAGACATGAATTTAAGTTTAAATTCCAAAATTAGATAAAACACGATTAAAGTGGCAAGAGTATATATTTTTTCCAGTTGAAGTCCTATAAAATTTGAAAAACAAATATTTTAAATACCCTAAACATTCATAAATGTCTAGAAAACAATAAATCATGAAAAATAATAGAGCTAAAATCCAAGATTAATAAGAAAAAATAAATCTAAAACTTCAAAGGTAGTTACGAGAGCATTCAGAGTGGAGTTTGGTGAATCTAGGCAGCAAATGAGCTTGGCGCATGGGGGAAAAAACCGATCACCAATTCAATATTCCAATTAAGTCCAATTATCATTCAATAATTGAATAAAAAATTGAATAACATTAATATTTTGAATAGCCTCTTGGACCGCCGTTTCTATTCATTAATATGATCCATGAAATTATCAGCTAATTACTACACACGATCAATAATAAAAGGCTGGAGATAATATAATAGTTTACATTGCCAATGCAGCCATGTAGTCAATACAAAAAATAATAATAATTCATAAATTAAAAAAAGAAAAAGCTTCGAATGAGTTCTGAAATGTGGAGGAGAAGGCCCGATTGCATGTGTGGTATTTTTTTCTTTCAAACAGGCCAAACTTTTCTCCAGCATAAGTGATACAAACATGACATGCCTGATTGATTACTCCAACTCAAGGAGTTATTTTTTTATTTATTCTTTTTGGATAGCGATGAACTAATTGCCACCTAAAATTTACTGACGTCTCCGATAGAAGTCAATTTCATCTTCCTATGAAGAGGTCAATTTCATGATTTGAGCTGCTGCGAGGTAAACACTGGATGAATTAAACTAGCCTGTTGCATCTCGTAGCTGACTAGGCTGGTGTTTGAAGCTGGAATTATTTTTGACACTGTATTTCAAAAATATACTTGAAAAAAATTATTTTTTTATTATTTTCATAATACTAATATCAAAAATTATTTTTAAAAAATAAAAAAATATTATTTTAATATATTTTTGAGCGAAAAACACTTTCAAAAATAACATTAAATCATCCCAATATTATAAGCTGCATCGCTTTCTTTTCCAAAATTGCTAGCTTTAATTTCCTTGATTATTTTTTTCTAAGAGAACGAATATTTTATTGCAGGTCTTAGTCCGATGGGAGATATAATAAGATTTGAATTAGACATCCTGTCGTAAATAATCCAAATTTTACTTGACGCTGAGATTCTTTCATAGTTAGGGTTGCTATGATTTTGGGCTGCAACTCGCTGCGGAAAGGATAAACAAGATGAAACTATACTGTATTAAAAGATATAAACGCTGTTATTTTTACCTGTGTGGGGTGAAATATTTAAAATAATAATTAAATATGTAACCAGTGTATCGTAATAAATTAATCAATTATCATATTCGTTAATAATGCAAAAATAATAATTGGCGTGACTCATTCTACCAAACAGACAAACGTCAAATTAGTTACTTCACTTAAATGGTCATCTGGTTTTGAAAGAAAAAAATACCTTTGTTATTTTAGTCTTGTCTAACCCTAATTCAAATATAAAAATAAATGAAACAAATGAATGAAATGAAAAGACAACAGAAAACTATATTAACCCAGGTTAATATGAAAAATTTATAATCCGGATAATAAATATGATTATAATGAATCATTTTGACCAATAATTTATTTTCTTTTTCCTTCCTTTATTCTCTTTTCAGTTGGATCTTCATTGACGACAGATCATATTAAATTTAAAAGTAAATAAAAAAGTTATAAAAATATTTAAGATAAAATTTTAAAAATATACCATAACTTTAATTAAAAAATAAAATTTAGAATCTAGGTCAAAACATGATCCCAATAAGACATGATTTTTTTTAAGTTAAGTGATAAAAATGATGAAATTCATTATGTCCACTTTGAACACGCCATACATTTTTAGTATTTTTTTAAGTTGCCCTTTGTCTTTCAATTTTGCTTCTAACCAATAAAATCGATGCAACTGGTGCTAGTTTTGCAATTAAAGGACAACAAAAATACAAGGGGATAAAAATGAAAAAAATAAAAAATAGAACAGGCACTCCTCCAATATACAACGTGTGTCTGAACATTAGTTTTAACTGTTCATTCACACCCTTCCACTCGAGTTTATTTTCTTGCGCAAAAATGTTATTTGTCTTTTTAACAAGCGTACACAGGCTAGAGACAGATTTTTTTTTTTAATTGTAAAAAATATTCTTGAATTAGGTTATGTGTTAATTGAGATTGATTTATTTTTTCAAATAATTTTATAAACATGAATTCTTATGTTTAGATAAATATTCTGGGAAATTTATACATTAAACAAGATTACTTTTTTTCTTTCTCCTAAGTATTTTAAGAACACACGTTCTATATTGCATTAAGAGGAATTCAATAAGTTACTTTGAATATTAAATTTAAAAAAACATATGCATATGCAGCATACTATATACATTTTCAACTAAATTACTCTTGTTTTCTAAAGGATTAAAGATTCATATGTTTTTTCTTATTTAAAGTTGAGTAATTTAGGAAAAGGAGAGCTAAAAAACTTGCAACCAGTTAGTTGACACACTTATATATAAATTTATATATATGCAAGTTGTTTGTATAAGTAGTTTTTGTTTTCTTTTCCCTTATAATAATACACTCCACTAATATTCAGTAGAATAATTTCCAGTAAAGATTTATATTTCACAAATTAAAATCAAACAAAAGCAGGCTCATGATAAGACATCAATATTAATTAGACAGCTTGATTAAACATAAATTCACATAACAGTAAGAAATCGTACATAGGTAACCTGGATATAATCTTATAGTCCCCTGCTTATCCTGTACAGCTACTGTACATGATTTCACACAGGATAAGACACAACTAAAGGCTCGAGGATTAAACTCAAAGCTCACCTTGCCCCACACACACCTGGAAGTGCTAATTAAAGTAGAAATTATGAGATCGAAACAGCAACAAAATACCACACAGATGATCCTAATCAGAACTAATTCAAAGCAATCATCCTAGATGGGCTAAGAAGTTGATAAGATCCACAGTTCTTGGCGAAGCCACGTCCCAGATGGATTTTGTCGTCAATATTCGTGTCTTCAATGGCCATTAACACCCTGTGGAAGATATCAACGCTGCACGGTAGTGCAATAGGCCCTTCAGATCTGTAACCGTACTCAGCCTCTGCTTCTTCAAGCAGCATCTTGAACAGAGGGTGGTTTGCGTGCTCGGTCATGATCACAAACCTCTGTTTCTGGGGTCCGACATAGACCGAGAAGCAGCCTTCGGGGGCTACGCGTCGTTTCCTGGAATGTTTTTGATCATGGTCGTCGTCGAGTGAAACTTTAATGAGCGGATATGATTTGCTCTTTGGTGTTAAAGAACGTGCCAGTCTCGATGTTCTCTCGCTTCCCCTGCCGATAGATTTGCATCTCTCCCATGTCTTGATGATCAGATTACCTTCGGTCTTTCCTTTTCCCTTACTCGCATCCATTAAAAAATATTGGTTTATGATGACACCAATCACACGGAATTTGTACAGCAAGAAGTGATTAAGTATAGCAGAAGAAAAGTATGAATATTTTGGACTCAGGAACCTCCACACATACCACCTCCGATGAATCGATAATCTGGTATGGAGTTATTACTCACAAAGAATGCTTTTGTTTCTTTAAAAAAGAAAGTTAATCAGATATATAGTGGATGTTCAGGTGGGTTAACTAACCTCTATCATAAACCAAATAAACCATAACCTTCACCCTTGGCATCATCGTGTTACTCATATCTACTAAGCAGCAGAGAGAAGTTGCGATCATGCAAATTAAAGGAAACCCCAGAAAGGAAAACAAACGGCAAGAAATTCTTTTGACTGTAAAGTGGCACGAAGAGACGATTCAAGATGAAGCAGCGCCCATAAATGCAGTCTATTTCAAGAATTGGAGAAGGGATGAAGAAAGTGATGGATAAAAGGAGGAGCAAATTTAGGGATCAAGAGGAGAACGCCTCACGAGATATGCTCTCACTTTGCGTCTTCAAGGGGGCAATCTCGGCATGGAACGATTGTTACAAGCTCTTGCTAAGCTTACGTCCATATATATAGCTCACAAATGGACATTAAATATTGCTGAAGAGGCCCTCTTGTCAACCCTAGAAAGGTCGTTTTCTGTTATTTCATGCCGTATTATGTTTGCCCTTTTTTTTTGGTTAGAAATCTGGCTTTCCATGATCCTTACAATGACATGAAGTGGCTAGTTTATGTGAATCGAGAAATTTTCAGACAAGAGGGCTCTCCGGTTTTACTTGAGTCATTATGGCTACAAAATAACGTCATTTGTGTAGAGTTTCTCATAAATCACATGCTAGTACGTAATGCTTTTGGATCGAAGCTGCTAGTGGTCTATATATTATGATATATAATCATTATTATTATTATTTTTTTTGTCAGCAAGGATCCCTAGCTAGCTAAATATTGCTGGTAAATTCGTGGCGAAAGTTGAAATCCAATAGAGAGATGAATATGCTGAAATGATGAAACCTGCATCCGTGTGTAAAATCTATTCTTCGAAATTGCATATCAAAGCTAACAGTTGTATAAAATCAAGAGTTTCGAGGGATTATTTTATATAAAAATAACTAACGAAATTATTTAAATAAGTTCATTAAATTTATGGTTTTTTTTTTTTGGAATATTGGAGGGAGACGGGCGGCCGCCACCAGTCCCCTAGTCTTATTCTACTCAAACCCTTTCTCATTCGTAGTAAAGTTGGGTGAAGGTTCGACTAAAAGGCATCCTAGACGCTCGCACTTAAGCTAGGCTAATCGAATCGAAATTTCATTGAGCTATACCGGTTAGTTTTGCTTGCGTAAGAAATAGGAGAGAGTGAGGAGAAAACTTCAATTATTATTATTTAAAAAAAAAGAAGAGCCCCCCCCCGACTCTTTTTTGCCATGTTTTTCACAACTTTCACTGTATACGATGTCCGTTGGAAGTTACAATGAAGGTTTGAAAATGTGATTACATTTATTTTTTAAAATATTTTTTATTTAGAAATGTATTAAAAAAATTATTTTTTAAAAAAAAATTATTTTTGATATCAACACATAAAAAGATCTAAAAATACTATTTTTTTTAATTTAAAATAAAAAATATTTTTTTTTTTAAAAGAAAACACTTTTAAAACAAGTAAACATACAACACTTAAATTACCATGTACTAGCTACCACAGCCCCACCCTTCAACGAGAAGTTATTATATGCACAAGGCCGTCATTTAATATTAAGAGAGTTTTATACATTATTATATTTGTCCATGGTATTTATGACGTGTACATTATTAGTTATTTTATTCTATAATTATGTTTTTGTTATTTATGTGAAATAGATTATAAAGTAAGTGTATTATTTACAATAGTTTTATTAGTTTGGTGAAATTGTAAAACAAAATCAATTTTAAAAATTATTTCAAATAAAAAAAAATAAAAAAATAGGATCATATCCTATAAATAATTTAAGATAAAATAAAATAATAAAAAAATATATAGACCAAATCTGAAAAACTAACAAATTAAAAAGTTATTCTTGAATATTTAAGGGATTGGCATGAGAATCTAATGGAGAGATAAGAGAGGAGAAAGAAATGATCGTCAGAATTAAACCACCATGAATCTTGAAACATGTCTCACTCTCACCTCATCTAGTCGAGGGTGTCGAGACCTTTAAAATTCCACCCTGGTATTTGAAGGCTGGATAACCCTTCATGCACATTTGGAACAATGTGAGAGTTGTTTACAAGTTAGTGTGTATCGTGCACGTGTCAATATATATTTTTTAATTTTATTTAATAAACATATTTTTCAAAAATACCTCTAACCAACCTTAAAAATTACAAAAAAAAAACAATATAAAATAACTAAAATAAAGCTCCTATGTTAGAGTTTAATTGGTTTTGTCTTTAAAAGCATCAAAGTGATTACACTATTCTAAAGAAATTAAAGATAAAAAAAGTGTTTAAGTATTAAGCATTATATTATTTTATTCCAAGGTTAAATTAATAATTTTATTATAAGTTAAAAAATATAACTATCTTAGTAACCCCATACAATTCAAAAATTAAATAAATTATGTCATGGTAAAAAAAAGTACTTTACTCTCAATAAATAATTCGAAGTTTTAGTGGTACGAAGTAATAATTGCACTATAAAAATGAATAACATTCTCTACCTTGTGCATGGTAACTTTTCTCGTGGCTTTTTGTTTTTTAATGATTTTAAGTGATAAAGAAAGCCTGTGCAAGGATTTCTCACTACGAAAAGAATCAGGAACGTTTTATTTTTTATTTCTTCCGATCAAGCAGCTATTTTATTTAAGTAAATCGACAATGATTATTTACACTATAAGTTTATTTTAAAATCAATAAGATCATCCTCTCACTTGCACAGCCATACCTTAAAAACGTTAGAAAGAATATGTGATTGGTGTTATCTTTGATCAGGAATTCAATTTGACCAATTAAACGAAATACAAAACAGGAGTTGGGATGAAGAGAAAGGGCATGCATTCGATGAAGTGGCCAACGAGCATTGCAAATTAACCATTGGAATTTAACTTTTTTTTAAAATAATAATCAATTAATTAATTAATTTACTACGTCCAATCTTTTAAAGCAATGGTGTAGGAACCACCTTCGAGGTTGAACTATGTGATCACATTTTGCATATCTTAAAATTTTCATATATAGTATTAACTAGATAGGTATGTCGACCTGTTTTTTTAATATTGTTTTCAAAATCAATGAAAAATCCAATAAAAAAACAAATTAAAATGATAATAGGATCCAATTTTCAATTAAATAAGTATTAAAGGATGGAACTAAAAAAACATGAGTTTAATAAAAGAAAACAAAATCAAACTCGGGTGAATCTTCTAACTTGAGTTGATTTTTTAAAATCACAACCCATGAAATCCTAGACATGAGCTCATTGAAAGAGCTTAATTTCCAACTAATTTAATGTTGAGCAATAAAACCAAAAAAAATATCAATTTAATTTTTTTTGATAAAGTAAAAAGAACAACAATCAAAAGAATGAGGTTCAAATATGAAAGGATTTTTTTTTTGAAAGAGGATGAAACCGCAAAAACAAATAAAAATTTAAAATTATCTCAAACAAAATAAATAGCAATCAAAAGAATGAGGACTCAATTTGACATGTGAGAAATTTAAAGGAGTTTGAAAAAAAAATATTTGATAAATTATTTTATATAAAATAATTTGAATAAAAAAATTTACTCTAAAAAAAACAATTTTACCCCAATTGAAAATTTTGTTAGTTTTTTTTAGAAGGATAAAATCATGATTTTATTTTCCAATTTATATTGATTTGTGTCTTGGCACGCAGCCAAATACTAAAAAGAACTATTTTACGCCAATAGCAAATTTTATTAGCTTTTTTAGAGGAATAAAAATATCATTTTACTGTTCCAATCTGTATTGATCCGTGTCCTGGTACACGGTCAAATGCTGACAGTATTATTATTTTGTTATTCTAATTTATTTATTTTTGCTAAAAAAGTTTAGTTATAAAATAGAAAAGAATAAATTCTCATGTCCAACCAGTGATTGCATCATCCACAACCAGTTTATTAGGCCCACCGGTCAAGTCGATCCGTTTTTGTGGTTCACTGCAGCTCCAATGAATCTTTTTAAGAATTGAAGGGGGCTTTTCATTGATTTGCATATCATTTCGATTTGATGGCATTAGCTATAGCTAAAGAGCCTCTGCATTATGTGTTGTTCCACTTTATTGAAATGATCAAGTCCCTGATGAATCTTTTATTTTTGATTAACCAAGGGAAGGGTTTGAACTTCTTAAAACCCAGCAGTTGTTTTCTCTCTCACACAAAACTGGATTTCTAACATGTATCTGACCATGTTTTACTTTGTTTTCTTGTCACTGCTGATTCGACTTTTGGTTTCAAAGTTTCTTACATGCCCATGTAATAATTACGCACATATTCTAATGATGTGCAACCTTGATTCAAAGTTTTCAGGGCAATTTGGTTTCTGGATTCTCAGGTTTCCTCGAATTTCGTCAGGAATGTAATGCCAATCAAACACATTATTCTCGAAATTCCAGGGAATCTTCTGCCTGTTTGCATATTGTGAAGCTGACTGCACAATGCATATGAGTGTTTAAGAATAAGCTTGTAAATACTCGTGTGTTGGTATCTTTCTTGCTTGCATGCAGGTGAATGGATGGACGAATAGCTGCATTTATATATGCGATGTTTTATTTTGACAAAGTCAATAAAGATGTAATTATCTTATTTATCAAGGGATTGATGGGTCACATTGTATTTCTTTGCTCATCTGTTTTTTTATCATACATAGAAGCTTCATATAATTATGAAATATAACATCAGAAACATAATCATTTGGAGGTAGCTGAAGTGAATTATCATGGATTTTGGTTCTGAGGGCTACTGGGAGGGGATGGGGGGATATATGGTATCCAAGTTTTAGGATCTCTCAGATTAAATGCAGGCGGAGGTGGAGGTGCTAATGAAGGGATATTCGGTATCCATGTTCTTGGATCTCCTGGATTAAATGCTGGTGGAGGTGGCGGATGGAACAGAGATGGGGCTGGTGGGAGCGGTGGGAATGGGAAGGGCAAGGAAGGTGGGCTTGGAAATGGCAGAAAAGGAGTAGGTGTCCATGGAGGGATGGGAAGGGAAGGGAAGGGTGGCAGCGGGGGCAGTGGAGGCAGCGGGGGCAGTGCGGGCAGTGGAGGCAATGAGGGCAGTGGGGGCAGTGGAGGCAATGAAGGCAGTGGGGGTAAATTAGGGAAAGGAGGCCATTGGAACCCATAGGGTGGGAAGTAAGGGAGAAAGAACTTTGAAGAGTTGTAAGAATTTTGCAACTCTTCTTTATGATTCCCACACGCGGTGATATTTTTTTTGGATGGCCTGTAACTCAAAGCATTCAGGCTGTAAATACAGAGATTATTCTGCTTAGACTTGACTGATATCTCGTTTGTTGAGATCGTTAAACCAGGAACGTTGCAGACTCGAGATGAGCTCCCTATCAAACTTGCCTGGCAAACTGATTCAATTGCAAAGCCCACCTCACAGTCAACACCATCAACCTCTGGCACTTCCAGCTTATAAACTCCATATCTATCTGTTGTTCTGTTTACAGAGAACTCAATGTTCTCTCTCGTCTTAGGTGAGTTTGCTTTGAATGTACATTGAATATGAACATCCGCACCTGATCAGTTCAATAAGATTGCCACAAAAAGATTTCAGAGATTTTCTCAACATAAACATAAGATTGAAGATTTTGTTTTGTTTAAAAGTTCTAAATTAATGTACCTGGCAAGAAGTAGCTGTGCCTGGAGAAAGCTTTGGTTGAACAGGTATCACAGTAGACAACACCAACAACAGTGATCCGGGAGGTTGGATTGTTTGCTGGATGAGCAATTAGAGTAAGTGGGAGAGCAAACAAAGTTGCCAGAAAAACAAGAATGGTGATCGGAGCCATGGGAGCAGACATGGGAGAAGTAGGAAGAAGCTTCCACAAAAGCACCTATATGTTAGCACTTAGTACTCCACCATCATGAAAAGCATATGTAATGTAGAATAGTTCTATAGATCTAGAAAAATATACTGTGTAAGCATATAATGAGCCCGTGAGTAGTTTGGTGTTAGGACCAACTGCATGTCAGAGGAGAGCTAAAATGCTTTATCTATTCGCTAAAAACAAAGACATGTGAAGATATCTTTTGACGGATTGAAGATTTACAACTCTACCATATTATTTTAAAGATTGGAGGCTCTATAATTTCTCTTGCTGGAACAAATCAATACCAGGTAGTCCAAGGCATAAAAGGACAATATTGCAGCGAGGTAGCAGTGTAGTTTTTGGATGTTTTGCATGAAGGCTGTGGCTTGTGTTTCTGATCCATTATTCTTCCTCTCTTTTTTTTTCACTTTGCATTTTTGGCTACATTTCCAGCAAATCTTGACTATTAGATGAGACTCCGTACGCAATTTCTCTGCCATGCGCTGTTCCCATGACCACGATGTTTGTTTTTACAGCACCAGTTTGAGCTGCTCTGTTCAATTGGACGATGTTTTGCATTAACAAGTGAGAAAGTGTGCTCTTTGGAGTCTGGACCCAATAAGAGTATAGACAGGCTGTTATTTCAGGATGAAATGAAAACTCTTCTATTTTTTATTTATATCCTGATCGACTGGCTGCTAGTAGCGCTTCGTTTAATTGGACCCAGGACCATTTGCGTCTGTAGCCGAGTCGAAAAAAGTGCAGAGAACAAGCCCAAGCTTCACAGAGGAAATATCCATCTGAGCTTGTACTAGTAATGGGCTTGAACCCGTAAATGCTTCCTATTTTGGGCTTCAAGATGAGGGCGCCACAACATCTTTCCGGCACCATTATCCGTGCTAGCATCATATTCAAGAAGTCCTTCAATACTTCACTGTTTTATATATATATATACAGTAAAACAGTACATTTTCTACTGTTCGACAAGGAGTGTACGTGTGGGGTGGTCCGGAAGTGAATCACACTTGAGGCCCAACCTGCTCATTGGTAACTTTGACGTGGCATGAAGCCATTTCTGAAATAGGTCAAAGTCGACGAAGAAATCATAGTTCACGTGGCAGAAAACCATCATTTACACGTAGAAGAGAGTGATCGATTCCATTAATTTATTCCATTAAAGGAGTTGGAAGAGCTTCACAGTATAAGCTTTGATGATCACAATCTTAGACAAGAGAGCTCAAATTAAGACAATATGACAATTAGCAAATGTATTCTCATGGAAAAATTTGAAGAAAAGGAGTCAGGTAACTGTAACTAAAGTTAAACTAAATCTCTTCATTTTTCTCCTTGCTAATGACACCTTCCATAGCTTGGACCCATTCTGTGATGTTAACCTGTAGAAATCAAAGCCAAAGCGCTCCAGCTTCCTTGAGTAGGGGCACGAGAGTTCCACTGATATGGGAAGCCATGACTCGGTCCATGGAACCAATTAGCTTCCCTCCGATGAACACAACGGGAACAGAAGTTGAATTCCCGAGCAGCCTCATTAATGCCTTCTCGATCTCTTTCCCTCTTGGATCATGGTCCAGCTCATAGACAGTTGGGTTCACACCCATCCCACAAAAGAGTCTCTTCACGGCATGACACATGCAACAGCTGCTGATACTAAATACCACAACAGCACTTCCTGATGCCAGCCTCGCAACTTTCTCCAATGGGTCTGATAGCATGCTCGTCCTCATTGGCACATAGTAACCCCATGACTCGGCCTGATGATATTGCATTTTTTTTAAATCTCTTGTAATCTCGGAACAAAAATAGCTGGAAACAGCAAGTTAAGATTTTGAAGGAGACGTGAAATTGAAAAGATTGCAGGAGTGTGAGAATGCTACGATGGATCGAATAGAGTTTGTTGGTGGTGGGGGGTTTTATATAGGAGGCGGGTGTTTATGGAGGGGCATGACTGTAATAATAAGTTTGTCATTAGTTGTCTCAGCGCGTGCTTAGAGGATGTGGGTTTTCCTTTAAAAGGATAGTTGTCGGTATGGGGAGGACACCCTGTGGCCCCTTCGAAGAAGGAAAGTGTTTTATATATATATATATATATATATAAAAAAGCTCTTGGAGAAAGGATGTATAAGCATTGAGATGAAATGTCAGGTTTAGAAGGCGGCTATTGAATTAGTGTAGAGATCAGTATCAGTGTACAAGTTTACCTTCCATCCTTTTAAAGCGAAAAAGGAAAATAAAAAGGTGAGGTTAATTCAGGCATTTATCAGAGACAATGTAACAGGCAGGGTTGTTTAGACAAACCAAAGTCTGAAACGGAGATGTATAGACGGCTGTCTCCGTCCTTGTTGTCGGATCGTAGGATGAAAAGGTTTGTTTCTGGGACGTGAAGATTTCACGCATGTTAAGCCAAACATCAAGTCTTCATTTATTAGGATTAGATTGAATAAAAATAAATAAAATGTATATTGCATGCATGGCCAACATGATCATCCTTCTATGGCTTTGTGATGAATTGACTTGTGATGTAATTTGTTAGCTAGGTATGATAGCTTTTGCCTTTTGATCCAAAATAAAATTTGTCTAGAAAGTTGTCACATCTGGACATAATTGTGTGTCGTTGGTTTGTCTGATGCTCCCACTCACTGTACAGCTCTTAGTGACCTAATTTTTTGATGTAATGTTATGTTCGTGGACAGTGTATGAGGTCTATTATAGGAGTATTTAAGATCCAAAGGCATTAACGCCCACAGCTTGGTACAAACCTTGCGCAAGGAATCCATTGTATATGTATTAATTAAGCTTGAATTCTCATCAACTTCCCTTTTCTTTTTATTTTGCTCATACACATCATCTACTTTTTGAAAAGTACCTTTTTTTTTTTACTTAAGTAAACCCTCTCTCTTTAATCGTTCTTTACGGATCTGAATTAAACAAGTAAAACTATGATTATTTTATATTTTTATGAAATAAATATGTCCTTACTTAAACTCAAAAACTTTAAAGTAGTTCTCAATCTCTTTGTCATCACGACATACATCTTTTTTTAATTATTTTTTACGAGTCCAGGTTAAGCAAATAAAACTATATTTATTTCAAACTCAAAATTTTTAATACAAATATCAAACTTTTTAACACAAGAACTTTGAAAACTTTTGTAAAAGTACCGTTACTCTGTACCTGGTAATCTCATTCTATGTTGTGCATGCATTCCATGAGCAAATTATCGAAAACAACATGCGATGAAAAGACAATGGAGAGCTCCTTTAACTTGTGAAATCACACTTTCGACGTAAAGTTTAAAGAACGATAGAGATGCAATTAAGTAAAGTCCCTATGACACACACAGTGGGCTCTTCTTCAGGATACGTGTTGCGAGGAGGTGGAGAATGAAGCCAGCTCGTAACAATCCTTAATATAATGTGTTAGAATATATATTTTTTTATAAAAATTCAAAGTATCTGTTAAGAAAAATAACGAAAGGCATAAAAGCTGTTCTTGGTTTTTTTTTAATTGCATGTTCTACTCTTTTAATTGTAAGTTGCAAAGCATTCTACGTTTTTAATTACATGTTACAAAACATTGTATGAATAACAATCAATTTCTTTGGAAAATGGTGGTTAAATCTTTAATGGTGATTTAAAGTTTAAATACTTGTACTCTCCTGTCTATATATATAAACATTCAATAACATTTTAAAAATATATCATTTATTAGCTACGAAATCCAACGAAAACTTGTTTTAGCTCCCATGTGTATTTTCTGATCTGTTAAGTGTATTTTTCAAATCTTAGTTTTGTTTTTTTAAAGATAATTAATTAATTAATATGAAGTTTTATTTTCAAACAATCTTATAAATGCATTAAGAACATAGAAGAAATAAATTCTCACATATGGAGCTTGATTTGTTAATAGGTAAACCTCATTGCTCATCGAATATTAGTAATATTCACCGATCAAGGAAATAAAACACGAAAAATTGAATCAAAACCCGAAAGTTTATATAATTATACAAAATGAGAAATTACTCTATTTCTCATCCTATATATCGCTTAATTATTATTTTTAAAAAATTATAATTTACATTAACAAATCAACTGTGAACAAAAAAATAGACAAGATTTCTCTTTCTTCTCGTCAAGAACACAGTCTTGAACCCAAATCATGATCTGGTATATAGTATTTTAATCGATTTGCTTCACTACTTCAACTAAGATTTACACATCTCAACATGTTTTAGCTTAGTTTGTGCCACTGGAATCTCTCTCTCTCTCTCTCTCTTGAAACCAACCCAAAATCACCATGAATTTTCAATTTCATGAACCCTGAAGTCACCAAATTAATTCTTCAATGGCCTTGTTGCATCGTCCCATCTCCGTACCGCCACCATCTTTCCAAAACCAATTTCCATAAAGCTCACACCAACCTGGGGTGGCTAGAAATTCTTTCTTCTACTTTATGGCAAATCAAAAGTTTCTCTGCCTTTGCTGTCATGAGCACACAGTTTTGCTTCATAAAATAAATAAATCCGAGCCAAGGTATCGGGAACTTAGCTGAAGGGTGAGTCATGCCTCCTCATATTTGGTGGGCTTCTCGTTGAAGTGCATTTGCCACTTGTAAGGAATAAAAGTAGTGGGGGACTGAGGATAAACAAATGTCGAATTGTAAGTTCATAAATTGATTCTCGCTGTTCGTGAAGATGAACAGAGTTTTAGTTTGCGTCCGCGCTATCAAGGTAACCTCTGTTCAGTAGAGAATGGAAAATCAATGCTGTTTGCGAGCAGAGCAATTTTTTTGTAATTTTTAAGATGTAAAGATTGAAGAGATTATCCAGTACTTGTAGATTCTTTTGTAATGTCCACCGGATAAAAATCCAAAACAGAAGGTGCAATCTTATAACTAAAATATAATAATAATAATCTTATAAATAATTTGATTTTTTTTCACACACATGTAAAATGAACTATAATTTATAAAAGAACTATATAAAGCAAAATAAATAAATTACACGAGTAAGTTTTCTTTCCCAGAATAAAATAAAACCTCAGTCATTTTCACTCTACTGTACAGCGCAAATTGAGCCTCGGTATGTGGAAATTGCGTAATGCGGTTGAAATACAGTGGCGAGTAATTATAAATGCATCTGAATGTACGTAAACTTGGGCCCAGTACATTCATACATACAGATAGCGAAAGCAATACCGTGATTCAGGAAAAAAGGATGGAAAAGGGGAGGGGAAGTTTTATTCCTCTGGTGGTATGGTCACCAAAAGCAGAGACAAAAAAGACAAAAAAAACAGTTGCTGTGACATCGACGACATCTGTAAAACCAAACGAAAGAAAAGAGGGGAAGGCGTGGCCTGAATCACAGGCCTATTCAGGCGGCGCTGCTGTTGGGTACGGTAGTGCTGAATACCGGCGAGAGATGAGGATAATTGGTGTCCCGAAATCTATCATTTATTCTGTTTTTTCTCTGGTCGCGGTATCTAGGCATGCAACAAAATGTCTTTTTCTGTCGTCTAGTTGACCTTTGATGTCTGAAGAAGAACATGGCCAGGCCATGCTTGATTGTCCCATAAAATATCCACCGTCAAAGGGCAGTTTAGCCAGTGCGGCGGTAATTTTCCGTCGTAAAAAAGTACTGGTAAATAGTAATTACATTTGTTCCAGGAAAAACAAGAAACAGTAATTATCTGATCGGGACTAACTCAAATTATTGTTCAATTATTTGCCCACTCAGCTAGTCAATCAAAAATTTCACGTTGACATTCCGAAGTGTTTTTTTTAGCTCCCGGTGTATCAGTTTGGTAGGTAACACCCTGTGATTTATACAACTTTTTGAGCATGTAATTTCTATAGCTATTCTAGCCTTGAAACTCGGGAGAAAGAAGGTAAGGCATTTTTTATGCATTATGAAATATTCATCTAAACACTCCCATGATTTTTACCAAAGTGCCCGTTTGGGATGGCGTTTCAAACAAACACCGTTTTAAAAAATTCAATTTTTATTTTATTTTAAATAAATATATTTTAGTGTTTTTAGATCATTTTGATATGCTGATGTCAAAAATAATTTTTTAAAAATAAAAAATATCATTTTGATGTATTTCAGCACGAAAAGCTATTTGAAAAGCTACCGCAACCGCTCTTCCAAACAGACCCAAAGTCTCCACTATATTCAGGACATCCCGAGTTATAGACAAACACTTGTGCACTACCCTATCAAATTTTCAACTATTTAATCCAATCATCCAAAAACATATCTCATCATTATTTCAACAACAATTCCACACCGGCTTTCAAGTACAATGCCCCCTTTTAACATTAAAGATGAATGCAAATGAAATAAATAAAACAACATCTAAACAATAATAAAATCATAAACATTGATAGATTGAATATATGTGATCAAATTAAAAATATATATTAAAATCCTGAGTGTGCACAGTGAGTTTTGCTTATAGTAACCTCTAGCAATTTTAGTTTTTTCCATGATAGCTCCAAGCTGTCGGGTGTGCCTGGCTAGAAGATCAAAATACTTTTAGTACAAAGATTTCCTCAAATATTGCGCAATCGAAAACTCCAATATAGAATCGAAGGATGTAGCAAAATCTCCTGTAACATCACTGAGATCATATTCATACACAATTAACAGCAAAAATAGAATACATAATGAAATCTCTACTCCAACATCGCTGAGGAAGAAAACAATCCATTCAATGACTCGATCATGTCCTCCTCCTGGCCATGGACGTAGGATTTCCATCAAACAATTCATCAATCAGATTCTCAATATCTTCAGGTTGGTACTTTATATACTTGTCTGGCTGTCTACCAGATGTCAAATACTGCTGGAACCTCCCTACAAACGAGCGGTAAGCCGGAGTCACCACTGCCGATACGGAGATCCGAAGCTCAGACTGAAGCTGCTCATCACTCACCACCCACGTGCTTTGTGTCCTGTGTATCTCATCAAACATGGCGGAGAACATCTTGAACCTCTCTTTCAATATAGTCTTGGATAATTTCCCATTTGCCATCAAACCATCATGGTTTAGACACTGCAACAATCTAGTCCACGTCTCTCTTGTATAGGCCTTGTGGTGCTGCCTCAGATCGGATGATCGCTTTCGACACCATGTATCGCCCATCATCTCATGAATTTCGTCAGAGCCTTTTATCTTCTGCAGAATGTATCTCCCATTATTCATCAGGAATATGCACCTCAATGCAGGGTCCCTATACAGCTTTGATTTCATGTCAAGATTCTCGTCCAGCAAATCCATAATTGAATTCAATTGCACTGAAAACGGTGAAGTCTTTGGAGTCCCGTCATCGTTGGCTCCATTCTTAGTATCCAATACAGGGCCATTTGAATTAGCACACCCTTCCATTTTCTGGTGCTTCTGAAACACCTGCTCTAATGTGTCTTTATACTCACAGGCGTATTTTAGATAATTCATGGTGAAGCGTGTCAAGGGGTGAACTGCACCACTCGGGACAGGAGTCCGGCCATTGTCTCTTCTTATCGAATTCTCCAAATCACAGAAAATGCTCACGGCCACCTCTCCTAGGCGGCCTTTTGCAGCCCAGATCTCTGATTTCAATTCTTCGTAGCATTCACTTGAACAAGCATCATCATCAAAAAAAGGAATTAAATCGCGCAGTGCCTCATACATGTCCAAAATCTTGAATAATTTTTCAGCTGATCGTTTTGTTAATGCTATTGCATCTGAAAAATTGACAAACCTTACAGCAACTGCTAATGCAATATGGCAGAATAATGTCTGGGATATTGATGGATGCTCGGAAAATATGGAGCTGCAAAGCTTCCGCTCGCCGGAGAAGAGAATCGAGGAAGAATGCTTGATTACAGTGATCCACATAGAAATTACTCCTTCCAATGATTGCCATTGCATCTTTTGCACGTCTTCAATGCTGATATTTTCAAAACCGAGCCTGTCCAATTCGCTAGAGAATGCATTTCTCCTTGCCATGTTGTAAACCATGCAACACTCACTCTCATAGCCTGATGAGATCATTGCTGTGGCGATCCTATTCATTTTCGAGATTGCTTCTGATGCATACGAAGGGAATTCCACGTCTTCGCTTGATTTGGATTCTGGTATAACACAGTAAGCAGATTCCTGACGGTAACTGAACGATGCTTGTTTTGATGGCTTTGGAGATTTGAGATCCGCACTGTTACCCTGATTACAACTTTCAAGAGCTAAACGGAACTCACTGTCCAATAAGGACATGGCTAGATGCAGGATGGTGCTGGCTCTGTTGAAGCAGGAGGCTGTGGTGGAATTAGAAGGGAATTCGCCAAGAACATTTATCAACTTCGAAATGCAATTCAAAGATTCAATGAATGATGAGTCGTCTTCTTGCTCTTGGCCAAATTTTGCGTTGGAATCATATTTGGTGATAATTTTTTGGACCATTTCCAGGAATGATTCTACACAGCTTGGAACATCCGGGGGGTTGTTAGATGCATCGTTTATCGTGGATAATGATTCGAGAAATCGATCAACATCTTTCCGGACTTGAGGCAGGCTTAATTCCGGACCAGAAGAATGCTCTTCAAGGTTTGAATTAGGTCCACACTCCCCTGGTTGCTGGCAATCAAATTTCACATGGACAGCCTCTGATTCAGCTCCTGCAGGACCTGAATTGTCATCCATTTGATTCCCATTTCCATTTCTTGAAAAGCTACCAGATTTCTCTGGTGGGGGTTTCTCCATGAGACCTGATTTGGCTATTTAGGTTTTTATTTAACAGGGAAAAAAAGTGCAGAAAAGGGGAATGGACATGAAGAATCATAGCATAGGCATAGCTAATGAAGGATCATTGTGCATTGCTGCTTCTGTTTTTTCTTTTCAATGTCTTGCTAAATTTTTCTTGGATGTGAGATTGGGAGTGGAGGGTGAAGGGATCTCGGTGGCAAATGGGGCAAGGAGAATTGAGGTGTGCAAGGATGTTTTTGTTTTTGAGATTTTGACCTTTAATTTTATGGCTCGCCTCATTAACTGTTGACCACCCGTTTGTGTATGAAGGTCGTGCTCTCCACTTTGTCTCCAAGCTGTATGTCCTGTCGACATGTCACCATACAAAACGTGTTCAGGATCATGCAAATCCACACCCACCTCGTCAAGTGTCTTTCTTATTTTTATTTATTATTTTTTTTATTAGGAGAAAAAAAAGATGAGCATGATCCAAGGGTGTTTTGAGGATGGTGCAACAATTTCCCTGCATTTTATTTTATAATATTCTAATTGAGCTCTTCTAATACGATCTGCTGACTTCTGAGTTTTCTGTTTTGTTTTGGTGGCTGGGCAACCTTGCAACGTAACTCTGTCGATTCCACTGATGGGCCCATTGACATGGTCATATCTCAGATATGGGCTGGGTTACGGGTCCGATTCATTATAATCTCATTCTCAATTATGAGCCCATTTCCAAGTTTGATTCCCACTTCCGCAGGGATGTGATGTCCCTAAAAACGATGAACATTTTCCCTTTTCCGATGCTAATTTTCCGTTTCATCTCCCCCTTCTGACAGAAAATTAAAAAGCATGCTTACTTCTTTTCTTTTCAAACTAGTTTTTTATCCCCGCCCTATTCTGCGGAAACTCTGATTTTTATAAACATAATTATGATTTTTACGTCTTATTCAATTTGTTAATATTATCGTTAAACCTGAATATACAATTATTTTGATTTTTTTTTATATAAATATCATTTTCTATTTATATATCTCTTGTTTATTTTAGTTAATGCAATTTTTTTAATTGAAATCGTTGTTTTTGTTTATATATATATATATATATTTGTTAATGCATTTTAAAAAAAAAAAGATACCATGATAGTTTGTCCATCTTTTATGTGATTGAAAGCTAACAAAATCATAGTTATGATAAAATTATGTTGTAATTTATAAAAAATATTTTAATAATATATAACTAATTTCAATTAAAAATATATAAACCATTTATTATTAGTATTTTAATTTTCAAACTAGATGTATAACAATTAGTAAAATTCAAGTAATAATTTATAGTAATAATTTTTGTCCTTGTATGGCTCTATAGCATCATAATCTGAAGGGATCCATCGACCCAATAAAAAACTATGTTTACCTGGTCTCCACAAGCCCAATCTGCTTATTTAACCAACATACACACACACACATACATAGAATAAGCATTCTTGGGCGAACAAGGAAAATCCAATGATTCGTAAGGTTATAGGATTTTTTTTATAGGCTAGAAAAGTTAAAAGAGTTAAAATTAAATTTATAAAGTATCAAGACATCATGATTTAAATGAGTTTTGACTTTAAGACCGGTGTTCGATGGAACTTGAGATTATTGAGTGTTTGTTTGAGAGTGTGATTAATTTTATTTTTTAAAGTATTTTTTATTAAAAATATATATCAAAGTGACTTTTAAAAAAAATATTTTTGACATAAGCACATGAAAATAATTTAAAAAAAAAAAAAAAAATTTACAGTAAAAAATAAAAAAAAAATTGAGAATTGTTTTATTGTGGAGTGTAGATTTTGATTGTTTATATTATATTATATATGAGTATAAATCTATTTTTTATTCGAATCTTAAAATCGACTTTACAGTAAATTATAATTTCTAAAGGAATGAAATTAAAGTGAATGAATAATTAGATTATAGGGGAGAGGGTAATTTTTCTTAAGAATATCTACTTTAGATACAACTTGATTGAATGAAAAGATTCAATATCCTTAAAGAACTATTACAAACAATATCTTATTTAACATTAGTATCAATAGAATTATAAGGATCCGTTTGAGGATTTATACACACCCAACGAATATAAGAAAGATATAATTCCAAATGAAGTCATTCTCTTGACCGAGCCTAAGAAATATCAGATTTTATGAGGTTTTTTATACCCTTAAATTTGAATTTATCACATATTTATCTCAATATTATGCCTATTATAAATAATATTAATTTCAAATTAAAGTATTACCGGATTTGATCGTGATAGATTCAATTCATATGGTGAATAAAATTGTATCGCCATCAAGCTCTGATCACAGTATATCAAAATCTGATGGCTCACTGCCTGTTAAATGGGAAAACACAGCCGAAAACTTCCTAAAGCCAAAAGCCCAGACAAAGATATTTGACCGAGTCAAAATCTCTGGCATGGGTTGCAGAAAACATCAGGCCCCGGAGAAGACGATAAATTCGAGAGAGTTAATTAATTGTGGCGACTTCAATTTGAATTGGGTGGGAACATTAAGCCTCTTTATGCGCGAGTGTCTTATTGCCCACAGAAGAGGTAAACAGGTGTTCAATTTGTGTCACCAAGAACCCTGGCCAGACTCATTTATTACCCCACCGCTCTTGCTCACCGATCATCAATTAGTCACCGTGCCAGTTCAGACAACATGGACCTGACGTCCACCGTCCTTGGTGGCTAGTACAAGGCGGTGCAGTGATATATAAACCCAGATAGATTAGAGACATTATTTATGCAAGGATTAAAAGATTTGTGAGATCTTTCACTTCCCTTTGCGTGATTTAAGGTTAGAATTATAATGGTCAAGAAAAGAGCACGTCCACTTAACCATCAAATTAACAAGAATTTCTTAAAATCCAATCAACTTTAACTATTCAAGGAGGCATAGTGAGCGGGCACTTTCTTACAAGTCAATCAGCAACTCCTAGTTTCACGATGATGATGATGCGTTTGAAATCAAAGTGTGAAATTATGAAAAATATCGGAATCAATCAGTCAAAAATTATGAACAATCCTTGAGCTGCCTTTATTTCTTCCGTGTATTTAGCTCGGGGAATATGTGTGTGTGTGTGTGTCACGCAAGTGAGGTCTGAGTAATTTATTCCTGGGTGGGGATGAAATGAAGTGGAGCCGTGGAATGAGGAGGAGTGGAGGGCAGGGATGCCACGCAATATGCCAAGAATATTAGCAGTGCTTCTTGGACTCTTCCGCAATGAGCTGTGAAAATTGTGGTCTGAATGTGCCTGCCCTTGCCAACAGCCATGTGTTCAGCACTTGACTTAAAGTTTAATGGATCATTTCATAACCACCACTCGCTTGGTTTTTGCTGGCTTTGTTGAGCTGGGGATTTCGCTAATAGTAACTATTATCTTCAAATATATATTTAAAAAAATATAATTATAAATCAAAAAATCTATGCTTTCATTTCATTAAATATATCAAGAGTTATATGTGCTAATAAATATATAAAAACAAAGTGTTATTTTTAATCTCAAAACAAAATCTGGTTAATTCTTGTTTCGAGTGTCACTTTGAAAGAAAAACCATTGAATTTACTTAGGGGTGTTTGGTATTATGTTTTAAAAGTGCTTTTAAAAATTAAAATTTTATTTTAAAAAATTTTATGTGTGTTTTTAATTAATTTTCATGTGCTATGTCAAAAATTATTTTAAAAAAATATTATTTTAGCTCCCCTCCATCCAGTTGTAAATTCACAAGTTCTTTTTTAAAATAAAAATAAATAATTTGAATTTTGCGTGAGTACTTAATAGTTTTATCACTTAAAACTAATGAAAAGACGTGATTGAAAATCTATAAAGACATTCAGGAACTAAACAGGACAAAAAAATAGGTCAGGCCCCCAGTAAAATCAGTTCATATATATTGGGGGACCTTTCCAGGCTCACCCAATTATTAAATTTAGATTTATTGTAGTTTGTACAATAAACTATTGTTTTATTTGTTTGCTTGCAAGTTTATCTTTACGTTTCTATAACATATATTCCTCCATCTTTTTTATTATTATTATTATTATTGGAATCAAATAGGTTCATTACGTGTTTCTATTTTTTTATTAATGATTATAATATTTTTAGATCATTTGTATTTTAAAACATAGTCTATTCCCTACACTGTAACATAGTCTATTCCCTAAACTATCTATACTTTAATAGATGTATTTATGAATTTATATTTATATATTGAATTCAAATTTTAAATATAATAATATAGGAATAAGTCCATACCTATCATCCAATTTTTTTATTTTATCTACATAAAATCTAAACTCACAATTGAAATTTAGAGATTTTTTAAAATATGGTAGTGATTGCTTTTCAAATCTCTTTCTTAAAAAAAATCAAAATAATTTATTTATTTATTTATTAATATCAACATATCTAAACAATAATAAACAAAAAAAATTAAGAAATACAATTTCAAACGAGCTCTTTAATGCATCTAATAAATTTTCCTAGTTAATTTTTTTTTTTTTGATAAAAATCGGGGCTAAAAGCCCTACTAGATTAACCTTGGAATAGTAGACCCAATCAGGTCATAGTACAACAAAGTGTATAATCCGGACGGTGGATCCGTTAATACATCAGTTTGACTATCTAACACATCTCTACTTAGCCCATAGTTAGCTAACCAATCAGCCACACAATTGACCTCTCTATAAATATGAACCGTTTGAATCTCCCAATCTCTCTTCAGCATATCTCTAATCTGCATGATTAATGTGTAATTTCTGTTCATGCTCGGTGTATTCCCCTGCATAAACCCAATTACCACACGAGAATTGGAGTTGTCCCCTCACTTGAACTTCCACAGATTTCAAATAAAAATAGAAGGCCATGACCACCAGCTCCGGCTCTTAAAGTCTCGAGAACATTAAATTATAAAAATAAATTTTGCTATGATACCTTTCAGGAGAGATGCCGCATAAAACAAATAACTCGTAGCGAATGAAAAACGAACAGGAAAAAAATTTATCTGGTGAACTAGCTATTTGATTTTAAAATTAAAAGATTTGTTTTTTTGTGATATTAGATTCGAGTTTTGTGATTGTTAATATGATAATTATTAGAAAAATATATGGTCATTAAATTTAAAATATTTAGAATTAGTCGAGACACGCGCAAACTATCTCGAATATTCATGTTAATTAAAAAAAATGAACAAGAAAAAATGTCGTGGCCGACCATTATACACAAGTTGATGGGTGTTTCTTTTATGAGTGTGGCAACGCTATCACCAACCAAAAGAGATCCACAGCCCTGTTCCATGACTGAAGCATGAACATCCTTATAAAATTAAATATTGTAGCACCACGGGACATGGTGCGAGTTAGTGTCAATAGAGTTAAACAATAAATAAATAAATAATGCCAACACTTGGGTTTCCCCCCTAATTCATCTTATCCCCGGCACATGGTCAATTAGACAATAAATAAATAAATAATGGCAGCACTCGTGTAAGCTAATGTCTAAGTGTGTGATTGTTATTATAATGTATTTTATAAAAAAAACTCTTCTTCGAAATATATTAAAAATATTTTTTTATTTGGAAATATATTGATTTTTTTATAGAAAAAATAACATCGACACATCAAATATTATTTGATTCAACTATCTGCTAATCTTAAAAGAACATCAAGCTTGTAAACTGTCAGGATTAATATTCATAGATTCAATTCTATGTTGAACTCAAATGAATGATAATCTCATGAATTGTCATACCTAATTTTTTTGAATTTAACTATGTGCATATTCTTAGCATATATATTTTAAGTACTTTTAGAACGAAGATTTGCACGATGGAGGTTGAAATGCATCCATGGCAACAGAGATAGATATGAAAGAAGATTTTTTTATCCGAGAATATGAATATAAATAATCTTTAAAAGATAGATAAAGCAATATGTTTGGTATTGATAAAAAAAAGGATAGAAGAATGAAAAGTGATTAACTTTATTGGATGAGTTCTGGCTATATAAATAGCCTTACAATAACAACTTGAACACAAAATATGCAGCCCACGTTTGTAATCCCTAGAAACATGGTAGGACTAAATCAAACAAAGAAATAAATAACAACACCCTTAACACCCTTAACAGTAGGGATTTATTTGACTAAGCAACAGTAAAGACTAAATCAACAATGCCTCCCTTAAACTGTATGCTAGTAGCATCAGTTTATATCTTGCTCAGAACAAACACCTAATAATGTTCGCAGCTTCAAAAAGACATCTAATTTGAGTGGCTTTGTCATTATATCAGCTAATTGATCCTGTGTGCTGCAATGAATTAATTCCACAGTACCACCTTTAGTAAGCTCCCGAAGAAAATGGAATCGTACGTCGATATGCTTGCTACGGCCATGCATTACAGGATTTTTTGAGAGCTTGATTGCGGAGCTGCTATCACAGTGAATAATAGTTGTTTTTTCTTGAGTCAATCCCAGCTTTTCTAAAACTCTTTTCAGCCATACTGTTTGGCAAGCACACACAGTTGCCGCAATAAATTCAGCCTCGGTAGTAGATAGACTTACTACTGGTTGTTTCTTCGACAGCCAAGATATTGTTCCTGAACTCAATAAAAACACATAGCCTGAAGTGCTTTTCCTGTCTCCCAAATCTCTTGCATAATCACTATCTGTGTAGGCAATAAGTTCACTATTGCCTCCCTTCTTATAAAAAATCCCAAAATCAAGTGTTCCTCACAAATACCTCAGCACCCTTTTTGCCACCTGCAAATGAGTCTCAGTTGGATTCTCCATATATCGACTTATAAGACTGACTACGAACATCATATCTGGACGAGTTGCGGTGAGATACATGAGACTTCCCACCATTTGTTTGAAATGAGTTTTGTCTACCTTAACTCCACCTTCATCCTTTCCAAGCTTACAACCTGGAACAATTGGATTGTGCACTAAGTTGCTCTTATCCATTCCAAACCGTTTCAACACCTCCAACGCATACTTTTTCTGATTAATAAACACACCACTAGATGTCTGCAATACTTCAAGACCCAAAAAGTACCTCATTTTTCCAAGATCAGTCATGTCAAATTCATGCTTCATGGATTCTTTAAATTCTAAGACCATTAATTCATCATTACCAGTATAAATCAGATCATCAACATACAAACTGATAATCAAAAAATTACCTCCATCTCCGGTTTTTATGAACAAAGTATGTTCATAATCACATTTTTCAAAACCTTCCTTCAAGAAGTAAGCTTCGATCCGACTATACCAAGCACGCGGTGCTTGCTTGAGCCCATAAAGCGCATTTTTTAATTTGTAAACCTTGTGTTCATGGCCTTTCTGCACATAACCACAAGGTTGTTCTACAAAAACTTCTTCATTTAACTCACCATAGAGGAAAGCGGACTTTACATCCAGCTGATATATAGCCCATCCTCGTTGAGCTGCAAGAGCAACCACCAACCGAATGGTCTCCATGCGTGCAACAGGGGCGAATACTTCTGTATAATCGACCCCATACTGTTGAGAGTATCCCTTCACTACAAGCCTTGCTTTATACTTGTCTACCTCTCCATTTTCATTGAATTTGGTCTTATAAACCCATTTTACACCAACCCTTTTCCCTCCTGCAGGTAAATCCATTAATTCCCACGTATCATTACGTTTTATGGAGTCCATTTCCACATCCATAGCTGTCCTCCACCTTTCATCTTTGACAGCATCTTCAAACCGAAGTGGATCAGCTACTGCTGCTGCAAACATTGCAAGTTGATTCTCAGTGTCATCTTCGGAAAGTCCTGCTCCTGTCTCATAATCACTTAACCAAAAAGATGGTCTTCTATTTCTCTGTGCATGTGCATGCAAATCTGCACCCAAATTTCCAGACGCATGTGAATGTGCATCTGCTTCTTCGTCTGCTAGATTTACACCACGATCATAGTCAATTTGAACTGCTGCTCCTGCTCTGTTTACATCATGCTCAGCTCCATGATCTTCATACAAATCTGTCCCAGATGCTGCAAGAACCGAGCCACTGTGGTCACCAAGTTCAGCTGGAACCGAGCCACTGTGGTCACCATTATCTCCATTTTCTTCGTGAATTTCAGCTGCTGTAACAGAGGCATCATCCTCTGCACCCCATTCCAAATCACAATTGATAGCTGCAGCATATTTTTTGTCCCAATTCCAACCCTTGTCTTCTTCAAACACAACATCCCTACTGACTATAATCCTTTGTGCCACAGGATCATAAAGTCGGTATGCTTTGGACTCCTCACTTACCCCCAATAAAACACAAATTAAACTCTTGTCATCTAGTTTAGTTCGTTTACTGTCAGGAACATGCACATGTGAGATGCAGCCGAAAACTCTGAAGTACACAACCGAAGGTTTTATGCCACTCCAAGCTTCTTCTGGTGTCTGATTTCTGACTGCTAATGTTGGACTGCGATTGAGGACATGCACTGTCCAATTGACTGCTTCAGGCCAGAAAGTTTTCGGAATTTTCTTTTCCGAAAGCATGCTACGCACCATGTTCATAATGGTCCTGTTCTTGCGCTCAGCAACTCCGTTTTGTTGAGGCGTATAGGCTGCTGTCAACTGGCGTTGTATACCATTTTCATCACAGAAAGTATTGAAAGCATGTGATGTAAATTCACCTCCTCTATCAGTACGTAGTGACTTAATAAACATGTCTGTTTCTTTTTCAACATGAATTTTGAATCTCTTAAATGCATCAAAGGATTCTGATTTTGCAGCCAAAAAGAAAACCCAAGTTTTTCTACTAAAGTCATCCGTAACAGTGAGCACATACCGTTTTTGGCTATTTGAAATTGGCTGAATCGGACCACAAAGATCAGCATGCAGGAGCTGAAGAATGTTTGATGCTCTCCAGTTGCTCTTCTTCGGAAATGGATCTCTTTGTTGCTTTCCAACGAGACAGTCATTGCACAGCCGGGAGGGAGATGTGAAAGGAGGTAAGCCCTTCACCATTTGTTTTTGTTGAAGAGTTTTTAAACCATTAAAACTCAAATGTCCATATCTGCAATGCCATAGCTGCACCATATCTTCATTGACAGTGTTGAAACACACGGTTTTCAAAGGATGAGACATAGCATGCAACACAAACATTCGGTTTGTGAGCATTTTCGTATCCATGATCAAACCTTGTTCATGATGAAATACCTTGCACCGACCATGTTGAAACAGAATTGCAAGCCCCTTTTCTTGTAATTGTCCAATGCTTAGTAAATTATTCTTCAGTTCTGGTACAAAAAATACACTGGTGAAAATCTGGGTTATGCCATTAACCCGCAGCCTGACATTTCCCCTTCCCATGACAGCCATGCTTGCATTGTTGCCCAACTTTACTGAATCTCGGAATTGTTCATTCAAATCAGAGAAATAATCTTTCTTCCCACACATATGGTTGCTGCATCCGGAATCAAGGAACCATAAGTCCTCATTGCTGCTGCTGTTCATTTCCATGTAGGTCATTAGCAACATTTCTTCGTGAGCTTCCATGTCAGCCATTAAAATCAATTCTTCTTTAGCGTCTGCATAATCTTCATTCTTGTTGTAGTTCATTTCCACAGACTCATCGTCTGCATAATCTTCAAGTCTGTTGTTGTTCAATTCCACATACGCCATTAACAACATTTCGTCTTGAGCTGCTGCATAGTTAGCCTCCTTTTCCTTGCTTGGACACTCCCATTGAAAGTGTCCAAGTTTGTGACAGTGGTAGCATTCCACTGTATTTTTGTTGAGATGTTGTCTGCCTCGTCCCCATCCTCTTCCTCTGAAGTTGCCACGTCCACGAAATCTGCCGCCAGATTGATCACCATGTGTGATCTGCAATGCATGTTCTTCTTCAACAGGAGTACCCATACGCTGTTCATGGACAAGAAGACTGCTTTGCAACTCATCAATGGACAAGGTATCGATATCCCTTGACTCTTCAATGGAACACACAACATAATCAAATTTATGTGTCAAAGATCGTAAAATCTTTTCAACAACAGCAGTGTCTCCTTTGTGTTCACCGTTGGCCTTCATTTTATTTGCTATGGTAAGAGTCCTAGCAAAATACTCAGTTACCGATTCTCCTGCCTTCATGTGAAGGATTTCAAATTCCTTCCGAAGTGCTTGTAGCAAAGCACGCTTGACTCTGTTTGTGCCTTGAAACTTTTGTTTCATGGAATCCCAAATGCTCTTGGAAGTGTCTTTGTTGAGAATCGTTTCCAGAATTGAACGATCCAGTGCTTGAAACAAATAATTTTTGGCCTTCAAGTCTTTTAGCTTTTGATCTTCAATGTGTTTTCTCTGGGCATCTGTGAGAACAACACCTTCTGCTACTGCAGAAATCCCAGTCTCTATTAACACCCAATACTCTTTCGATCGCAAGAAATTCTCCATGAGCATTGCCCAGTGATCATAATGCCCATCGAAACGTGGAACTGCTGGCTGCACAAATGAGCTCTCTGTTGTCATCCTTGAAGACTGCTGCTTCACACGTAACAGGCCTGCTGAACCAGGCTCTGATACCAAATGATAAAAAAAAGGATAGAAGAATGAAAAGTGATTAACTTTATTGGATGAGTTCTGGCTATATAAATAGCCTTACAATAACAACTTGAACACAAAATATGCAGCCCACGTTTGTAATCCCTAGAAACATGGTAGGACTAAATCAAACAAAGAAATAAATAACAACACCCTTAACACCCTTAACACCCTTAACAGTAGGGATTTATTTGACTAAGCAACAGTAAAGACTAAATCAACAGGTATTGTGTTGCACAATATTTTTAAAAATATTTTTTATAATTTGCCCAAAATAACCCTCTTCATAAATTGCCGGCTATGAAAAGAAGAAGAAGAGCTTGCAGCCGGTCACGAGAAGAAGAAGGTTCTTGTCATTTTCCATGGAAATTGCTTGAAAATAAATAAATAAACTATGTGATAGAAAAAGTTTTGACTAATCAAAATAGAGAGTTTAACATGTCAAGGAGTGTACAAGAAGTTTAAGAATTAAAGTGTGCTTCTAGAGAAGAGAAGGAAAATTGAGCTCAAAGGAAAGTGGGGAGGAGAACTTGATTCTTCGTTTCTTAAGGTGAAGAAAACTCTCACTCCATCCATGATGATTCTTAGGTTAAACTTCAAGAAGAAGAAAAATCCCTTCCTCTTGGTAATGGGGATTTCGGGGAAGGGAGGGTGAAATTCTGGGGTGGGTTGTTGAATTTATGACAAGTAAATTATGTTTAGCTATGTTAAATTATTAATTGTGACTTATTAGTTACGTTAAGTTTTTAGTTGTGTCATTTGAGTGGAACATGAATTGTGTTTTGAATGATGTAAGAGCACGAATGAAGTTGAAATAAATAAAAATAGAGATTTTATTTATTGATAGATTAGTAATTTTGGGTCATGTAAAATTGATTGTTTAATAACATGAAATTAAGTTAGGAATCCGAAATTGAGTAAATTTATCAATGGATTTCTCTCCATTTTAAATAATAATAATAAAAATAAAACATTTTTTATGGCTGTTAAAAACAATTATTGATGGAGAATTGTAAATTTGTAATATGTGATGAAGTTTAAATAAATAGTTGGATACGGAGGTAATGAGATCTTAATTTATTTTTATTTTTATGGAACGTGATAGATTAAAGGTTTTGGATAACAACAAATAGTTTTTACTTGAGGACAGTCAACAGATAGGTGCTCGACATCTTGATTCTCAGTAGAGAAATTATTTGAAAGCATATCTATTCATTTTAATTAGAAATTCTGAGTTTCTTTTGTTTATATATATATATATATTGATGTCAATGGATGATTTAGTATCCGGTAATTGGGCAGATGAACTGGTGTATTTTTTGATAAATCAATGTTCGAATCAGTTTATACACAACTCGTTTAATCACACGAGTTTTAAAATTAACAATCATATAAGTTTTTATCGATTATTATATTAACAACTACAGAATTCAAACCTGAGATTAAAGAAAAACAAATCCTTAAATCTTAATTTTTTACCACCGAATCACCTACCAAATTAACAAAAACACTAAAATACATCGTTGATTAACTGTTCATTACTGTTGCTCCAGACTCATGTGCACTGTGCATGTGCAATTTCGCCCGGTGCTTCGCGGGTGCACCTCTGTCTTTTTTTTTTTTTTTTCGTTTTTTCTACAGTGTTTTGGCGAAAAAAGCCCTCGAAAAAAACAAAAAACGCCGCCGGTTTCAAGGGCTCCGAGGTAATTGCCATTCCGGCTCGGTCCACCCGGGCGGTTCTTTTTTTTTTTTAATATTTCTTCAAACAGTGCAGTCACCGTTTTAGCCCTCGAAAACGACAAAATAACGCACTAAGTGGGAGGGGCGAAACGGTAATTACCCAATTTTTATTCTTTTTCGCGTCGTATTACTGTTGGCGCGTCCCATCACGCGCCGTCCATTTCCGCGCGCACGCGTGCTTCGGGAGGCGCGTGCTACGTCATACGGCGTCCGAAAATCATCAACCGGCGTCTAGAACGATTTTTCGCCATGCGCTCTTCCACATGGGGCGGCGCGTGTATACATGTGGTTCCCAGATACGTGTCAATGAGCATTTGAATTTCCCCCCCCTCATTTCTCTCTCCTCCTGCGCAAGCTGACGTCAGCGAAACAGTGTTTTTGGCAAAGTTCATTTCGGTCCCTGCACGCCCGAATTTGTTGTTCTGACCCTTATTGCAATTATAGAAATTTTGATTTGTTTCAATTGCGTCCTTCAATTCAAAATCATTAAAATATATAGTTTCAGTTCGGTCCCCCTACTTTTAATTTCTGGATTGGCTGTAAATAACTCAATAAATTCGGTACACAAGTTTCGATTTTTTCAAATTTGTCCTTTGATTTAAATTGATAATAAATGTGGTTTCCATTTCAGCCCTTGGACTTTTAATTTTTCAATTTAATCCCTTTATATTTGATTTTCATTTCAGCCTTTATACTTTTATTTTCTTATGTTTCAAGAATAATCACTACTTTTATCCATGTATATATAAGTGTACTTAGCACAATAATAATAATAATAATAATAATAATAATAATAATAATAATAATAATAATAATAATAATAATAATAATAATAATAATAATAATAATAATAATAATGATAATAATAATAATTTAATTGTTTTTCTTGCTTATTCTTTTGTTAATGTTTTGTTTTTTTCTCCGTATAATTTCATAATTTTTATTGTTTTGACAGTAATGACAATGATATTTATTTATTTTCCTTTTGTTAAAGTTTGTAGGATATTTTTAGTCTTTCATTAATTATATGTTCTAATATTTATTGAATATTATCTCATAGAAATATATATAGGGAGAAAAAAACATGACCTAGGATTTTTTGAATAAAAAAAATTAATATCAGTATTCTTAAATACATTTAATATAATCATATAATTAATAAATCGAATAACATAAAAAAAATTTGTCTTCGAATTTTAATTTTGTACATAACACAATAATAATAATAGTAGTAGTAGTAGTAGTAGTAATAATAATAATAATAATAATAATAATAATAATAATTTAATTATTTTTCTTGCTTACTCTTTTGTTAATGTTTTTTTTTCCTCCGTATAATTTAATAATTTTTATTGTTTTGACAATAATGGCAATAATATTTTTTTTTCCTTTTGTTAAAGTTTCTATGATATTTTTAGTCTTTCATTAATTATATGTTCTGATATTTATTGGATATTATCTCATAGGAATATATATAGGGAGAAAAAAACATGACCTAAGATTTTTTGAATAAAAAAAATTGATATCAGTATTCTTAAATACATTTAATATAATCATATAATGAATAAATCGGATAACATAAAAAAAATACAAATTTACTTAGGTTATCTACAATTAAAAAATATACGGGTCAATTTCTATTTTGATTACATAGATTTTATCAATTATAATTATACCAACTAAATATTAAAATAATAAAATACAATACATATAAAAACAATCAATTTTCTATATAGATAAAAAAAAAGTCGCCGCATCGCGCGGGTATACCACTCGTATTTATCTATATCTGGTAATTTGGGCGGATGGGTTAGAGTTCATGCCCCATAATTTAGGCGGATGAGTCCGTATTCTTATTAAAAATGCTAGAAATAAAATAAAATTAAATGGCTGAATACGGATATGTGAAATATTAATGATATATAATAAAATATAAATAACAAATATTTTTATATGTAATTAACGTGATGCAATACTTAAAAATCTGTTGTGCTAAATTAATTAATTGCATTATATATTGTTCGCTTCTATGATTATAATTATTTTTTCTTAAAAATAGAATACCCCCTAAATTCGTATATTTAACTGAAAAATTATATTGGATATTATAATGGGGACGTTACTGACAGGACATGTCAGAATCTATTTTTCATCTTCAATGAGTTCGAGCACCTCCCTCGATCCCAACGCTCCATTGAAAAGTTTTTCAGGACCCACGCGGCCACGCCCCATACATATTGTTTGGAGTACAATAGAAATAAAAACATCACAGGGATGAAGTTACACTTTAACCCCTCATCTTCTTAAGAGGATAAAACCCATAAACTAATCCTTCAAATTTATGAATTAGATTTTTCTACGACGACTCTACCCAACTTCAATTCTATCTTTTAGCCTCTTATTTTTTCCGTGCTGTGTTTTCATGAGTGTCATTGTCAAACTAGCATATTTTAAAAGGAATTAGATATTTCTTTTCTACTTTAGTTTACATGGAGTGTTAGAGTTAGTAATAGTATAACAACCCTAATTATAAAACTAACCCGAGATTTAGACCGGTTTAGATTTAAGAAAAAATAAAAATAAAGGAATGATGGATTTTGTCTGACCAAATAAAAAACCCAGCTACACTCGTCTTTTCCAAAACAACATTGTTTTCTATAAACTTATTTTCAGTAATTATTTTAACAATTAAAAAATTAAATAAAAATAGATTTCGACATACCACCATGTAAAAACTAGTTCTAAATTATTGCGACGTAATTAAACCGATGTTTTCTAGCCCAACTTGATTTGATTAGCTGAAAACATCAAAGTCAAATCAAGTTTTAATAAAAATATATAGAGAAATGAACTTATTAAAAACTCAGGTTGACCTAAGATCTGGTTAGCTAAAAAAACTACATCAATACCAATTATTTTTATTTTTAAAATAAAAATAAAAATACAATAAGTCAATCTATAAAACAACGTATAACCTTGTAACATGCCAACCTCTAGATGAGATTGAAAAACTAGGGGTGAAACAACGTTAAAGTTCCCGAGTACGAGCAAGCAAAGGGTTCGAGTTTGTTCAAGGACCTAACTGTGGGGAAAGAATAAAAGTTGCGTTGCTGAATTACTTCCCGACCTGTAAAACAAAGAATTCAATCTTCTCGTTACCTCCGTCACTCCCGCCATTTGACCTTTCTTAATCAAGTTTTTCGTCTGTTCATACTTCATACCATTTACGTTATGATCTCGTAAGGAAAAACCAAAAGCAACACTGCCATAAAAATTGATCTCCTTAAGCGGTAAGAATATCCAGACGTACACACTACACAGACCCCCATAAAATAAAGAAACTGTAAAATTTAATACCAGTCAATGATAGACTGGAGAGGGGTAGAGTGTAGAGAGAGATGCTATCATACCTTCTCTCTCTCTCTCTCTATAAAGTTGGACGTGTACAGTTAGCTGTTAGAGTAGACACAAGCCGGCTTCTGTCTTCTTAGATTCTATACTTTCTCTCTCTTTCACTGCCAACAATTCCCCCCTCTCGCTCTTCTCACCAGCAAGCAATGACACGCACCCTAGAAAAGGTTTCTTCTTCTTGGTTCTTAATAAAATAAAGGGAAGTTTCTTCATATTCTCTCTGTCATTGCAATAGGTGTTACTTCAACTTCTCGATTCCCTTACTTTGTCCTTTTGACTCACCGGATAGAGATAGAGAAGTTAATATGATCCTGTCGATTATAATTCCATTCCATGATTCTTTTGGTGGGATTTGTGTGAAATATTATATTTAAGGGCAAAAGAAGAAGAGGAAGAAGAAGGCAAATGATTTTTAGAGCAATAAAATTCTGATTGAGTTTTGGATTGCATCTGTAAGTTTAAGGATTTGTGAAACGCTTTGTTTATTGGATTTCTGGAGATGGGTTGTTTTCCTTGTTTTGATTCAAGGGAAGAAGAGAAGCTGAATCGAGAGAAACAATCTGATGATCTGAAGCATACTTTGCCTGCAGTTCCTTCTAACATTTCCAAGTTGTCTTCTGGTTAGTTCTTGTTTTTTTTAATAGTCAATTTCTTTGCTTTTTATTGAATTAGCTGTTTCTTCATATTTTCCATTGCTTGATCTGATCCGGTTACTTTCTGATTTTGCATTGTTTGTTTATATCACATCAATAACTTTTTATTGAATTAGCTGTTTCTTCATATTTTCCTGTTTTATTTTAAGTACTTGATGATAAAATTCTAGAATGATAGACTTTAGATTGGTTCTGGTAGACCCCGCTGGGTTTTCATGAAGCTTGTAAAGAGTATTTCTTCCTTTGGTGAGGTAGGATCTTTTGATCAATCCGAGCATTCGGGTTGGATCTGATTGGTGATTAGAAGGTTGGAGATATTGGGGGTATTAGTAACTTAATTCAATTATCAATTTGTCTCCTTGGAACCATCATTTGTTGGAGGTTCAATTCATGACCATTGCTAAGCAACTGTTCTATTGATCTCACTGAATTTGAGGACTTAAATTCTTAATCTTATAGTCTGGTTGAAAGTAAATGATCATCGATCTGAGTTTTTAGTTTTGATGGAATTTACAGGATCTGATAGGCTCAGACCAAGAAGCGATGGAGGACAATCCAAAAGGCAATTGCCAAGTCCAAAGGATGCACCTGGTGTCAATATAGCTGCTCAAATTTTTGCTTTTCGTGAACTTGCAGCTGCAACCAAGAATTTTAGGCCGGAGTGTTTCATAGGTGAAGGGGGATTTGGCCGTGTATATAAAGGTTGTCTTGAGAGCACTGGTCAGGTAAATTCTTCTATTTGTTTTTCATCTGATTAACAAACCTATAAGCAATGATTTTAGACCACCTATTTTTTGTCAATGAATTATCTTGCTTGAAATAATGAGAGGGATAAAGTAAAACAACACAAAGATCTTAAGGATCCTAAGAAAACATATTTAAATTCGATACAAGACTGATTCCAAACTTAAATACGATTTGTAATCACTTGCAAGTAAATTAAAGCCACTGAACAACTGTATACAGCAGAAAACAACACTACAAAATCAGTTACTGCTAAGAGATATATGGCCAATTGGAATCTTATTTTACCCTGGAGTTATTGATATGCTAATATTCTAATGAGTCATCGTTGGTATCCGTTTTAATTACAGGCCAGAAAAACATTGGCCAGACAAGTACACCTTCAGTTTTTCTTTGTTGTTTAACTGACTTTGAATCAATTCCTGGCTGCTGTTGCTGCTTGAAATAGATAATTTTTCTAGGGAAGCGGATGGGATTGATTTTGGTAACAATTGTTTTAGCTCTTTCTGCAAAGCTTAGATCTATGATGCCTTAGTGAAAGACTGGCGGGTTTCTGGTCAGAATTTTTTGAAATTCCTGTTACACATTGATGGACTAACATGAGGATGTTGGCTTGTAGTGGTGGACATGGTTGAGTTTTAATTTCTACCCACTTCCCATTTTTTCAGGTTGTTGCTGTCAAACAATTGGATAGGAATGGCCTCCAGGGTAACAGGGAATTTCTAGTGGAGGTTCTCATGCTGAGCCTTTTACACCATTCAAACCTTGTGAATCTTATTGGCTATTGTGCTGATGGGGATCAGCGGCTTCTGGTCTATGAATTTATGCCCTTGGGATCATTGGAAGATCACCTTCACGGTAACATTCCTTCCATTTCCAAAATTTCAATTTTAATTTGTATCATTTCTCTCTCATTTATCTGTATAATCAAGGTACCCTAGCTCCTCTGAAGTTAATATCAATGTTAAACCCAGCCATTGAACTTTCAAAATTAAATTACTATACAACGATGAGTCATCAAATTGATAGATATTCCAAAGAAAAATTTGAAAGATAGGACCAGCTATGAGCATCATGACCTACGCCGTAGAGAAGCTAAAAGGTAAGTTTTTTAATTTGAGGTTGGTTAAAGCAAAGACAAGGGCATGGTCATGTCTGGTTATTGGAGAATCTAGTAGGGACATCTTGATGACTTATTAAACCAATTAGCCTTGTCCACTGATTATGGTTAGAGGAGGTATCGTGATCTCTCTTTCTCCTCCTGTTTCCTGGTAGGTGATACTGATTTTCTTTAATGAAAAACTCAGTGGTGGGTAGAAATCGTGATGCATGTTCTCTTGTCTTTCTATCTCTTCATTTTGTTTAGCTCATCTTTAACAGCATTGAAACATTCCATTAACATTGTTGGATTTATTCTGGTTTCTGAGGTGGATTTGATTGTCATTGAGATCATAGCATAGCCGCCAGTGAAAGTGGAATATCTTTCATCATTAAACTAGCATTTGATCGGAGTAAATTTTTGTTCAAATAAGTTAGTTTAGCTGTACAAGCAAGGTTGTGCTGATTTCTGAGTTAATGCACTAAATAAATTTTCGTGTCTGTATTTCATTTTCTTAACTGACAATTTTATTTTTGAGATATTAGAAGCAGAATTTACTGCTTAGTGATACTCATTGGCTTATCATCCAGATAGATTGACCGTCCACATCAATATTTATCAACTCCTAATTCATTGGTTGGTTGCTTTGAATGACGCTTCAAACATCAAAGATTGTGTCTGTTGCAATTTGAATAATTTGGAATAGGAAAGTAAAGTTTATAAGGGACATGATGGTCACATCAACAAATAAGAAGGCAGATGTTGATGTATGAGCACAGCAGGCTATTGAAATGTCAAATGTGTGCACATGCACAGAAGCACTAAAAGGAAAATGACGTTTCATGCTTGAGATATAGGATAGTGTTGATTGAAGTTAATGCTTGGTGTGCACTACAATTCTGGAGTTGCTTTTCACTGAAAATATTTCATATTTTGTGTCAATTAAATTACACATTACTGAGAGGAAATAATGGCTTATTATTTTATTAAACTCACTGTTGACGGATCCTTCTGCAGATCTTCCACCTGAGAAGGAACCGCTAGAATGGAACACGAGAATGAAGATAGCAGCTGGTGCAGCCAGAGGTTTGGAATACCTGCATGATAAAGCAAGCCCTCCTGTTATTTATCGGGATTTTAAGTCATCAAACATTTTACTGGAAGAAGGATTTCATCCAAAGCTTTCTGATTTTGGGCTTGCAAAGCTCGGCCCCACTGGGGACAAGTCGCATGTTTCCACCAGGGTAATGGGCACTTATGGTTATTGTGCTCCTGAGTATGCCATGACAGGACAATTGACTGTAAAATCTGACGTCTACAGTTTTGGGGTAGTGTTCTTAGAGCTGATAACTGGTCGTAAAGCAATTGACAGCACTCAACCACACGGAGAACAGAACCTTGTCGCATGGGTAACTAACTTTGACCATTCTGCAGTTTATCCCGTTCTTGATTGTCTTTTAGTCCATACATTTTTCACATGCACGTGATAATTGTGTGTTGATGGAGGAGCTTTTACCATCATGCAGGCACGTCCATTATTCAATGATCGCAGGCGATTCTCAAAATTGGCAGATCCACTGCTGCAGGGACGTTATCCAATGAGAGGACTCTATCAGGCTCTAGCTGTGGCATCCATGTGCATCCAGGAGCAGGCTGCTGCGCGTCCTCTTATTGGGGATGTGGTCACTGCACTTTCTTATTTAGCGAACCAGGCTTATGAACCTAATGGTGGTCATGGCCACAGAGGTTCAGGGGACAGGGATGAAAAAAGACAGAGATGTGACAGAGGTGGACAGTTATCAAGGAACGAGGAAGGTGGAGGATCTGGACGCAGATGGGACCTGGATGGGTCCGAGAAAGAGGAGTCGCCAAGAGAAACTGCTAAGATGTCAAACAGGGATTTAGATAGAGAACGAGCTGTTGCCGAGGCCAAGATGTGGGGAGAAAATTGGAGAGAGAAACAACGCCAAAGTGCTCAAGAAAGTTTTGACGGCAGTAATGGATAGGGAGTGCACAAAAATAGTATGATGATGCCTGGCATCATTTTTCCTTACCGTCTAGTTTCCTGCACTCCAGCCACCATCACCCACCGAGTGAAGAACATTGAAAATTTAAGCTTTGCCGGGACGGCCCATCCCGACAGCTGCTTGCACGGGATTTGGTGCCACTCTCTCCTTAGAACACCCTCCCCCTGTTTAGTGTTCTTCATGTTAAAACATAGAACAAGAAGATATGAAAATGAAGAAAAGTATTATCTGGGAGTGTACATTATCAGCGAGGAGAGCAAGAAAAGAACAAGACGTATTCATAAATTTTTGAGAGTTAAGACGTCTAGGTCATGTTCTTCTTGCTCTTGTAGGTTCCTTCCAAGCATAATCATTTCAGCTGTCTGTACACTGTAGTCTTCTTCGACGACATTTTACCGACCATTGAATGTGATTTTATCAACTAATTGATGTAGTAATCTCGTGATGCGTTCTTTCAGTCAGGGGGTGTTTGGATTTGTTAATTTTGAAAAAAAAATGTATTTTTATTTTTAAGTTTAAATTAACAAAATTTGATGTTTTTAGATAATTTTGATGTGATGATGTCAAAAATAATAATTATTTTTTTAAAAAAACATAATTTTAATGTATTTTTAAACGAAAAATATTTTCAAAATTAACTGCAACTACACTCTCAATCAGACACTAGAACACAACAATTTTTGCATTTAAAACATTTCTTGTCAAGGTTAAAACAACCATTTAACAGATTAAATCCCCTTTCCCCTGTCAATGGCCGCTTATCAACCTTCCCAGAGCTGCTATTTATTGGAATATGACTAGAAAATGTACAGGTTTTATCTATACCCTGGTCCCGGGCGGGTATAACGAAGGGAGGAAACCATGGCAATGACGAAACGTTTTCTACACGTGGCCTTCTGGTGGAAGTGTTTTGTACGGCCTGCCCAAAATCAAGGGTTAATCATGTCATGAGGGGGGAAAAACGCATGAAATTGGGCTCACAAGATGCTGCAAGCTAGCCAGGTCACGTATCTATTGTCATAAAGAAAAGCCTAATTTAAGCTGTATTGTCTGTTTTCCAAGCAAGTTTTCATTAACATGTAAAACAAAAAAACAACATTCTTTTGATTCATACATCTCTTATAGCAAGTGGGAAGCAGAAGCATCTCACTCATACAGAGAGTGCACAGCATGAAATTATGCAACTGGTAGGGGGTCAATGGCATGGCAAGATCATCAGTGAGGAAGATTGTAACAGGGTCATAATAAATAAATACAGGCAACTCAAACTGCACATTCATCTGATTGGAGGTCATCGTGGGAAGCTTCCATGCTTTTCTCATCCCCCTCAGACTCCTCTGTCAGGTCATGCTCCACGGCACCATCATTCAAACCAGGTCGAGCATCAACTGGATAAACTCCAGAAGCTTCCATGCTTTTCTCATTCCCAGTAGACTCCTCTGTCTGGTCATGCTCCACGGCCCCTTCATTCACATCAGGTCGAGCACCAACCGGATAAACTTCAGAAGCCCCTACTGTGCCTAGTATGACAATGCTCTTCAAGTTTTCAGCCGGCATCTTCTTTTTCTCTGCATTTTTGTAGATTCCATACAGCAGCATCTGAAGTAACCCCAAGACGAAGCCCAGGATGTTCGGAAGCTGCGAATTCATTAGGAAACGAAGACGTTAATTCAACGTTTGAACTTAAATGAAACAGGAGGATTTCTTCTTTTCTTTCTGAAGTAATGCATGGAAATCACTTACAGCAACACACAAGTCATTGATGAAAAGGCCATAGGCAAACCACATGACAGCGCTCAACGTAAGGAAAAATGACAAGGTGAACGGCATGAACTCAACGCTCTTTGTTCTGATGATTTGTTTCTACAAAAAAACAAGTAGATCATAGGTGAAAAACATGAAGCTAGATAAGATTATGAAGTTGTAGTTCAGTACTCAGATGTTAAACTCACTAAAATGCTCAAGGGTGCTGCGAAAACGCAAACAGAGAAGGCAACACAAATCCAGCCAAGAGCCTTGACACGAATTGAACCACTTAAAAGAAAATGTGTAAGGAGAAGGATCAGCGAGAATAACCCCATGTTCATAGAAACAAGCAATTTGATTGTTGAGACCTGCATCCCAAAACTCAATTCATATCGTTAAACTGGATTATTAATATTCGAAGTTAATTTGAATAAAGCAGTGGGAGCAATTGATAAATCATGCATATATACCCAGCTCTCTCTTGTTGCATAAGCGATATAAATGGCAATGTATACGGTCTCTATGAAACATCCAAATGAGTTGATGGTGATAAGAAGAAGTGCATCTGTTTTGAGCATTGCATAGTAGAGCCAAAGCATAGAACTAAACAATGCCACGAGATAAGGCAATGATTGGAAATCTTCAGTCGACTTTTTCCTTAAAATTCTGATAAATGTTGGCCTGTAAAAAAACAAAGAAGCTATTTAATATTCTCTTCATTGAATTTTCATAATCAAGAACAACTAGCGAAGAAACATATATATATACATACACTGGAGCCAGGTACACCATGAATGAGATAATGTTACCTGTCATCAAGCATAAAAGAATTTTACCGATTAGTCAGCTAGTCATCCATAAAAATCAACAAAAACAACATGGAGCAACATTTTGATGATGATCAGGGAAAGAATGGGCGAGCATAATCAGGATTGACAGTAAGATTTTTCTTGTTTTCTTTCTTTGTCCTTGTTTTCCTTCTAGGATTTTTTATAATGTGGCAGAAGAAGATCTCTAACATACGATCACTTTCCTTATTTTTTGCAAAGGTAGTTTCAGGAAAGGAATGGAGTACAGGCAGAACAATCATACCTTTTTGGTTACAAAACAATCATATACTTGAATAACGAGGAAGGTAGATCGTAATTTTACCATCGAGTTCACATGCATTAACTAGAAGAATTAAGGATCTATTGGCATCATTACTATAAAAGCAAATAACTTTCTAGCTAGAAACCAACAACTACAAGTACATATAATTAGGACAACTAATTGACATCTTACCCATATTACTTAATTAGCATTATAATTGCGTGACAAAACGTTGAAGAAGAAGAAGAAGAAGAAGATGTGAGCAGATTGCAAATCTAGAAGCTAGCTAGCTAGCTAGCTGCTGACAATACCAAGCACCTAAAGGAGATTAACCACTGAATGTATCGATACATCAAACTGAAATGAATAGAAGATCATAGCAAGAGCCAGGAAGTGTTTTTCTAATAGCGCTAGCAATATATATACTGAGATGAATATTATGAACCAGAATAAAAAACAAAGAAGAAAGAAAGAAAAGGGAGGAAGACGCTTCCTATTGCTAGCTTTCTTTCTGTATATCTATATGGATTAATTTGGAAGCTAAACTCTTTATATTTTTGCTGGTGTATAATATACCTAGGATGCCGAATGTAAATGCCAAAGGATGGTGTATGTTCATCACTGCCATCTGAACTTCCTCCTCAATAAACTAACACCAAACTAGAGTTTCTGTATATGTGGAAACTAAGAAACAGAACAAGCAGAGGGCCTCAAGCAAATTGATTAAGGATCCCTTGCTTTCTGTGTCTAAGAATCACCCGCTAAATAAAGCTCCCCCTTCTCTCAATGAGCTCATGCAATCAACTGGAGAGAGCGGATGGCCAGCCAAAGTTCTGATCAGCAGCCTTTATATACACACAAAAAAATCACATCTTCATTTACATGTGATAAATTATGCAGGAGAGTGAGCGTATGGAAATCATTCTTGTTGCATGACAAGTGGAGAATTAGTAGGTGGCGTGGCCCAAACTCATTTTAGACGAATCACCTTTCCTTTTCCCACGTACCCTCCTCCTCGTGTGCTTACATCGCGAACCCAATTAATGGGAACGCATACAATTATTTTTTATTTTAAAAAACATCACATTTTACAGAGAAAAGCTTCACCCTTTGTTACTGCTTGGCTATAATTTTTGATTTGGAACTAATTAATTAATCAGCAGTAGAATTTAATTACTTGAAAAATATAATCCACGGGCATTTCTGCACGCACCTTGAAGAGAGTGATCAGATGAATTAATGAAGAATGTGTTAAGGCTCTTACGTTACTAACATACTGCAAAGCTATCCCTAACATAAAGCTTAATTCACGTGACTTCTCCATAGCTCCTTTTTTTTTTAGCCGTTTCGATCTCTCCTCCCACAATTCTTCTTCCCTCCTTGAATATTTCTCTCAGATGAAAAACAAAAGGAAAAAAGAAAAAAAACCAAACACGCATTAACACGTCAGTTTAGGTACAGTGTTTCTGTTTCTGTTCGATGGCTAGCGGTGTGGTGCGTGCATGCATATGTATGATTTAGGGTTATAATAAATGCCGTGTTGTGGAGGCGATCTTGCTTTTTTCTCCTCCAATCCATCTGTTTTTGCAGTTCTATCAGGAGAAAGCAAATGACAAAATACATGACCTTGCTGTTTCATAAAACACCAGTGATCTGCTGTTCTTCTCTTTGATTTTGCTGTTATTCTTTCTAGGGTTACCGTTTATTTCGGGAATATGCTACGTTTATATTTAGGTGAGCCTTCATTTAGCTAATTAATTAACCTGGCAGCTAATTTCTAGTTCTCGTTAAGGCTAAATGCACTAATTAACTAACCAAGGCTCGAATTTCCTCACTTGCCTATCGTTTTCTCTATCAGGGTGCTATTTTTAATTAATTATTTCTATAAATAAACTTGAGGTTAAAAGCTTAGTCCAAGTTATATATAAATAATATAGAGTACTAGCTTAACTTTCAGACCCCACTAAATACAAATCTAACTGTTTATTTATTGCCACTACTTTACCTATTCGTCCTCACCAGGTACTCAAAATCTTCCTTTTCTTTTTTTAATAAAGAGAGAGGAAACATCTAAAATTAAATTAACGATTTGATCATCTTCTTTTTTTTACCTATGAGGAGGATGCGTTTAATATTATGATACGTAATGTTTTTTTTTTAAATAAATAAATAATATTTTTTTTGTTTTTAAAATTAGTATGTCGATCAAATCTATTGAATAATATTAAAAAACCATCCATTTAATCTTATCTTTTGTTTGCTTTTTGATTTGAATGTAAAGGTATGTATATATTTATTGGAGTGTAAAAGTGCGTTATAAAATGTCACTGTCTTTCTAGTCAAACAATTTATGCTCTTCCGATTTCTATGATTAAAGGGGCATGATTCAATAAGAGAGATATTTGCGATCTACGAAAGGGCTCAAACTCTCTGGGGCTGGCGACATTTGTTACATGAAATATCGAAGCATGTAATATGATCATACGCGTGGCTTAATTGATTGCTATAAATCGATGATTTGAAGACATCTATCCATCTCGTATAATAATTGAATGCAATCAGTCTGTTGATTTCGAGAATGTAATCATGGAGTGGGGTTAAAAAAAAATTATATTAAAATTGTTTTTTTATTAATATCAGCATAATATAAAAATACGTGTAAAATAAACATCAAAATAACCAAGATAAGTTTCAGTCAAAGACAACTTATGTGTTTTGAGTGTCCCCGGCCATACTCATCCGTTGGTTTCAGCAAGAACAGAAGATCATTTTTGGGATGGGGATAAGGTGGTGGTGGGGTAAGTAAAGATGGGACGATGCGTTTTATGCTAACGTGGGAAGCTTAATCAGCTAGATAAATTAGGAAGCTTTTTAGTAAGATCGACATGAAGATATCTTTTGTTTTCGGAGATACAAAAAAGAAGAAGAAGAAGCTGAATCCCCTAACTTTAAAACTCTTATCTACTCTTATGATGATCATTTGATTACGTGCAATCTCCACATAAATCTTCAGTTTATGTCTCCTCATTGCCTCCATTATTTGCTGAAAAGTAAGTGTCTTTTGGAAAATAATTTTAATTTCTTACATAATCTCAAATAAAACAAATAGAGATCAAACCTGGTAGATAAAAAAACAAATAAAAACCAAATATGATAAATAAAAATTACAAGAGAAAAATAAATAACAGTAAAAAATAAGAGTCATAGCTAATATAAAATTAAATTAAAACAAATTCTGAAGGAAGAAATTAAAATAAATATTTATAATAAAATATATAGCAATTAAAATATTGATGATCAAATTTGATATAATTAGCAAATAATAAGATATTTTTGAGTTTCTCATAGCTCTCTATAAAGTTGTTTCCACTCGAAATAATTATTTTTTTTCTGAAAATCAAGCCAAACTTTTATTTGACTGAAAAACATTTTTTATTAACTTTTTTTTTTCTAATGATAAATAAATAAACCTAAAAAAACTAAAAAATAATCTTCAGAAAAACCAATTTAAACACATTATCCTTAACCTGTACAGCATTTTAAACTCAATTCATAAACGGCACATCCTTTTTTCTTTACTTTTAATTCTTGAATTAATGCCCCTTGAGGTCACAATTACATCGATCATTACCGAATTAAGGAATTTTTTTTGTTTAACAAAAACTATTGATTAATCTCAATCTCATTCTTTATATAAGAAAATGCCGTACACAACTCTTCTAATCAAACATCAACGCCTTAGCTCCCACGTGGTCATAGGTTGTTTGGTGTCATAATATTTATATTTTATTGTTTTATTAGAAATATATTAAAATAATATGATGTTTTCTTATTTTTAAAATCTTAATTTTAATATCAGTACATAAAAAATCTGAAAATATTAAAAATAATTTAATTTAAAGTAAAGGAAAATAATTTCATATTTTTTTATAAACATTTTCAAAATAAAAAATAAACAGCATTAACTCTCAAATTCTCAAAATAAAGAGTTAAGGAAACCTTTTTTTTTAGCCGAAACCACTAATTAATTTCAATCTCCTTCAGATAGAAGATTATCGCACGCAACTCTTCTAATCAATCACCAACCGCATTAACTCTCAAATATTAATCAACAAAATTATTGGCTAAAACCTAATTACTATATATATTACATGTATGGATAAATCTCAAAGCGATTTCGTGGTTTAGTGGTTAGCAGTGTCGAGTGTGGTCCTTAGAATTTAGAAACTAGGTACCTGGGTTCGACATCATACCCCTCCTTCATTTATTTGTTTCTAACACAAACATTAGACACGTCGTCGTTTATCTTTGGCTTTTTTTTTTTGTCTGAAAAATTTTCTATCATTTCCTTGAAATTACTTTCTCACAACCCAAACAAAAGCCAGAAATGGAGCACTACAAAACTCTCCAAGTCTTCCAGAAATTCCCAAGCTCAGGTGTTTTCCACTTAAATCTCAACCGTCCATCTCAGCGAAACGCCTTATCGCGTGATTTCTTCCCTGAATTCTCGATTGCTCTCCAATCCCTCGACCAAAACCCTAACGCGTCCGTCATCGTCCTCTCCGGAACCGGCGACCACTTCTGCTCCGGTATCGACATTAAAACCCTAGACTCAGTCGCCAACGATACCGGAGATCGTGGAAGATCCGGAGAGAGGCTCCGTCGAGACATTAAGTACCTGCAGGAAGCGATCACGGCGATCGAGCGGTGCAGGAAGCCTGTGATCGCTGCGATAAAAGGAGCGTGTATCGGTGGCGGTATCGATATTGTGACAGCTTGTGACATTCGGTATTGTAGTAAAGATGCTTTTTTCTCGGTGAAGGAGGTTGATATGGGGTTAACGGCGGACTTAGGGACGTTACAGAGGTTGCCGGGTATTGTTGGATTTGGTAATGCAATGGAATTGGCTCTTACTGGTCGGAGGTTCTCGGGTCAGGAAGCCAAGGAGTTGGGTCTGGTTTCTCGGGTTTTCGGGTCTAAAGAGGAATTGGACGAGGGTGTGAAAATCATCGCCGAAGGTAAGTTGGTCTTATCCTTTGTTGGTTTTAGCTTTTACCGTTATTAGTAGTAGTAAAATACTAAATTTAGAGGATTAGGGGCATTTCAGGTTTGCATATGGTGGGGTAGTTTGCAGAATTTCAGTCAGAACAATTTTCTAGGAGAAGTCCAGATAGAATGTCTATGTTTTGATGATAGGCGCGATCCTGTTTATCATGAGGACAGTTGATTTCGAATTAAATAGCAACAAATAATGGCATGGTGGCTATTGCATTGGAACAAAACCCATATCTTCAGTATCAAATCAAATGAAATTTTAGACAATGTGTTGATCTATGATGAATAATGATGCAGTTCATGCATTGAAGTTATCAAGTTAGTATGTATATGAAACAATGTGTTTCTCTGTATGAGGTGGTTGGGCTATGTGAAAGCCGTAGCTCAGTTTGTCGAAGACTTGAGAGCACTAGAATTTTGCTGTTTTGGGCATTTGTATGTTTGCATTTGGAAGTTGGCTAATAAATTAGGTAGGGTTTTTATTTGGTGCTGACATGATGTTTACCAATTCCTCTCTCTTGTACGCGTTAGCAAACGTAACGACTCTCTGCATTTTGATGTTTTCTTAGTAAGTTGAGGCATTGTGGGGAAATGCAGTCACTGCCTCCTAAATTATTGATTTTGCCTGGCTGTAGTAGTTGTTGTTAGTGTTAGCATATTACATGGCAACTCCGTCACCAAACTTCACTTTCAAATTGTTGAGAACATACAATTGCTAAAGATGATGTATTGTGAGTGTGATTTTATCAGGGATTGCAGCAAAGTCGCCTCTTGCCGTCACTGGTACAAAAGCCGTTCTATTAAGAAGCCGCGACTCCAGTGTGGAACAGGGATTGGATTATGTAGCCACTTGGAATTCTTCAGTGCTTGTGTCTGATGATCTCATGGAGGCAGTCTCGGCACATTTACAGAAAAGAAAACCCACCTTTTCGAAGCTTTGATCTTGTCCTCATGGACTGGGCTGCGTATTCTATTTTTTTATGATGATATCTAAAACAATAACTTTATGCATCTTGTCTTCATGGATCCGGCTAGATACTTCATTTTTCAATGATGATATCTAATTGAATAACTTGATGTATTATTCATCAACGCCACATGATGCGTCGTTTTCCGACCTTGTAACAAGATAAATACGTTGTTTCTCAACAGTTGATGGAAGTCCAGTGGATTCATCTTAATAAAATCCAAAAGTCAGTTGAACGAGAAATGCCGATAAAGAAATAGACAAAATGGAACTCTAATTCTAGTGTTGGCTGCAAAAAGATGAAAGAAAATCACAAGTCAATGGATGGCTAATCTAGGAAATCTAAACTTTGGATCGTATTGCATGACTGCAGCACAGGGAATTACGGACCATGTGGCCTCATTTAGTTACTAACAGCTGATATTTTAGTTGGGTTTAGTTACTCTGCTGTGGCAGTTTTAATGCGGAGGCTGGGTGTCCAACTCTTGTAGTTTGTGCAGTCCCGTGCTTTTCCTTTTCTCTGTTTTTTTTTAAGCTCTTTGAAATAACTCGACTGTTTTACAGAGGTAGCACGCGGCAAACACTATCCCAAGTCACCCCTCCCGTGTTTGAACTTCAGACATTTCTACTTATTACCCGTCAAGTATTCCAGTCAAAAGTTTGGTCTGATTTGCTTTCTTCAGAAAAGAACTTCGTTGCTTTCGAGAAATTTATGTCCATAATTTGACCATTTTGGTTTGATTTACCACCAAACTGAAGCAAAACATGGGCGTGTATGAACTTCTTTTCACCAGGAAATTTTCGTTTCAAAAAAAGGCCGTGGGCCTAGATTGCTGGACCTAAGGCCCAATCACAACTTGATAGCCCTTGATTTAATGACCATTGACTCATCATTATTCGTGCTGCTGTTGTTTATCAGAATAAGCAGCATGTTATTGGTTGGTGATTACCAATTCTTCCAGCATATTTGGTGCATCCATTATCCCCCCCTCTCCAATGTTTGATGCTTGCCTTCCGTGCGGGAATATATCTCCTCCCTAGAAAAAAACTCAATTCCATGAGCTCAACGAAGAATTCAATTCCAGCCATGATGAAGCTTGCATAGAAGATTTCTTACATGCATGAATCCTGGTGTGTTTGAGATTGAGGTGTGGTTGACGGGACCCACAACAAAAAATAGTAATGTATTTTTAGTTTTTAGTGAGATTTTGGTTTGTATTTTAAAGTGATTTTATTTTAAAAACTCAATCTTATCTTACCTTAATACTTAGCAAACTAGTGGTTTTTCCACTCATGTCGAAAATATTTTAAGGTAATTTCAATATTCTACTAAAACTACTTGATGTCTTTGGATCTCGCTCAGCATAGTTTGGGTCCAAGTGTCCCGAACAAATATAAATCTTAAATGCATACAAATAATTATTTTTTAATATGTTAATTAAAAGTATTTTTTATTTTTCGAACCACCGTTAGGGGCACACTCCCACACGGGGTTTCATAAAAATGACAATTAAAGTGAGATTTTTAATTCCCTTTGACTTTAAATGTCTTTATTTAATGTGTGGAAGTGTAGTTAAAGTTATTTTTTAAAATAATTTTTATTTAAAAATATATTAAAATAATATTTTTTATTTTTGATATTAGTACATGAAAGTGATCTAAAAACACTATTTTTAATTTAAAATAAATAATAAAAATAAAAATAATTTATTTTATTTTGGAAAAAAATATATTTTTAAAAGACAATAACAAACAATATCGTAGTGTTTGAACAGAATCAAGAAAAAATATAACTGGCAGATGTAAATCTCATTAATTCCAACAGTGAGAAGGAAGGAATCCAAACAATGGGAATCGGCGTAGCAATTATAAAAAAGAAACACGGCATCTTTAGTATCGCTTTAGTCATTTAAGCCCATGTAATTTCGATTACTGCTGGCTGACCATAATTTATCAAATCATAAAATATTAAAGCTGGGGGATGGTGGAGATTGTGATAATTTTAAAGGAATGATAGGACATTGATGATAGCGACTTAAGTAGTGAAAATAATATTTATTTTACCAGAATAATCTAAGACTTGTGGCATTTTTATTGCAGCTTAAATCACTATTTACTTTTTTACAAATTAATGTGGATTAAGCAGTTTTTTTAAGAAAATAATTCAGTTTCCCCCCCCTAATTGAGCCCAAATTAGCATTTAATTGCATTTTATTTTTTAAAAGATTGAATTAAAAAGTAGAGAATAAAAGAAGGTGGTTAAACTAGGTCGAGTCTTCGATTTATGCAAAACAATTATTTCACCCTTTATATTGTTTTGGTTTAAGAGTGATAAGTCCTTTTGAGTTTTCAGAGATTTAATTTTGATACCAAAATTTATTTCATTTATTTTTTATTGTTAAAAAAGAGAGAAAATGTTGCTGCATTCCAAGAGTGAGAAAATGGTCATTGATGACTATTATGGCCACCAAAATAATTAAAATTATTGCCAATAAGTTCAATTTAATGAGAAGAGTTTCACCTAGGTTTTTTTTTTCCTTCTACTTGCTCAATAAGGTATATATGGCTGCCAAAAGTTTTTTGGAATTAAGTTGTTTTTTTGTTTACTTATTGATATCATATATAGATTTATTGATGTGTTTTCCAAGTGTTTTGAGTTAAAAAAAGAAGATTAAAAATGGTTATTTAAAAAAAAAATGACACCCTATTTTTCCTCCAATGACCACGAGTCATAGGACTTTGCACAAAGAAGATGACACATTGTATTCTATATTGAATCTAATGACGTGCCGACTAGCGTCATGATTGACTTAATTGTTTTCTTAGTAAAGTGTTATTAATTTTATTATTTTTATCTTTCAACATTTAGTTAATTAGAGACTAAACACTCTTTTTTCAAGATTATCTTTACGACTCTTGTATATTAACTCAAAGTGTCTCCATTTTAATATTATATAAAAATACCATTTAATACATGATTAAAATCTAATTTCTCAAGAGACACATTGCCAATGCCAAGGTTTTTTTATTGTATTTTATTTATTGTTTTTGCTACAAAACGTAATATCACATAGGTCAGTTGACTGGTTTAATTAAATAAAATAAATAACACAAAAGCTCCCTTTTTTTTAATCAAATTGTTGAAAATACATATTAGAAACAATGAGTTTAGCCTAAAAATTGATAAAATTATGAAACTTACACAATATGCAATGAAAGCTTTAAAAATAATTTGTACTTTCAAAAACAAAAGAAAATGAAGAGACCCAGGATCCTTGGTATCTTTGGGCCTAGGATCATTCCAGCCTCTCTAAGACTCTAATCTTTTTAATTAATTTCAAATGGAGCTCTCAAATTTATTTTTTCACAAATTTATTTTCTAGTAAAATAAATATAATTAAGTTCTTATGCCTAATTAAATTCTTTAACTGGACTTAAATACATTCCTAAATATAATTGAAATTTTAATTTGGCCCATAATTAAATTAATTTTGTCTATTAAAAATATAATCATGTTTTTGAACTTGATTCTTATATAAATTTGTCAAATAATAATTTAATTTAACCTTAAATTTGTACTGTTTCTTCGGTCCTGAACACAAATAAGAAACGATCAAACTCCTAACTTCATCTAAAATTTTGGATTTGATTTCTTCACCACACCAGTCCTCTCATTGTTATTATTTTAAAAAGAAGGGTTGAATTTAAAGAATAATCCAAAATTTAGTCATTATCCATCGAGATTAACTAAAATAAAATCAACTTGAGTGGCACCTATATATTATAGTATATACTAAGAATTATTATCCCTGTGCTTCGCTGATTGATCGACGGCGTTCTAACATATTGCATCTTGTCTGGAATGCATCCAAGCTAGTAGATGCAACGTGCTTGTCGTCCACCATGCGCAAGCACAGCTCCACGAGGTGCACAAAAAGCCACATCAAGAGCAGTTCCACCACTGCGTGACGAAAAAGGCTAGTGCTTTTCCACTCATTTTCCTTGTTTATTGACTATGAGCTGCTTTCACTTCAATTAATTTTAATTATTAATTAAAACGCCATCTTTTTTTTCTCCGAGTCCATTGAAATGAAGTGACACGTTGCTAATGCCTTGCAGCTATGCAAAAAGGTGTTCATGCACCCAACCCACCAGATTTTAAAATAATTGCTGATATTATTTTTTAAAGTGTTTTTTATTTAAAAATATATTAAAATAATATTTATTGAATTTTAAAAAAATATTTTTCACATCAATATAATAAAATAATTTAAAAATAATTTATTTTTTTAGTTTAAAAAAAAATAAAAATAAAATATTTTTTTTAAAAGCACCTATGAAACACAGATAAACACCCCCAAAGCTCTACGCCATCCATTTTGGATGGAGAAATCACGCTTTCTTTGACATTTCCTGCACAATATATTAATTAAAGAAAAATTACCGAATTACGAACTACAAATGGCAAATGTTATCCTATGCTTCAACGCCAATCTCCAAGTTCAGTTCGATTGAGGTAAGAAAGCACCCAAATACGGCATTAACAAACTTTTAACCTCAGTTCCTTCTTCATCTTCTTCTTTCTTTTGTCGGATACGATCTCACCATACCCAAAATCTAATTTAAAAAATCAGATATGAATCAAATTGTACAAACTTTTCATGTACACAGTTCTTCTTATGTAGAATAAACATCAACTGTTACACTAATGACTAAGGTTGTCGATTGTGTTCTAGTTAAAGTTTTATTTTTCTTAATTAAAACAATAAATTTCAGTTCCAGAGCATTTCAATGTTATGTCATGGGATCTTGTATTATGCTTGTGTGTGTAATCCAAGAATTCTCTCAACATACAATATTTCAATTAAATCAAACATCAATGTTGATATCTCTTACAACCACTATTTTCCTACTATTTTTATTTTTTTGTGTTTCATTGAAATAAATTCTCATCTATGGGCAATTCATGATAGGAAACTGAAAAGGGATGATATGAATGACGACGAGGACGATGATATCAATAATAGCATACAACTTTCTCAATTAATGTTATGTTTCTTCCTCCATTGTAAAATCTTATGATCTACAGGTATGCTCAATCATAGAGAACTTCACTTGGACATTGAAAGTCAGATGTGACAACATATATAAAACTAAACATGTGATTCTAACTATACATGTTATTTTAAAGTGAACCATTATATTCTAATTGTCTGCTTGAAAGTGTGGTTGAGATTAGAGTTATAAATCCCGTTCTGTTCCGGCCGGAACGGCCCGTTCCAGTGCAAAATCCGGGACAAAACGGCGACGTTTTTGTCCCGGTAAAAATCCCGGCCAAATCTGGAAAATCCGGCCATTTTCCGGCCGGAACGCTCCGGTTCCGTACCGGGCGTTCCGTTCCGGGTCCAGCCAAAACGATGTCGTTTAAGTTCTCTTACAAAACACACAGATTCAACCCGATTTCAAAAATTCCCAAATCAATTTTCATCTCTTAACCCCAGCATAGCAAAGAAACAAGAACAGAAGAAAGAACTTAGGCAAGAGAAGGAGAGGATTGACTTGCTGCTTCTATTTTGTCTTGGGAATGCGAGGAGAACTGAAGCAGTTTATGACTCATTTCCCGTTGAAAGCTGCAAAGTGGAATATTGCGGGAGAAGGTCGATATGGTCAAAAATAGGAATTAGAATACTGGAAAAAACAAAGTGAGCTTCCATGACTTTAGGCTTAGAAATGGATAAGGCCTGAGGGAGATGATGGATGAGGTGGGCGGCGGCGTGAAGAAGAAGAGATTTGGCCATTTAGGGTTAGTAAAAGTTTTACTTTTAGTTTTATACTAACTTTACGGGGGGGTTCACTTGTTATAAATTAATAATAATAATAATATATACGGGGGAGGGGTAATAATAATAATAATAATAATAATAATAATAATTAGCATAAAAAATAGTTAGCATAAAAAATAATTTTAAAAAATTATACTTGTTAAATTAATATTTTTTTTCATATATATAATTAAGTAAATATGAACAGTACAAAACCGGAACGGAACGCCGAAATGCACCGAAACCGGAACGTTCCGTTCCAAACAAAAAACCAGAACGGTACCTGGAACAGTACCCGGAACGGATTTTACAACTATGGTTGAGATTGTTTTTTAAAGTACTTTTCATTTAAAAATATATCAAAATGATATTTTTTATTTTAAAAAAAAATTATTTTTTACAAACACAGTATCAAATAACCCCTAAGCCTAGGACATGAACTCTTTCTCTTCATGTATTTATTTTCACACACACTGCATTTGCTTTCACACTTGCATCTTAAATATCATAGGTCTCTTGTTCTATTATTATTTTTTGTAAAAGCTCAACCTCACCCAACAGAGGTTAACCTAGTCACCCCACTAGTCTGTCTAGTCAGGATACAATTATAGAAAATTCATATTATATCTAAGACAACTAAGATGTTTATAAGAGAAAAAAAAAAAAAAAAGGTGATTTAACCAATTTTCATATATTGAAACTAAACTTTTTTTCATGGTAATATTCTATCAAGTCATTATTGAGATGATGCTTTCAAAAAATAAAAATAAAAATAAAAATTCTTAACCTTTCTCATAATTCAAACCTAGATAATAATATAGAAAACAAACCCCTAATTTCGTTATTCTGATTTACAAGGTTCGAACTAAAACTGTGTCCTAAACTTCAGGGACATTGTCTACGTTTTACATTGGAACGAAGCAAACTCTTTATTTAAACTTTGGACCCATAATTTTTCTACTTTCAATCGGTATAAATGATACGATCCCCTTCTTTAAATTTCATTATGTATTAATTAATTAGTAAAATAGATATCATATAGTGCTATAATTGGAAAAATATCTCTCTCAAATCGCTTTAAATATTAATTGAAATTAAATGGTTAATATAACCACAATTAAAACTAGAAGTTCGATTTGATTAGAAAAGGCATGAATGCCTTTCTATAATTACAAGTATTGTTAAGGATTTATACACCATTCATTTGTTTTCGTATTTAGATGCGTTTCAAAAAGCCCCCCCCCCCCCCAAAAAAAAAAAAAAAAAAGTTTATGTAGCTGATTGGAATTTTTTTAATAAAGTAAATTAAAATTAACTGAGTTGGGTCGAGGTTATTGAAGATTCTTGCATTTGATCTCTCTACAATAATCTAGAAGATGGAGTCAGCCAGGGCAATTAACAAACTCTACTTTCCCGTGCGATAAGAAAATGATGTCGTGAGGATTTTTATTTTTATTTTTCTTACCTTTTCTTTTGTGTGCGACCTTCGCCTGCCTGGATCTAGCTATTCTCAAGATGGAAGAATTCAAGCCGCGGATAAACGTAAAATATTCATAATTAGCTGCGTTAAATACAGCAAAAGGGCAACCAAATATAGAAGTTTTATCTGAAACAGAAAGGCTAAACTGGAGGAATGGTTATGGATGGATCACCGCCATAGCAAAAACAAGTGCTGGATTATAAATCCAAAATGTCGTCGTCATCCACCAATGCGGTGGCAGTAGATGGTTTGGTTCTGTGGTTGGACATTTGAGGTGTTCATGACAACATGAGTGCCCCAGATTCAATTAGGACAGCGGAAACAATGAGATAAAATGAATAAAGCACCGCAGTTTCCAAATGAAGAAGTAGATTCCACATCAAAATTAACCTTCGCTAAATGGAATATTCTATCCAATCTCTGGAGCCTTCCCTTAAAGCATTAAGAATATGCTTTTCCTATAGTGAACCAACAAAAAAAAAATGTTTTTTCCCCCATGAGTGGCCCTTTAAATACCACCTCCATATCTTGCATGCTACACACCTCAAGCACCCCTGTCTTAGAAACAAACCTCAAAATCCCTTTTGTGTCCGCTCTTTCACTCTCGAAAGAAGAATGGCTCTAAAAGCTGTTCATGTCTCTGATCTTCCAAATCTTGATCAAGTCCAAGAAAATGCAGCATTGGCCCTCTGTTCTTCCAGGTTGATCCCTCGATGTAAGCAGCTCTTGATCAATCACCGCCTCATCATTTCTTGCTTTAATTCTTGATCTATTTTCTCTTTTTCTTAAGAAAAAAATGACTTTTTTTCCTTGTTTAATTGATGATCAGGTGTGAATATTGAGGAAAGTGATGACACAGAGCGAGGATTTAAATTCGGAAGATTTGTGGTGATGGGACATAGAGGGAGTGGTATGAACATGTTACAATCTTGTGATCGGAGAATGAAATCCATCAAAGAGAATTCAATTCTCTCCTTCAATTCTGCATCCAAGTTACCTCTGGATTTCATTGAATTCGACGTTCAGGTAAAAGATTAATCAAAAGTGTTCATCCCCTACTCTTAATAACCAACTTTGTTGGTATATATTAATGATATCACATGCATGAGTATCTGGGAGGGACAACCGAACAAAATAAGAAAAGGCTGTCAAGTTGCTTCTGTCTCCATTCGCCTCAAAACTGTCGCAACTTTTCATCAACTTGTTTTCTTGTTCCCACGTCTGTGTCCGGGTTTGCTGGCCTGGTTCATTGGATTTTGTCTCTTCTTTCTTAACCTTTTTAATATGGTGTCTTTGTCAAAAATTACACGTCGTTGTTAGCATTCTGGAGATCTAGAATGCGGTTTCCACACCTTTGCCAAGGTCCATGTAAAGGATTTATGGCCGTGAACTGTCATGGGCTTTTGTGAATGCTTACCCTTTTTTGCTATATTCTCTTGAGATAAAAACTTGTCTACCCGAGACCTTATTACCCTCTTTTTAATGTTGATTTTCTGTTTGTGCTTGACTGTGAAAATTAGAATCTCAATTGAAGGGTACTGATTAGTTTCCTTCTGCTGGTTTGTTTTGCCTTCTCTTGATTTTACTATTAGTGAGCGAAGATCCTTTTAAAAGGAACTGTAAACAAAACAAAACTATATGTCGACATATTTGTTGTAGGTGACCAAAGATGACTGTCCAGTCATTTTCCATGACAACTTCATACTCACAGAACATAAGGTTAGTCCTTTTTAACCCTAGTTCTCCTCCCATTGTTTTGGTCATTATAACTAAGCAGTTCAAAACTGATTGTTTATCTGTGTTGGCTATTATTTTTCAGGGTGAGCTTATTGAGAAGAGAGTTACTGACCTCACTTTAGATGAATTCCGTTCATATGGACCCCAAAATGAAGTTGGCAGTGTATGAATCATTTCAGGTCTTGACCCTTGTTTTTAAACAAGATGTATATTGATAGGCGCTAAACTGTTATAAAATTACAGGAGGGGAAGTCTTTATTTAGGAAAACAAAAGATGGGAGAATCTTTGAATGGAAAGTTGAAGAAGATGCTCCTTTTTGTACACTACAAGAGGTTTTCCAGAAAGTCGATGATACCATGGGGTTTAATGTTGAATTGAAGTTTGATGATAGCATAATCTATAAAGAGGAAGAACTAAAACATATTCTGCAAGTAATTTTACAGGTATTTACTCCTGCTTGTCTCAGCTTTTCGTTGTTTGGAAAATTTGATCTTCGCAATTAGTAATGGCTAATGTGCACTGAAATCTCATGAGCTAGGTGGTGTTTGAGCATGCCAAGGAGAGACCTGTAATTTTCTCAAGTTTTCAACCTGATGCAGCTCTGTTGATGAGGAAATTGCAGAGTACCTACCCTGTAAGATTGCTTTCTCATTAGTGTTTTCACTAAGCTGATTCGAACTAGCTGCACGTAATTTCTTTCCTTGGGTTCAAATGAAATTTGGTAGTACGAATGATTTTAATGGTCTTTACCAATGTTGTAATCCAGGTGTTTTTCCTTACTAATGGAGGTTCAGAAATTTACACGGATGTGAGAAGGAATTCGTTGGATGAGGCCATTAAGGTTTGCACAGAAGGTGGCCTCCAAGGAATAGTATCTGAAGTCAAAGCTGTCTTCAGAAATCCAGGAGCAGTGACAAGAATTAAAGAAGCTAGGCTTTCACTGATTACCTATGGACAATTGAAGTGAGAATTCCCTACTATACACATTCTTTCAAACTTGTAACATATTCCCTAAATTTTGAACCAAAAGTTTTTCATCGATTTCAGTTTATCTTAAAAATATTTGCATATTTGCAGTAACGTGCCAGAGGTGGTACACATGCAACACCTGATGGGAATTGAAGGAGTGATTGCTGACCTAGTTCACGAGATCACAGAGGCGGTCTCCCATTTTAGAGACTCTGCCATAGATTGTGAAGAGTTGGGCATGTGTGCGGAGGAAGGGAAGATCCAAGTGAAAACAAAGCCTCGGTTTTCAAGTGAAGAGCCCTCGTTGCTGCCGAAGCTGATATCTGAATTTATCCAGTCTTGAAAAGTGTTACATCGATCTGCCAGTATTCCCATAGCACCAAACAACTTTGGTTTTGGAAAGGATGTGTACATTATTATATCCCTTTGATCTCATGCATCATTTGTAAGTTGTAGGTACAAATCAATCACCAGCTTTAGCAGCCCTTTCCATGCTAGAAGCTGGTGGTTAGACTATAGTTTTTTGGAAAGCTTTGAAGTTAATCCACTTCAAGCTTTTATGTATAATTGAAATGCGTGTTACTACCATAGTTATGAAAAGCTTCTTGCAATTTGTTGGTAATGGCAGAATTGATCGCAGGATTTTTTTTTCTTTTTTAATCCTCGTTCAATAATCGGGTTCTCTCTCAAAACAATGTCGTTTTTTTTTTTTTTTTTTTTGTGTATAAAATAAGGGACTAAACGCTCAAGAACAAGAAACTACATGGAGGATTGACGGGCTATAGCAACCCCTATTATATGTCGATACAAAAGATTCGATATTCTGATGCAGATATTAAAAAGTGTTAGATCCTGGACAAATATTATGGCCTGCAGAGGCTAAAAATCCATTTTTAATCAACATGATGGAAAATTCATTCTCTTTCAATCTTTTGAGTTACTTTTTAATGGTAACCTAAGGTGTGGTTGAGTCAATCTATTAATGTTAATGACTTTTTAAATTTTACACCGACCCTTTTATAATTTGGATCTCTTTTATTATCTCTTCAAAATAAATAGATATAAATAGGTTCAAGGGTGTGGATGAGTTTTGCCAACTTTGCATTTCACCGATCAACACCCTTTTACAATGTTGCATAATGAGCGTTCTACTCTTTTCGAACTTTTCAAAGTAACTAAATTATTGGTATATGATGTAACTTTATTCAGATTAATATTTTTTAATAAAAAATATTAAAGCATTGTTAATGTGTTTTTTTAATAAAAACAATTAATTAGAAATTCAAAACTTGAGAAATAATGATATGTTGAAAGATATTTTAAAAAAATATTGAGACAACTATATATATTTTGATCGACTTGGATTAACTTTTGGAAAAAACAATGCATAATATTATTATTCAAATTTTATTGATTGTAACATTATTAACTTTGGCTAATGGTATCTATAATAGATAACCAGGATGAATGGTGTGATTAGCTTCTGCTAATGGTATCCATAATGGATAACCAGGATTGATTGGTGTGATTAGTTTCGGCTATTCACGTCAATGCATTGTACACATTGAATGTGGATATTTTATGGTGTTGTTGCCATGAATGGTTTCTTGTGTAGACTCCACAAATTTACAATATCTAATTGTTGGTGTGCTAAAATGCATGAAAACAATTCTTGTCATTTTGGACCAGTTTTAAACGAATGATGTTTCTTGAATTGTTTCAAATAATTTTGGATCCTTATAAAAATACTAAATTAAAAAAAATATGTAGATCAATTTATCAAATTCACTACTTGAATCATAAAATATAAATGTTCAATAGTTAAAAAAAAATATATATATATCTTGCCTCATCCCAACACCTGTTAGATCTGTTTAACGGTATTTATTGGGCTGGATTTAGTAGACATCCTCTTTGTTCGTGGCCCACTTCATCCCTGGACGTATTCGCATCAGAATGGGTTCCATCTTCTGACACGAGGCAATGAAGGTAGTCGTTGAAGCATTCATGTGTGGAAAAAAAATACTGTTTTCACATTCGTGGAGGCAATGAAGGTAGTCGTTGAAGCATTCATGAGTGGAAAACAAATTCCTGGAATCATGCGTTTGTATTGCATGGTTGTAGAAGAAGAAAATGAGTCAATCATGTCCATGTGGATATATTTTTATTTTTTAGACCTTTCAGAGGTTTTTGTTGAGATGCCCAGGGCTAGCTGTCTTTGGAATTTGGATGGTTTTCTTTATTGTTCCTCGACAATTTTGTTGCTTCATTAAAATTATGTTTTTTTCCCTCCAACTTATGATGCTACAACTGGAATAAACTTGATTTGTCACCGTGGACGTCCTGGATCTGCTGTCAAATTAAAGGCATGGCTATGTCTTACCCAGGAATCAATATTTTAGAATTTTACAGGTAATCAGCTGCGTGTGTGTATACAATTTAATCGAATGAAATTCATCATCGTCATTTCAAATATATAATCATTGAAAGAAATATGAAAATTCAAAAAAAAAAATATAATACATTTAAGAACCATGGCAACATTTAGAAATAAGAAAAGAATCAATTTATCCTTTGTAACATTTGATTCCTTTGTTTTTTAATTTAGTGATTCGATTACAATTTCAAAGTAATTGAAAGAATCAATTTTTAAAAAATGAAGAAGAAGAAGGTAAGAAAGTGGAGGTCACCTAGTTAGCTGTTTATATGAAGAATAAACAACTGAGTCAACACCAACTCTTTTAAATGTACTCTGTAGTACTTCAAGAGTGAGCTTGTGCCGGGGTTTTTTGTCAGAAAAAAAACACGATATCCAGCCAAGAAGGAAGGACGAAATTGGGCCCCGAATGAATTATGTCCGAGGCTAGCCCTGGACTTTCTATTGAGATTAAGAGCCAGCCCACGTTTTTCTAAAGCCTACGTCTCTGGCTAAGAGGTCCGTTTTAAAAAGTGTTTTTTTAAAAAAATATTATTTTATTTTATTTTAAATTAAAATTTTGATGTTTTTATATCATTTTGATGTGTTGAAGTCAAAAATAATTTTTTTTTAAAATATTATTTTAATATATTTTTAAATAAAAAACACTTTCAAAATCAATCACGCTCTCAAACAATAACCGAAAAAAAGTAGACAAAAAAAAGTAGACCGATTTCATTGCACGGTTTCTTGATTAATGAATGAGGGCAGCAGTTGCGAATTTCTTTCCCAGAAAGAGTGGTTGCACCAGCAGCAACCCGGAAAGATGGAAAAGGGAAAAAAGTTTTAACAGATGTAATAATTCTCTTTTAAAGATGGGAATATGGACATCTTTTATACGCTAAGATCGGTAATAAAGCCAGCCAGTTTGTTCACATGATCGGAGGCTTTTGAGGAAGTTTCTTTGAAGGGCACTGCTGCTTCACGGGATGCTCTCTTCCCCCTCACGGATGCTTCATGGGATGCAAAGCTTTAAAATTTAATTAATAGAGTAAGTATGATTGTGGTTATTTTTAAAATATATTTTATTTAAAAATACATCAAAATAATATTTTTTTATTTTTAAATTATTTTTAACATCAACATATAAAAATAGTTTAATATCATAAAAAATAGTTTAAAATAAAATAAAAAATACAGTGTAAAACACCTCCAAGTAAAACATTTCGAGTACGATTTGTCACACTACAACATTTGAATATAGATTTATTTATGTCCCATCGAATCTTGATTACTATGTTCAATCAGAAGAGAAATAATTTAGTCTTTTAAATCCCACGAGGTAAGTTGGGATTTTCTATCTAGAAAACATGTGTTACTTAAACCGATTGGCCACCACTTCATGCGGCCGGTCTTTGCATTCTTTCTTTGACAATGGCTTCCATTCACAATAAAGTCACTTGGAAATCTTTGCATGCTTACAAAACTGTACTTACCTCTTGAACCATGTAATCCAAGGTTTCTTTGCTTAAACAACTTTCTTTTCTTTTAATAGGAGAAAGAAAAAACATTGTAGCTAGCTTTAATAATTAGGTCTGTTGGTATTGTTTACCGTAACAGTGTGATGACAGGTTCTGCTCTTTCTTCCACACAGCAAATTCATACTGGGATATTCAAGTCTTAATTGCACGATAATATGATCAAAATACTATTGAAAAATAAATGACATTTTTTAATTTACAAAATGGTTTCTTTGTTATTATCATGTACAACCAAAATGTTCTTAAAAACAAAAAACATAAAATTATAGTTGGGTTTTTTTTGTCTCTTCACAATAATTTTTTTTGTTATTATTGATTAATCGTAGAAACAATTTGATATTTATATATATATATATATATATATATGAAAAGTGAGGAGCATGAAGCGCCTTCCTTGGCATAACATGAGAGACGCTCATGTTTAAAAATATTTTTTTATCGTGTCATTAAAAATATCATCACATCCTTTTCTGGTGGTATAAGATGAGTTTTTTTCTTTGAAATTGAGAAAATCACACTTTTTTTTTAATGTTTTTTATGGATCCGGGTTAAGTGAGTAACATGAGTTAACAATGGTGATTTAGTTTATTGCCGATGAACTTTTTCTTTTTACTTTATCTTTCATCCCTTGAAAATTACAATTTGACTCTTTATTTTGTTGGTATCTCACCTTCAGTCTCTTTTTTTTCCTTTCATAATTTCATCCTGATTTGCTATATTTTATTTTTTCAATTTGATCATTATTTCTATCTTTAATTTTATAAGAATTTGAATGCCTCATGCAATTTACCAGCGAAACGAAGGTAGGCAGTGACACTGATTGAGTGAATTTTCACCGATGAACCAAATAAATTTCTATCTTTATTTTTATACAACCTTTTTTCTTTCCAAAGAATTAAATAAAATGGAGTGCGCAGCACTTCTCATGGGCACGCTACAGATGCATATATAAAGAAAAGCTTGCAAAACCAAAATTGCAAAATTCAAGCAATGATCAAACATCACAAGTTAATGAAAAAAATAGCAACGATCAATTTCAGAATATAGTGCTTTCAGCTTGCTTGGTCGCGCCCGCCGGCCAGCTGCTAAATTGGACGGAACCCTATCCGATGTAGCCTAACCTTGATTGAAGCTGACGTACGAAAGTGGTATAGACCCGTAGAAGATGTCTATTTCTTTATGCAATTGGTGTGGTCCTGGTCTGACTTTAATTATGTTCTTGATAGGGTGCCCAAAACCCTGTCTTGCCTGTCAGCGAAGAAAGGCAGCTATTCCTTTTTTCTATTCCATTCTCTTAATTTTATTGACATGATTTATCACATATAATGTCTTTATGTCATGCTTATGCATCTCGTGTTGACAAATAACTTTTTTTTAAATATATATATCACGGGCCAGTTTGCATGTTAAACCTCTTCCCCGGATTCAATTATATTATTTCATGTCTTGCTGCCTATGATCATCAATTTATTGGCGGGTAGAGGGATTGATTTGAAATAGAAATCATGAAGAAGCATATATCTCTTATCCCATTGATGATTTGCTTGCAAATACCCATTAGCATTAAATCGAAGAAATCGTGCCCAAAAAACCTCCCTGCGAAAAAGCAATGACTTGTTAAAGGTATCGGCGTCAATAATATTGAACAAATCGGCAATATAACTAGGTCAACTTTGAAATCCATTGCGACTTTGAATTTCTCAACCCCTTGCCCTAGAATTTCAATTTCCATGGAGGCTTCTTTACTTTTGTAACCATCAAAATATTCATGTGTTGACATATTGTTCATGTTCATGTATTTATTCGTTTATCATATGATTGCTTGCGGCTACTTTTTAAATTCCATGGTAGCGTTCATTCGATTTTTCTTTCGTGCCCGGGGGGAGAATTGGAGTGGTGAAGGCTCCACTTTGAACATGGCATATGATGCCAAAAGGGAAAAGGAGGGGGCATCATATAGAAATGATTGGTTTAATGGAAGTCCAAGGCACTAGCTATAGCTCGTTCTTCCACAACCCTAATTATGCGTGCTGCGGCTCTTTTCAGTTAATAATCAAATCACAAGATTAGCTTATAATGTTTTTGAAAAAGATGAGCTTAATATAATGTTCTTGGTTCTGCTAGCTATACTTTATGCTTCAAGAGAATCCGTGTCTGAGCACTGTATACATATGAAGAGCAGGTGCATCCTTCAAGCATTGAATAATGTCGTATTTTTTTAATTTTTAAAAAAATAATTTGAATTATATATATCCTTTTAAGTTTTTATATTAAAATAATTTTTTTATATAATATCATGGCCTTATTAATTAATGGGTCATGGATTTGAATTTTACAATCTACGTTATATTTAATAAAACTAACCACACGAAATAATAATAATAAGTTTATTTATGTAATTATTAAACTCAGAAGATTTTTATTTAAATGAACATATTATAAACTGTATATTATTATTGTTACCTAATAGTTTAAGCTAAAAAAAACACTCCAAATATCCAGCAACAGCCCCTTTTTTATTTTATATTTTTTTATCCCATCACTACAGCTTTTTATTTCAATCTCTTTTTTGCAGGTATAGAACTCGTACTTTTTCACAAATACCCAATTCACTAAATCAATCAAACCAAGCAGAAAACCCTCTCTCTTCTATCATGTCAACATTAGATTACACGCGCGCACGTGTGTGAGTGTGTGTGGTCCAAATCGTCGGTATTCAAATGCTTCCAAGAACGGCAATCGTGAAAAGGAAGGCAATACAAAAGAACTAGTAAAGACCCAATAAAGAAAGAAAGAGGAGGAGAGGAGGGAAGCCATCAAACGAAAGGGGGATGTAATATTATAAAATAGTATCGATATGAGGAGAAAAAAAGCTTGGGAAATTATTATTATTATTATTTATTATTATTATTATTATTTATTATTATAAAAACTAAAGCTGCAATCAAAGACATTTTCCACTGAACAATATATTTTACTCACGACAATAATTGCAGCCTTTGACGTTTCTCCATTACTCCTTAAAACTCTCTTCAACATCCACACGCAATCTCCTTTGACTCTAAAACAAAAGGAAAGGACAGAGAATAGGGGCAAAAAAAAAAAAAACAGCCGCAATTTAGCTTACGGAAGCCAATTTTTCTTCCCATTCTACTCGAGACACAAGTTGGCTTAGCTCATTTGCTGGCAGGGATCAGAATCTTTATTTATTAATTTATCCTGAAAGATTTATTTTTTTCAGTTTAGTCCTCGACATCTTTTTTGATTTGTGGAGAAAGAGTTTCCCTTCTCCATACGGAATGAGGCATCTTCATTTGTCAATGTTTGAGGCTCCAGTTTAACTAAATCTCAACCGTCCCACGTTATCTCCCACCTTCAATTATTATAATCCCTCAACCACCCTTATTATTTCACCACTTCTACCTTGAGATGCCATTGCAGCTATAAATATACGTGGCAGTGTCTTAATTTATTGATGACACGATATCCTGTTCTTGAATGCGATCCAATAATCACTTCTAATAGTTTTGTTTAATTTCTTATTTTAGAGTTTCGTGCTTCAACTTCTTGGAGCATATAATTATTATTTCAACCGATTAATTTGATGGTTATGAATTGGCTTCTGAACATTATTTTCCGGACAACTAATATCCTACAGTACATGTCTGTTGCATAAACGTCTACAGCATATCCTTCCATCTTTCTATGAAAAATATTATATACTGATCAGTATCGTGAGATGTCAGCAAGGTGATCAATGAAAAAACTAAGTTTATATATATATATATATATGATCATTTTTTAATTATTATTTTTTTAAAATAAAATCGATCCTGGCCTGGATTTTACCCTTTGAGCCGGGTTTTAAAAAATGGATTCTGTTCTTTAGCACACGAAGCAAAAAAAAAAAGGGCCTAAAGCTAATACAAGAAGGAAAATGCAACAAAATAAACGGTGTTAGGTTTATAAGGTCACACTTGTCCTTTCGCAAAGATAATGATTCAAGATACGATTCCTCCTAAATTTCCCCATCTGATCCGAAATAGTGAAACAAGAAGATTTAGGAAATCTGGAAATGGGCATCTCTTAAAGGTGGCATATTTGTCAGTAACCCTGAATCCGACGTGTGTGTTCGTCGTTTTGGAAGCAAGCATGTCCCTTTTCCTTATCCCGTCCTCACCCACCTCCCTCGAGGTCGCAAAAATACTTAAATGACGGATATACCCCTTTCAAACCCGCTCCCTTTTTAATCATAATAATATTTCAAATATTAATGAGAACAAAACTTTTTTCTCATATCTTAGAACAAGAAAAAAAATCATAAAAATCAAATAAGGTAAAGCACTCTAACAAAACAATACTTATATAAAGGCATCAGGCAAATGGAGCCTCCAATATGCAGCACCGTTATTGTCAATCTCCATGAACCCTCACAAACAAGGCCTTTTTGTACGGAATAATCAAAGTTAATTGCGTGCACCTGTAATAGCACCATGCTCGTATCGGTTGATATGCTATTCTCCAATCAGCACCCTAAAAGTAAAAAAAAAGCATTCAAATACTGTTTTGGGTTTATAATGTCTTAATCTAATTTTGACTACTTTATTGGTCAATGTGCACAAAATTAAGGACCACAGCGCATGTTTTTTTAATAAAGCAATCTTTTGAATTTGGCTATCCATAAGATTTGTTTTTTTCTTTTGATTTAAGTATAAAAAAAAAAATATTTTTGAAACACAAACATGAAGTTTAACCTCGCATCACCCACCAAACTTAACTAATATCTGTCATCCATGTTTGTCAACACGTGTCATTATTACCTAGTTCAATCCCATCTAGTTACGGGTATTTTTAGTTAGTTCCAACAAATTCTTCTAGAGAGGTCAATTTCAACTCAACATGTTAATTTACTCATTTTGAATGAATTGAATCCACTTTTATGCAATACTTTGGCGTATATTTGGTAATTAATGTATATCTAAGCTCATATGGATGAAACTGGTGATGTTAATGCATGTGAGGATGCTTAGATTTCTATGTGTGGATTTATACGCAAGAATGACAATATGATATTGTATATTAATTTTTGATAGGATTATAATAGTGTAATTATTGTTTTGTCTCTTCATGTATAAAATTTTAACTATCAGAGTTGGGGGTATTTTAAATATTTTAATGGGACTAGTTAACATTCTCTGATTGTTTGAGGATATTTGAGTCGTTTTTTCTAGGTTTTTTCTACACCAAAACTACGTTTTCACCCTTACCAATAGAAAATAAATAGTTGACTAACCAGGGGTGTTTTCAATTTTTTACATTGTTATGAACGGTAAAATAACCATAATGATAATATCAATAGTAGTTTATTGTAATAGCTATAGTGCTTATGGTGTTAATAATTATTGTTTTGATGGTAATAATAACAATAACTCATAAAATCATATGAAGAATTTCAATAATGACAAAAAAAATCTAATAATGATAATAATATTAATTATAATTTAGATAATGTTAATAAAAAATAGTGTTAGTTACCGTAATGATTATTGTTGTGATAATGACAATAATAATAGCCATAATGATATTGGCAACGATAGTATTGCCAATAATAATTAGAACATTGATTATTTAAAAGAATAATTATAATGACATCTATAATGATTGTGACAATTTATTAGTCGATATTATTTTTGCTAAGAATTGATTTTTACGGCTTTTTTATGTATGATATTTCAGATCTAATATCACACAAACAAATAATATAAGAAATCACATGTAGACAAAATAGATGGAAAAATTAGGGCAAATGATCTAGAATAAAAAAAAAATATACGAGTCATTTGCTTTGTGTTTTGCCGCAGCCAGGACCAAAATTTTTAACATGTAAATAAAATGTTAAGTTTGAAGTCAAAAAAATAAATACATATGTTGAAATAAGACATTTTGTTTTTTTCCTGCGATCTAAATAGCTCATAACACGCTAATCAGGATACATTTAATGGTGTTTATTATAGTAATTAACAATTTTGACCAAATAAAATAATATACCTTAAAATAGTTAAAGTCTATAGAGTGGGTATGCAAACTCCATATGCCATGGATTCTTCAAAATTTCTCCATAGTTGATTTCTTTGGTATCATTTTCTCTGTGCAACGACCATTAATTGTGAAAAATGAATAGGGGGATGGTGCAGAAAATTTGTGAATAGTAAGTGTGTATGTTTATATAAGCAATCATTTTGAATCCAAAATCATGGAGGAAGTAAACATTTTGCCTCGTAGTGATCAAAAGAGGCCTTTAAAAATGTGTAACACAATATCTTATAAATATGAGATATTAGGTATTACCACTAATTAGTCACATTTTATTATTGCAATTAAAATCAGAGAATTTTTCCGGGGATCCAGATTAAAAAAAATCCCAAGAGACCAAAACTTAAATTTTATTAGATTTTTTTTAAATCTTAAATTATTCAAGGGGCCATGGATTTAATTTTATTTTTCCGGGGCTAGGGGTTCTTCCAGGGCCTCCTCTAACTCATAAAAAAAACATTGGATTATGCAAAAGCAAAGCATAAAAAGCAACATTGTTTGAGAATATTGTTTTTAAAAATGTTTTTCTTTAAATATATCAAAATTATGTTTTTTTAGTTTTTTAAAATTATTTTTAAAACTAGTGTGAAAAACACTGTAAAGAAACCAGCGGCTAGCAAAAATTGTTCCCTTGACAAGAGCAAGAACGAAGAAACAACCCAGAAATTTGTTTGAGGCTACGTGGGGGTAGTTTGTACTTTTACCTTTTGCCATCGAAGCAAAATAGCGGGTGACCTCCAGCTGTATGCATGATGTAAGCTGACTTCACCCCTACGTGGCTTCAACCTTGTCAAAAACTTTTCCGGCTTCTTGTATTCTTTTTATGAAAAAGACCAAACTATCCCAAAGCGGTTGCCATGACCGAATTGTCTGCTTCACCGTCCAAAATTTTCTGAACTTATTTACTATTGAAGTAAGCAATTAATAAACTTTAATTAAAAATCATTAGAAACCTTTTTATTATATATACTAAGCTCTATTATTTAGATGGTATTGTATTCTAAAAGTGTTTTTGAAATAATTTAATTATTTTTATTTTTATTTTTCTTTAAATTATTTTTTTAATATTTTTAGATCATTTTCATATGTTGATGTAAAAAAGATAAAAAAATATCATTTTGATGCATTTATGAACGAAAATTATTTTTAAAAATAACTATAACCACACTTTCAAGTTTCAAACACGCAATTAGTTCACTTCATCCAATGCTCTTCCCTAGAATTCATTGGAAAATAGTATGGTGGTTATTTTTTAATTTTAGATTATTTTTGAGATTGTGATTTAAAAAAATAGCAAGTTTATTAATATTAAATCTATACAGATAAACTACTATTTTTATGCCATATATATATTAGATGTTCTGAATGAAATCAAACTTGGCAGTTTTTTTCAACTTAAACAAAAAATAGCAGCAAATTCATTTAGATTCTGTTAGAGAATGCATTTGGGAAATTATTTTTATTTTTTCAAGACTTCAAATTATTTTTTTGGTGTTTTTAAATTGTTTTAAAAATAAAAAATATTATTTATATATAAATCTAAATAAAAAAACACTTTAAAAAACAATATCTACTATTAACTTAAAACATCATGTTTCCCCTCAAAATTAAAACCATTAATTGCATTTGTTTCTTTCAGGAGACACTTCTGACCGGTTACTGCTGAACCCATCAGGTAGATAATGAAGGGAGGCATGCCATGTAGGGGAATATATACCCAAGCAATGAATGCACAGCTACAGGCGACAGCTTGCTTTCCTCTCCTGTATTTCCTTGCTAGCTTCCTCTGCTTCTCTTATCATGTGAAAACTGAAAAGAGCTTTAACAGCATCGGTTATCCCCATAGGTCGAGCAGAACTAAGCTCAGTTTTTAAACTCTTATGGGGTTGGTTTCATTTTTTATTTTGGATGACAGGAAATCCCATCCCAGAAAATATAAACGAGTAAAATTATAATTATCTTAATTTTTTATAAAAAAATATATATTTTAACTCAAACTGCTAGTTTAATTTATTAAATAAACTTCTAATCCTTTTCGCCGAGAACAAACAAAAGTGAAAGTCTTAAACGAAGCAATAAATAGTGTCAAAAGAAAAGGAGTTTGAGTCTTTTTTACGCCAAATGAGTCGTCCTTATTCTGAAAGACCCTCCTCCCTAACACACCCATTACTATAAAAGAAGCCACACTTTCCCTCTCAAATAGCCACACCTCTTTGATTCCGTCTTTCACCCTTTTCTCTCTTCTTTGCATCTCTTCTTTTCTTCTTCTTCTTCTTCTTCTTGAAGCTCTGTCTAATATTCTCTTTATGTAAACTTTAATGGGTTATTACAGCTATAAGAAGTGTGCTTGGGTTTTTAGACTTTGAGCTATAATTGCGCAGCTCCATAGCTGGTGGAGACGTTTTTCTGCTGCAAGCCACATACATATACAGCTTTTTTTTTGTTCCTTTTGAAGTTCTTGGGAGGTGGTTTCGTAAGGATATGGAGAAGGTTAGTTTTGTTAAGAATGGCGTGCTTAGATTGCCTCCTGGGTTTAGGTTCCACCCAACAGATGAGGAGCTTGTTGTCCAGTACTTGAAGAGAAAGGTGTTTGCTTGCCCCTTGCCTGCTTCTATAATCCCTGAAGTCGATGTTTGCAAGTCTGATCCTTGGGATTTGCCAGGTTAGTTATCACGATGCATAGACAGAAAGCACTGAAAGTTGAAATGGCATGGCATATTTATTGTGGTTATATCTTTGTAAAAAAATTATCAGTGGCGAAGGCATTTCTAAAGATATATTTTCAATTAAAACAAAACTGCAATGTCACGTGGCTACCACACCACTTGAGTAACGAGGCTGCGAGAAAAATTACGGAGATAATTGCTACTTTGTTCTGAAACATGGCGTTTGTGGTTTCAGGTGATTTGGAGCAAGAACGGTACTTTTTCAGCACCAGAGAAGCCAAATATCCCAATGGGAACCGATCCAACAGAGCCACAGGCTCTGGCTACTGGAAAGCAACTGGAATAGACAAACAAATTGTGACTTCTAAGGGCAAACAAGTTGCGGGGATGAAGAAAACTCTGGTTTTTTACAGAGGAAAGCCCCCCCATGGCACCAGGACTGACTGGATCATGCATGAATACCGCCTTGCAAGCACTGAAACCACAGCCTGCAATGCCCTGAAAAACAACTCAACTCAGGTAGACTTTTACTGGGTACATTTTCTTTTCTACAAAGCTAATTTCAAAAAATTCTTGTCAGATCTTTAAAACCCATTTCCACTGAGATTCATCTCTCTGTTCCTGCAAAGCACAATTCCTAGAAAAAAATCTTGAGCACGTTTAACCGCTTGAATACATTATTGTTGCTAGCTCTGTTCATGCTAGTGGGTCAAACTGATCGTTTCTGTCGAATTCTCTGCAGGGCCCTGTTGTGGTGCCAGTGGAAAATTGGGTTCTGTGCCGCATATTTTTGAAGAAGAGAGGCTCAAAAAATGAGGAGGAAAACATTCAAGCTGGCAATGATAACAGACTGCCCAAACTCAGGACCACTAAGCCTGTTTTCTATGATTTCATGACAAAGGAGAAGACAGCTGATTTGAATCTAGCTCCTTCCTCATCATCCTCAGGATCCAGTGGAATCACAGAGGAGGTGCCTTGTAATGAATCAGATGATCACGAAGAAAGTAGTAGTTGCAATAGTTTTCCCTACTTCAGAAGAAAACCATAGCTAGAATGCCCCTTTTAATTAGACTTTTGTTGCTGTATCCGTATTTAAGGGTTCTCAACCAGAATAGTCATCTTAAGCAATCTAATGCATGTGTCGTTAGGTCTCGTCTCTGTGAGTGTATGGCTATAACAGGAAAGGAAATCACAAGAAAAGAAAAGAAAATCAAACCCGGCATTAACTGTTACCAGTAATGTAGAGAGGAAATATGGATCTAGTTGTCAACAAAGTGTATCACATCTCGATATGTAATCAATCCCATAATTTCAAAGTTATTGATGTTTCTCTCCTTTTGCAAATGGAAGCGTTTCTTCAAACATGTTTAAGCAGCTGTTTTACGCTACTCCACTAACCTCGCAGAGCTGATTCTTTGTGTAAAGGGCACATGATTTTCAATGGAATAATTTTCAAAGTAATGAAAAAGGAAAGGAAAGAGATGGCATGTATATCTGATCAGAGTGGACTTTGTAAAAAGAAAATCCTTTCGCAAGAGCATCAGAATGCAAGAATGAGAATAAGATATTTGCACGAATATCACCTCCACACCACACACGAGGTTCCCCTCTCTCCCTTGTGGGAAAGGCAAAATTACTTGGCAGAACCAGATTCCATGAAAGCTATATCAAAATGGATCAAATCTCCAAGGATCCTGAACCTGTATTAAATTCAATACCAGAAGAGAAACAAATTCTTGCTACAATCAATATCTTTGAAAAATGGGTTGCGAATTTGTCCAGGGAAGCAGACATTCTTGAATTTTTTCTACGACATTTTCTGTGATTTGTCATATCCTCGCCAACAACACAAGAAAGGAAGTAGGTCTGGTGGTGTTGGGAACAGGGTTAACTAAATTTTGAATTTACAAGACCAGTAGGTGAAAGTACGAAGACTAAATGGATTCATAAAATAGATTCTTGGGCAGTGGAAAATTTGGAAGTTCAGATGTGGTCCCAAAGTAAATGAATTCATAATTGCGATCTCTTGCACCCTCACAGCAGCTAATACCCAGTTAAAAAGTCCAGCTGAGGCAGCAATACAGCTCCTCTCAGCACAGGCTCGTAAATTCAAATCCTGCTCCCACGCCATCAAATTATAAGAGAATAAGGTTCCTTGTAAATGAATTTGTTGGGGAAACAGATCAGTTTTTAACAGTGACATTCTCCTTCTATTTCCCACCACGCAGCCACTTTGATTTGCTAATCCCGTGCTGTGTATTCTTATTTCTTGTAACTATTCTTAATCAAGCAGGCTGTTTCGTACACGTCATACATGCACAGGCCAAAGACTTGGCTACGGTTGACTCCCTTGCTCCAATAACAAATACAGCCTATGAAACGATAATAGTCATCCAATCCTTGTCGATCACACTCATGCCATTGTTAAATATAAGAGCAAAACAAAACTTGAGAGGTAGGTTGTCGCAGCCCACACATACTGATATCATAGATGCTCAGATGGGTGGGCCAGAGGCACTCCAAATGAGTGACAAGTGGACTCCGGACAGACAAAGGACGGCATATAGTAACCTTATGGATAGTTAACCTAATGTCATGCAATAACAGGAAGAGGAAGGGAGAAACAATACTTAGTTAAATAATAGGAGAGCCAAGCGAAAAAAATATCAAGAAAATAAGCCGACCAGAGTTTCTTGTGACAATTGTTCAGCATCACCTAAGGCTGTTGGAGTCCTTCACGTCACTTTTTCTATGTATATTTTATTTTCTAGAGAGAGAGGGGGGGTGGATTGGGCTGTGGATTGCTGACCTGGGCTTCAAATTGTCAATCACGTGGGGAGCCCGTCATGGTAGACCACACACCAAAAGCACAACTTTTGTAGCATCACCTGATTAGGTCAATCACATAAAGAAAGAAACCTTCCCCATCCTGGAAATATATAATACAGCGAGGGCAAGGGTGTCTCTATCACAGATGGGCAATTCTGACATTTCGAAAACACAATACCTTGCAGACAAGGAATGTGTTCATATCAAATTAAGTATTTTGACCTGTTCCAAAAACCAACCACTTTTTTAATGCTGTTTTGTTTGGACCGATTGAAGTTTAAAGAGGTTGCTTAGTATCTCTGCAACAAGGACACCAGCTATATTTTAGCCACCATCGAGTAATATATACTATATGAATCTACCCTAAGAAATATAAGCATGTGATGGGTCCCTTGTCGTAAATGAAGGGCCTGATGCCCCTCCCAACCGCACCAACCAGCAGCTGTGCCTATCGAAGATGGACCATAAATCATTTCAAACCTCCACGGTTAATATATACAGGGATCCAGAGCCTAAGAATCTCACAGCTAACTAGTTTAACCATTCCCGTCTGAAATTACCTCGAGATTTTAAGATGGTGCTATTTAGTTTAGTTGCTATACCTCTACAACAAGGCAACTGGGGTCACGGACAGCTCATGCCCAGCGGTTAAAGAAACCAGCTTTCTAAAATACTGAATTTTCCATACAGCTGAGACAAATGGTCGATAATATTTCATGCTGTTGCCTGATAGAGAGGTTGCCCCATGATCCATGCATTTAAAGCTCAAAATGCTGAGCTCATCACGGATAAGAGCATGGGAGAGCAGCATCTTGCATCAGCCACATAGTAAAAGATTCTTTACGAAGAGTTACGGCATTTGCAGCCACAAAGTTGAGATATTATTTTTTTGGATTGGAGGAAATTTTATTTTCCAAAAACATATTTTATGGCTCTGAACGAGTAAAATTCTGTTTATCTCAGGTTTTTATCCTAATTCAAACTTGAGATCTGTTATGCAGATTTTGAGTATTTTATCAGCACGCCACACTCCTTGTAAACAAAGTTAAGATAATTGACTACGAACAGCAGGGTTAACACGCTCCAACAACTGTAACAGTCTTGAAATGTCAAAATCTTTAATTTCTAGCCATATCAATCAGCTGTTATGTATGTAAATGACAGAAAAGTACTTGGTAGGTTGATGTTTTGATCAATTTTCACAGAGCTAATGTGAGTTGCGTGTAAATGCAAACTTCAATGGAATGGGATGAAGAATCTCCTTAATTTCTCGAGGTTGAAAGGTCATTGCAAGGGGAATTCAAAACTTTATTCCAATATGTTGATGTCAAAACCAGTGCTCTGGCCTACAGAATGGGACTCCAAGGGAGTTTTCATTTTTTATTTTTTTTTATTTTGTTCGCTTTCATGCTTACAGATCTATCTAGCCTCAAATTTCCTTCAATATTATACGGACCACCACATCTCATAGCAGAATCAGTATTATCCACCCTAATGCTAGCTCAAGGGCCAAATATTCTCTAAGAAAAATCATTTAAGATTCCACCAAGCTTTCAAATTTAAAAGGGACTTGGGATGAAATGCTAGCAACATGTATTTAGAAAGCAACAACAATGGTATGAAAACAATACAGTAATACAGCCAAGTAAAGTTTGTCACCGCGGTGCTTTAACTGATCACTAATAGGATTGCATGGTGTTTAGTGGATTCAGAAATTAGTTGTAGTGCATGTAAATTGATCCAGACATTCTAGTTATAAAATAAAAACAAAAATTTGAGGTATCGATTGGCAATATAGAAAACTCTTTTCACCATCTATTAGAGGTCTCGCATTGTTACCACACGCAACCTTGTCATGACTTACAATCAGAAGTGTTGGGAGAAACAACAATACTCAATACTCTCTCTTTGTGTGAATCTATAGGAAACTCCTAAATAAAGCAAAATATATGCGGAAAATATATATTCAAAAAACCACAAGCACAACACGCAAATTTTTACGTGGAAAACCTTCCCAATATGAGAAGGAAAAACCACGGGACCGTAGTCCACTCAAACACTTCCACTATCACAAATAATGGGTTCACAATGTTCTTCCTCAGATTTAACTAAGGGCTACAACATATATCATTAAGATTAAACTATTCTTGAAATACAACAAGAATTAAAGAGAACAAAGTTTGAGAGAAGGCTCACAAACTGACAGCCCCGATCTTTGTCATAAAGATCAACTTACACAGCTCCAATCTTCAATCCAACCGTTCATAATGAAGATGAATGTGTCTAGAAGCTGCTGTCCAAATCTCAACCCGATCCAACGGTGAACAAGATGGCAATCCAAGGAAGAAGACAGAGTGTTTTGCTGCCAACTTCTTTCTTTTCCTCTCGGCTCTCTCCCTTTTTCTCTTTCACTTTTCTTATCTCTTTTGTTCTTTTCGGCAGCTCAAAAGAAGTGAGCCCTACCCTTCTAAGTGGGTCCTTTCATGTGGGCTAGATCCACACAAGATATTTAGGGTGCTCGATCGCACCAAGCTCTGATACCACTCCCAAAGCTAAGACACATCTTGAAAGTCCCTCGTAGATATCTCATAATCCACTTCACCGCATTCCAATGTTCTTTTCCTGGATTTGAAAGAAACCGGCTAACAACACCAACTGCATGAGCTATGTCTGGCCTCGTACAAACCATTGCATACATCAAGCTTCCTACTGCTGAGGCATATGGAATTCTTTCCATATCTTCCTTCTCTTCATCTGTCGAAAGGCTTTGCTTTGTGCTCAACTTAAAGTGTGTAGCAAAAGGAGAGCTAACCACTTTAGCATTGTTCATGTTGAACCTCTCAAGCACTTTCTCAATGTATTGTTATTGTGATATAAACAACTTTTTATCTTTTCCGGATCTATGAATACGAACCCCAAGAATCTGCTTTGCTGACCCCAAGTCCTTCATTGCAAATGACTGACTTAACTGCTTCTTCAACTTGTCAATTCTTGAAGAATCCATGCCAACAATCAACATATCATCAACATAAAGCAATAAAATAATGAAATCGCCATCAGAGAATTTTTGCATAAAAACACAATGGTCAGAAGTAGTCTTCTTGTAGCCTTGCTCCTCCATAACAGACTCAAACTTCTTATACCATTGTCTAGGTGTCTGCTTCAAACCATAAAGACTTTTCTTGAGCCGACACACATAGTCCTCTTTTCCTTTTACCTTAAAACCCTCTGGCTGCTCCATATAAATCTCTTCCTCCAAATCACCATGAAGGAAGACAGTTTTCACATCCATTTGTTCAACCTCTAAGTCTAGACTAGCTGCTAAACCAAGGACAACACGGATGGATGACATCTTCACAACCGGAGAGAAAATCTCATCAAAGTCAATGCCTTTTTTCTGCCTGAATCCCTTCACAACCAGTCTAGTTTTATACCGTGGTTGTGAAGTGTATTCTTCCTGCTTCACCTTGTAAATCCACTTGTTTGTCAAGGCTCTCTTATCCTTTGATAGCTTCACCAAATCAAAGGTGTGATTGTCATGCAATGACTTCATCTCAGCTACTAATAAGTTTACACGCCGGCTCAGCACTCACGATATAAATTATATGAACAGTGCGATAGCACAAGTAAATACGCAACCTTATGCCGCAGTGTTTGATGGTCACATCATTTTCAACCAGTTTTACAGTCTCGTTGGCTCATTAAAGTTCCACAGAGAGAGTTGACAAGTTTACTGATTTTGCTTGCATTTAGTTGAATGAATAAAACTCATGCTAGCCCATGATCATGAACTTCATAATTCCTTACAGTATAAGGATCGACTGGGCGTTATAGCTACCCGGAAAAAATGAAGCCAGAAATCACAAAATCCTTTTGGATTTGCTACTTCTGCAGTCATTTTCAGCAACTCCACCGGCACCAATGGGCAAAGTTTATGGAGGTTATGCCACACAAATCAACCTCCTCGCTTGTTTGATCAATATTGAACACCAAAAACTAAATAAATTGCTCATGTCAAGTCCCTTTTTTATTCAGAAAAAATAAAGATTTTCCTTCCAAATAAACGAAACTTCACTTGGATGTTTCTTTCAGGTGGAAATAAGTAGATTCAATTGGGAAGTTAAATTAAGGAAGCAAGTGCTGATCAATCCACGGATAAAAAAAAAAAGCTAGCTGAAGAAATTATGAGGTAAGGCACAGGCACCTCTGAATCTTTCTTCTTCGCCATTAGTGCTCTACCAGTCCCGCACTGCCTCTCTCCATCTCCCTCGAATTTCGCATCCGTCTGAGTCTATAGTTTACAAAGAGTGGGCCGTATAGTTTTTGCAAGTCGTCGGCTCTTACAACTCTATTATGGGCCATGGAGCCCACAATTAGCACTTCAGCCCATTCAATTAGTGCTTATATTATCCATATACCTTGCCCCTTATCTTTTCTATTAGCCGAATTAAATTAAGAAAGAAAACTTGTTATTAATTAGACACTTCCCGTTGTTTTATGGTCATTGGATTGGAATTTTTTTTTTGAAAATGTATAAAATATATAGTTTTACACATCATTATAATCCACTTTTTAAATAACTACTGCTTGCTTAAAATTAGGTGTCCCCTTTGGATTTTTAAATAAAATTAAAAAAAAATCCTTACTTTTCTCAAACCATTTCATATTTTCTCTGGTATGATCGTTTTTATGTCCCTCATTTGATAAAAATGAGGACCATGATTTCTTGGTTTACCAATTGTGATAAAAGCAAAAAGAGGACCATATATCATTTGTTAGACAATTTGTTGGGTTTAGAAGTGTGAATGAAATTATTTTTGAAAAAAAATATTTTTTGTTTTGAATTGTATTAAAAAGATATTTTTTTTAAAAAAAATAATTATTTTTGACATTAACATAAAAAATAATTTAAAAATATCAGAAAAATAATTTGAAATAAAAAAAAATATTTTTTTTCAAAAATACTTTTGAAATACAATGTCAAACATGACCATTGTCCATTTAGAAGGAAAAAAAACTCCTAATAGAAAATTTAGGAGTGTTTGAGATTGTGGTGGAAAATATTTTTTAATTTACTTTTTTATTTTAAAATATATTAAAATATTTATTTATTTTTAACACAAAACATTAAAACTAAAAAAAAACTATTTTTTTCAATTTAATATAAATTATTGAATTCCTAAACACCACGTAAAAACAACAACAACTAGTTGTGCGGGCTTAGACGTTTGAATTCCTTCCCAGGCACGCTGACTTGATTTCCTTCTGAAAAAAACGAATAATTTCTTGTTTAAACTTTAATAAATTTTATTTATTTTAAGTTAGACATCTTATTTAAATTTTATTCAATACCATCTCTTTTATTTTCCTAAATTGTTGGTTTATTTTTTGAACAGTAATGAATTTTTTAATTGTTATTTTTTAATCTCATTAGGCTTTAAATAGATTATTAAATTTATATTTAATTTAAATGCCTTTACCGTCTGCGCATTGTTTTTGTCCTATCTAAGAGTAAAGAAGTTAATTTATTGTTCATGATCAGTATAAAAAACCAATACCACCCTTGACTCTCACGTGTTTTTTTGTATGCTTCCAAAGGTAAATTTATAGTTTTACCATGCAAAACAATATTGAACAAACAAAAATACTTTTTAAAAATCAGATATCACTAATGGTTGTGTAGAAAAAATCTAAAATACCCTTGAAGTTAAAAGTTAAATTTTATAAGTGGAAGAGCAAAACAATAATTATATGATTATAATTCTCGCTAATCTGTATTTATTACTAGAATATTTAGCGACCCTGTTTAGTTTATTTTATTTTATATTGTAGATATATATTGTTTTTTTTTTTAAAAAAAAAACTAAAGAAATTTAATGGCGACATCTTGTTACAAGAAACTACCCGGTAGGACTGGCACCCTGCCATTCTTTTTTTAAGCAGTGACCATAAACAATCACCAGATGAAGCAGTTTAACCAAACTCCGTGCTTATTTGGTAACACGATCCAACCGGAGATTCAAACAATAAGTAGGTTCACAAGTGTTTGGTAACCAAAAAAGCAATTTAATTTGGTGTGGGACCCATCATAAAAATCAATCGAAACTTCATGTTTTTCAATCGTTCGAAACTGTGATTCAAACTGTTAAGCATTAAAACCAATCGCAGGTTTGTCTCTCTCCAATCGTTATAAAATGAATACATAACAAGAGAAAAACAACATTGAGAACATCACATAGCTATCCGATGACGACGATCTCTCTCTCGGGTAGAAACTGATCGCAGGCACACACCAGACACACCACCGACGGTTCTCTCTCTCAACAGCAGCATCTCTCTCCCTCTCCACAACGACAGCTTCTGACGCTCCTCCCAGCCACCATCTTTGATACCACCACCACAAGAAGAACCACCTCGGTCTCTTCTACCCGTTGACATCGACCTTTGAAGCTCTCGTTGTGGTCGGTCGAATGCTAATGTTCACGTCTAAAAAAGACGAGAACAGTGCAGTGCACTGTTTTGCGCCTGTGTTTTTTAAGTTGGGCTTGGGCTTGGGCCGTCCCATTTAGGTGGGCCAGGTCCAGTCCGATTTTTTTTAAAAAATATTTTAAAAATAAAAAATAATAAAAATGTATAGATAAAGATCTGTCCTGATGAAAGGGAGAGACGCGTGACTTCATTGCACTCCACAAACCTGTTGTTTTCCGATTGATTATGAATTAGAAACTTGCAACTAGATTTGACATTGGAATTATATCCCTACAACTTGATCGCAAATATTGTTACCAATGATATTGTTACCATATATTGTTCCTTGATCAAATAACAAGGGATCGCAGAGACATTCACGTATCGATTTAGTTTGTGATGAAATTGCAATTAGTTTGATGAGATAATAAAAAACAAATATATGTTTTTTTCCATGAATTATTAGTTACATTTTATTGTTATGATTATTAATCTACAAAATTTTAAAAACAATATATATATATATATCTGTGTGTGTCCTTTAAAATAATTTCACAAGTTGACAGCAATATGAAAAACATGATAACCAAACACACAAAATTACTTTTTTTCAACCTCAAACTCAACCATAGTTTTAACAAAATATTTCACTACTTATTTTGAATCGCAGCTAAAAATATTTTTTATAAAAATAATTTTTTAAAATCTCAACCACAAAAACAAAAAAATCCCTCAACATCGTTCACCGTCGATTCACCCAACTTTTTTTAAGATGAGATCGTGACCACAAATGAGATGATCTATATCTAAGTACGTTTGCACGGAGAATATTCTAACTCCTACAGAGAGTCACGGTTGTATTTCGTGGAATAAACGAATCAACGCATAATAATATTAGCTACCAAAATAAAATAATCGTGCAAAGTTAATATTACCATTCTAATAAAGGAAAAAACAATAGAAATCCATAGTAAATAAAAAAGAAAGAAAGGAAAAGGCAAAGAAAAAGAGCAAGTGAACGTGCTGTTTAGATCATCAGATCCTGCTGCAACTGTGAGAAAAAAATTTAATCAGTCAATTATTTAATCGTCGCCTTAAACAAGGTGTTCTTACGGCGTGTTTCCTTATCGCTGTGATTTGTCTTTTATTCATCTTCTCCTAGAATCTAGGTTTTGAATCATTTCATTTTGTTTGGGGATTTTAGTGCAGTTTTTGAAAGAAAGAAAGAAGATGCTGGGGATTTTAAGGCAAAAGGTGAATTCCGGAGGTTCTCCTCTTTTGGTATATATATTTTTTAAATATTATTGATTTTGTATTTTTATTTTATATTTCGATTCATCTAACTTGTAGCTTGTTCATCTGTTATCCTGTTTCTTATTTTTTTTTTTTGGGTTTGTGTGTAGGCTTTTGGGCAGAGGATTCGCCCTGCGTTATCGGCATGGAGAGGTTACTCATCTGCAGCGAAAGAGGTAAATACAAAGCCCTTTTTCATTTCCCTTGTAATTTATAGTTTGTGTTAAATATCAGGTATGTTTGGTTTTTTGCTATTGTAATTGGCTAAATTAATGTTTAATGAATTGTTACGACCGTTGTTCCGCTTTTTGTAATTTCTAGTCTTTTATGAGGTTTTAAATACTTCTTTTTTCCCCTTTGTTGGGTAGTGGAGTTCCGTTTTTGAATGTTGTTGCTATCTCTTAGTGTATTATGCTACGTTTACCCAGAGTAGATAAACTAAGATTTTGCATTTGTTGATTTGATAATCATGCATAGATGACAGTTAGAGATGCGTTAAACACTGCACTCGACGAGGAAATGTCTGCTGATCCTAAGGTTTTTTTGATGGGGGAAGAGGTAAGAATAATTTCCAATTTTTGAATGGAGTTCTTTTTTCCTCTAGTTTCATGTCTCAATCTTTTCTCGTGTGTTTTATGTTTATGTGAAATGCAGGTTGGTGAATATCAGGGTGCATATAAGGTCAGATTTTCTTGTCAATGATATAAATTTGATGTTTTTCTTGTTTTTTGATATCCCTCTTGCTGATGCTCTATTTTTCCGTTGAAAAGTCTGACGGTCCATTCACTTTGAATGTTTCATTTTCCATAGATAACCAAAGGGCTTTTGGACAAGTATGGTCCTGAGAGAGTGCTTGACACACCAATCACAGAGGTCGGTTTTATTGTTTTAATTTATTAATGCGGAAACTGATTTTTTGTTTCTTTTCTTTGGTGATGGTTGTTGGCTTACCACCACCTGCTTTCCTTACATGTTTAACAGGCTGGTTTTACTGGCATTGGAGTTGGTGCTGCTTACCATGGTCTTAAGCCTGTTATTGAGTTTATGACATTCAACTTCTCCATGCAGGTTAGTAGGGTTGTATATTATATATGGTTTATAAATATCTCGTGGAAGGAGATTTTCTAATTCAATATTGGCAAATAAATGTTTGGGCACCAGATAGTGCATTAATTAAACATATTTTAGGGTGATGTTGATAAAGTATATTTCTGTGATGTCTCGGATCTCTTTTACTGCAAGTTCTACCGCAATAATCTTTAGTTCTAAATTTTGGCTTTTGTTGCAGGCAATTGACCACATCATTAATTCAGCTGCAAAATCAAACTACATGTCTGCTGGACAGATGTCAGTGCCCATAGTTTTCAGAGGGCCCAATGGTGCTGCCTCTGGAGTTGGTGCGCAACACTCTCATGTATGGTCTAAGTGCTTTCTTATCCACCTGTGATTTTGCAAGCACACTCTCTCTCTGCCCCTCAGTCCCCCTCCCCCTATCGTGTGCCTGAGTGAAAGATGGTTTGTTAGTTTGATACTAGATTATATGAATGGTGGTTTAAATCATTGGCTTAATTCATTGTTTTCAATGATCCAGAGCATTCTGAAAAGATGATGCATGTTTTCTTGGATTTTCCATCCCATCATTTTGGTTTTAGAATTGATCATATTGATTCCTAGTATTTGATGATGGAAAAAGGGAATGGTTATTGTTGTTCAACAAGCTCTCTCTCTCTCTCTTTGTTTTTGTGCGTGAGCAATTTCATTTTCTTTCCTCTTTCTTTCTCTCTTTTGAAATACAAATGTTTTGAGTTGACCTGACTCAAAGAGTGGCTCTGCCACTGCTTGGGTGACAGTATGCCAAGCACTCCTCTCTTACACAATAAATTTTTTATATTTTTTACTTGCCAAATTATGAGAAGATAGTATGTCAATATCCAGAGTAGTGATTGTAACAGTCTATTAAGGGCTAACTGCTCAATGACACTCCTTTTCTACTCCTTTTCAGTGTTATGCTGTGTGGTATGCTTCCTGCCCTGGTTTGAAAGTACTGGCTCCTTACTCATCTGAAGATGCTCGTGGTCTGCTAAAGGCTGCCATAAGGGACCCTGATCCTGTTGTTTTCCTAGAAAATGAGTTATTGTAAGTATCTTGACAAGTGGTGATCATCATGTTTTCCTATGTTTACATGATGCTTGATGTCCCAGGTTGATCAATCTTTTGTAATTCAGATATGGTGAGACATTCCCTGTTTCTGCTGAAGTGCTGGACTCTAGTTTTTGCCTTCCAATAGGAAAAGCCAAGGTATTCCTCCCTGAAGTCTGAAAGATTATTCTTCTCAATGTTTCTGTAGTTAGCTGCTATTTCGTTATGCTTTTCTATTTTCATTTCTGCACTTACATCTGCCCTAAAAATTGTTTACTCTCAACAGATTGAGAAAGAAGGGAAGGATGTGACCATTACTGCCTTTTCAAAAATGGTTGGCTATGCTCTTAAGGTTTGTTCCATGCTTCAAATTTCTAAAACAAATATGTTTGTTAGCATCTGGTATGATAAATTCAGATTTTGCTGGTAGGTGCACTGGAAGATTTTATTGTAAATCTGAAGTTGACATTCCTCGGGAAACATTTATTTTGGGGCGCCAAATTAGTATTGTGTGAGGCAAATGATCGACTGCTTAGCTAAGTTGCTGCACTTTCAGTAGATATGTTCTAAAAATCAATGTGCTTGAATTTTGGTGCAGGAGTTATTTCCTCTCTTGTTGTAGTATTTTGCTACCACTGCCTATCAGGAGGAACAAAGATGACGTCTATAATAGTGGCTTGTTGCTTTTAGTGATTGGCGTTGCACTAAACTGATGGAATTGAATTTGGGTGGGGTTGTGGCTGTAATTGTTTCTTAATTTAATCTTATCATGTGACATTGCATTATTATTCTGCCGAATCTCTCTTTTGGGACGCATCCCTGATTGATCTTATGGTACTTATTTTGTAGTATAGATGGAATGTGTTTAACACTGATATGAAGCTATTTGTTTGGGGAATTTCTAGTGCCATTCTTTTTTCACATAGCTCATGCTGTGGAATTTTTTCCCTTCCACCTTTAAATCACACAGTTTGTTGTTTCACAGGCTGCTGAGATACTTGCAAAGGATGGAATCAGTGCTGAGGTAAACTGATACTAGGAGAACCGCAAAGTCTCTATAAGTCTTAGCACTTTCAGGTCTAATGAAAAAACATAAATGATCTTGTTAATGCAGGTGATAAATTTGCGATCAATTAGGCCACTAGATAGAAACACAATCAATGCTTCAGTCAGGAAAACTAACAGACTGGTGACAGTTGAAGAAGGGTTTCCTCAGCATGGTGTTGGTGCTGAAATCTGGTTCATATTCTTTCCACTATTATTTTCAACCTCTCCTGCTAAATTATTCCCACATATTTACATAATCTGCTTTTTCCTGAGCAGTGCATCTGTTGTTGAAGAGAGCTTCGGTTATCTTGATGCCCCAGTTGAGAGAATTGCTGGAGCTGATGTTCCCATGCCTTACGCAGCTAATCTAGAGAGATTAGCTGTGCCACAGGTATGCTGTTTCTTTTCTTTTCTTTTATTTTTTCTGGGTGTTATATCTCAATTCTTCCTGTTTGATCATTTTCTGGTGCCAGCCGAAGATGTGCTCGCCACCTTTGATGTCTAAAATTCTACCAAAACCAATTGGTTAGCTAGATGCCTCAACTTCTCATAAAACTGAATCCATATAACATTTTATCAGTGATATTAGACACATGTTTACTATTTTCTCAAAGCGGAAGCTCTTTCCCCATGAATCCTTTTTCTCCTAATGAACCCTTCCATCTGTCTTCACTATTTAATTAGTCCATGCCTGTGGTGATTTTTGGAGCTATAGTTTAAGCAACATGAGCTTGTTTACTAAGTATGGCCTTTTGTTTCTTTCTTTTTATAGCTATAGCTTTTTCACTCATTTGTGTGATGCACATATCAGGCTAGTTGCATTTTTGGGTTATTTATCTTTGGCTCATGGCATGTGCAGGTTGAGGATATTGTCCGTGCAGCAAAGAGAGCTTGCTACAGATCTGTGTCGGTGGCTGCAGCAGCTTGATGGTATACTCATTGAAGTCAAGAAACCATCTTATTTCAGGTTAGTTTACTGCTGGCTGTTTGCTCATTGTTGGTGATTTTTTCTTAATAATTTCTGTAAACTCTTCACTTTTATTTCATTATTCTCATAATGACATAGAATGATGCTTTCAGGAATCTCAGAGATGTACATGTGGGACCCTTGTTACTACTGGGGAGGAACAGCTCATTGAATAACATGGAGTATGTTGATGACGACAGGATCTTTTGTCTCTGTTTTTTTAAATTTGGTACCTGATATGAAACCCGTTTCCACACATAAGCCAAGATTAAATTTACTTATTGATTTTTATAGAGTGCATTCTTCTTCTTTGAAAGGTCTACTTTTTTTTTTTATACAGTGCACTCTTCTTTGAAAGGTCCGTTGTGTTTTCAAGTTATCTTCATATCATCACTTGATTCCCATGTTCACTAAAAGCTGAAGAATTACGTGCTGTTTGTGACATCATCTTGAAGTTTTAGAATCTATCAATACATCTGTTTTGGAAATTCATGTGTTCTGGGCGCTACTCGAGTATATTATGTGATATGCATGTATATAAGAAGTTTCATCAGCTTTTCTGTTTAGCGTTGTTAGAAATACAAAGATCACAGTGAGTCTCCGTGGAGATTAATACATGTTCTCTTTTGTTTTTTGTTTACACAAATGCTGAGTTATTTAACCAGTTACAGCCTGCACTTAACCTATGTATTCCAGATATTCCAATTTCTGGATCTCAACTCCCTCAGAAGTCATTCCAATCACTTATTAATCCATCCATTTTTGTACATCAGAATCTTGTGATAAACTGTGTATTGTGCAGCATGTTTACTAGAAAATCATGTGTCTGCAGATGACCAAAATCAAAGTTACTGACTTGGTAGGTTTAATTAAAGGCTCGGATGATTTATTTGTTTTTTTGGTTTATAAAGGAGAGGCTCGAACTCAGACCTCTTGGAGAAGCAGCAGTTACGCAAAACTAGACAGACAGAAATCATCGCCACACTGAGATGTATATATTAATCGTAGAAAGCATGGAATTGTTCACGACTCCCCTCGTCTTTAAGCACAGCAAAACTTTCTCATCAGATGTTGACAGTGTTGAGCTAATGGGATATTGAGCAGCTCATATACTAAAATATAATTAACGAATTTCCTTTACAATATTTTCTGCTTATAATTAGATGCTCTACTTAAAATTTTGCTGGCAATAATTTCTGGTCTCATCAATTAAAGAGATATTTGGCATTGTGTTTTAAAATCACTTTATTAAAAAATTGAATTTTTTTATTTGAAATTAATTTTTCTTTGGTGTTTTTAGATTACTTTTATGTGTTTATATTAAAAATAATTTTTAAAAAATAAAAAAAATATTATTTTAATATAATTCTGAATAAAAATAAAATCAATTATTGACTTGGACAGGTTTTGTTTGTCATTGTATTTTAAAAGTATTTTTTTTTAAAAAAGTTTTTTTTTGAAAATTAATTTTTTTGATATTTTTGAATTATTTTTATGTGTTGATATCAAAAATAATTTTTTTTTTTTAAATATTATTTTGATATATTTTTGTATAAAAAAACACTTTCTAAAAATACCTACACTAAATGTGCAACGCATGTATTCAGTTTGATTTGATTTTTAACTTCTCGAAGCAAAAAGAAGTCTTGAAAGACTGAAGTTTCATTCTCTAAATATCCAGAAACTGAAAAGAAACAAAAATATTAAAAAAATAGCCCAAAAATAACATTTGAAAAACAAGATCTACGCATCCTCAATGATTCCTTCCCTTGTACGGAAACATCATAGATTTATTTGTCTAATACTATGATAATTTTTATTTTCCAACCTATGTTTTTAATATCCTGATGTCAAAGTTCAAAATAAATTCTAAAAATAATATTATTTTAATTAAATATTATCTCAAGACTAACAAACATAATAATAATACAAAAAAGGGAATACCAAACACAATAAAGAAAACAAAAGTGAAGGTCGGAGGAAGATGAGAAGATGCCATAAACCAAGGAACACGCGTCTGTTGACGACAGAAAGTCTCGAGTCTTTCGAGTTTTGGCTTTTGTAATTTTTTAATAATAAGAAGTGAAAGGACAAGAAAAAAACAGAAGCAAAGCGTCGTGTCACGAGTGGCAAACTTTCAGGACACAACACGTAATTCATCATTCAAATGACTAGTCAATTTTCTGGTACTTGAACGCGGGGCGTCGTTTTCCATTAATATTTTAAAATAGCTGGGTGCTGAAGTCAGTGCTAAAGCTTAAAGAACAACTCGTGTAATCAATTACCAAAAAATGAAAGTTTATGTAGTAAAGTGCAATTTTCCCAATTCTTCTCTAGCATCTTTTGACTTTACTACCCCTCTCTTTCTATGTATCTTTTTTTTTTTTTTAATATCAGCATATTAAAATATTTAAAAAAATAAAAATTCTTAAATGTTTTTCAAAAACTCCCTAATGTCTCTCTCCTCTGTATTTATGTTCCTGACGTAACCAGCTATATATTCTATAAATGGATTAAATAATAAAATTGGGAATGTATTGAGCAACAAGTTTTTCATCCCCATTTCCTCCTCCTCTACAGTTTCCATATATAAAAGCTCTTCAATTTTGGAATTCAACTACAATAAGAAGAAACAAATTGAATTCCATCTCTCTCTCCTCGTCAAAGGAAATGAAATCATCTTTGAGCAAACTGAGAGGACTTGCTGGTTTTCACAAACATGGACATGGTGGTGATCATAGAAACCGAAGGAATCTTCTCTCTCTCGCTCAATTTGACGAGCTCGCTGAAGCTTATCGGGTACTCCTCTCCCTCTCTACCGCTCGTTTGGTCGCCGAGAAATCCACGGAAATTCATAAATTATTGCGTAGCTTTTGAACCTGTCAAACCTTCGTTAATCGCTTTGTTTCCTTTCTTTTTCGCTTTGATTTCTCTTCAACCAAACACGACCTAAAAATTACTTCCTTTTTCTTGCTTATATATAATTTACATTTTGTGTTTGTCAATTGCAACTTTTATTTGCTGTTGAGTTCTTAGCTTCATTTGATCCCACCAGATTCTCTTGAGTTTGTTTGGATGCAATAATAATAAAAACTATAGCAATAAAGCAATGGTGGGGGAAGTGTAAACATTGAAGAATGATTAGTTTCGTTAATGAATAAATTATCTGTAATTAATTAATAGTGTTGCAAGGATGGAAAGTTAGTCACTTTATTGTGATCACTTGGGTTTCTGTTTCTTATAAAATCTTAGTTGCTTTTTGTTATTTCCAGGACATGCAGGACATGAAAGATTGCTACGATAGCTTACTTTCTGCTGCGTCCGCGACTGCCAATTGTGCCTACGGTACTCTTTTTTTTCTTTTTTTTTGAATTCCTTTTCCATTGATATCGCTATAAATATATAAATGAGGTTTGCAATTCTTTTATTGTCTGAGTATTTACAGTTTCACTGGCATTAGCATTTGATTGTTACTCTACTAGGACAGTTCGCATTTCCCCATCAAGTTGTCTTTTCAGTTAATAAATGAGGAGTAAAAATCATATTCATTCACTGCAATTATCTTCTTCTTCCTCCCCGTGTGGGAGGTTGAAGGGCAATTAATAATGATGAAGTTGTGGTGGAAATCCTTTATTGATAGGAGAAGGTGCAGTTAACTGCCATTTACTTGGAAAATGAAGCTTGATATTTTTTAAGGCAATGTGCTAGCTATAATAGCAATGTTATTTTATGATTGAAGAAGCCCACCTCCTTGTCGTCAACTAACATCCAAGGGAAACATTGCAAAAGTGAATTATTATGGTTTACAGCACAAAACATTTAGAAATGGGATGGAGTTGCCTTCTCCTTAAGTAAAGCCTTAGTGGTTGTGATTTAAATATGGTATTGGTTCTGTTTTGGTAGCACTGGATATGGAGTTGTTTAGATCATATGAACCACATTTACATCATACAAGGAATACACAAGCTCATAAACAAACTTGATGCATAACATCAGGGCAAGTACTCAATTTTAGCATAATACTGGTGATACGATTCTAATAATGGAATACTTGCCGACATGGATTTAGACTAATGGAAATCAGGCAGAGTGTTATAATTGCAAACTGCTGCTGCAGCATTTTTCATTTCACACTACCACAGCCCATTACATAACCATTAGAGCCATCATGCATGTTTAGGATGTAAATTCCATGGACAACCCCAGTTTTGAGCCATTTTGTTTTTTGTCACTAATAGTCTCCCCCAGCAATTCTTCACATTCACTTTTAATTTTGTTTAGTAATTTCACCAAGATGAATCTTTCACTCTTCAGATTTCGCATCTAAACTAAACATCCTAGTGATCATTTTAAGATCTAATCCCTGAGGGGTGTAGCTCCACTGGTCAAGTCCTAGGTTTGCTCTCTAGAGGTCACCAGTTTGAGTCTCACAAAACCTCAGGGCCACCGGAGGCTTACATGAACGTTAACTTCAGGGCTCGTGGGATTAGTTGAGGGGCGCACAAGCTGGCCCGGACACCCACATCAATAAAAAAAAGATCTAATCCCAATACCGCAACTCACTTCCACATTTGATTTTGGCAAATTTTTGATCTGAACTTAACATCAAAAAGATTACGTAATAGCACCTTGTATTGCTTTAATGATAGGTATTTACCACATAGTCCATTTGTTAAAGTTATGAAAAATATATGTTTATCACCTAATGTGATGCCTGGGATGTCATGAATGATTTAAACCATGCATCTCAATCTTATCCAAAGGACAAATCTGCTTTGGAAGCTTGCGTCACAATAGATTCTCACCAGGCAAACAGTAACTGGTGGTAACCGGATTTGTGCATGTGGCGCTGCATTTCCAACATTCTAACTTCTTGTTGGCTTTCTGCATTGTAGAACGTCAGGCTTTACTGAATGATGCTTTAAAATGAGTTCATTAGTGAACATCATAATGTTTTAGGTGTTAATTGGGAGCCCCTGCATTGAAGGATTCCTTTTTAGTTTGTGATTCTAGAACGCTCTTACATCAATCTATCTTTCCCCAGAATTCTCAGAATCAGTGCGTGAAATGGGTGCTTGCCTTCTCGAGAAAACTGCATCGAATGATGATGAAGAAGGCGGTAAGTTAATGAAATTTTTATTTAATTCTTTTCAGTCACTAGATAATATGAACAGATAGTGGGTGGCTTAATTTGCTAATAATCTTAATATTGGTTTTAAAAGCTAAAAGAAAATCACTAGCAAGGACTTACTTTTAGGTTTACAGTAACATCTGAGTAGCGTATCATTCGTATAACTTCAACAGCATTTGCAACAAAGAAATAAAGTCAAACCTTCTTAATCCTTTGCTATTGATTATTGCTTTAGATAAACATGCTTGCCTAAGAAGTACCTAATTCAGTCATTACATTGCTATGTTTGTACATACTATGGATCCAGAGGCGTAACTAGAGTAGTAATTATATCCTTTTGTAAATTTGTACTTTGAAAACTGTGTTTTTATTAATATCTTCATTTCCTTAATTGAAGTTATGTTCAAAATTGATTATGCTTTCTCTATGCCTGTTTGGGAGTGTGGTTGAGATTGTTTTTCAAAGTGTTTATTTTTATTTTTTAAACATCAATTTTGACATTTGCACATCAAAATGATATGAAAACACAAAAAAAACTTAATTTAAATTAAAAAATTAAAAAAAAAATTCATTTTTTTTCAAAAACGCTTTTGAAACACAGTGCCAAACAAATACTTAAGGTGCTAGAGAATTTACATGTGCATTTGACACCCAACCAGCCATTTAACCTGTTTTTTCACCAGCTTTAACTGAAGATGCTGTTTCAAGTTCCAACTGACATGAATAAATTAGAACAAACTTTAGTGCAATGATAATGGGTCTTTAATTCATTGAATTTATTCCTTAGGAATGTGTAGTCTCTTACATGTAGTTGCACTGCAAAAAGGAGACAGAGAAGCTGAAGTTGGACCTGTTCCTTTGCAGGTAGAGTCTTGCTGATGCTGGGAAAAGTGCAATTTGAACTCCAGAAACTTGTTGACTGCTATGTGAGTTGTTATGAATAATATTGCAACGAATCCTGGCTTTGTTGTGGTACTGATTTTTTGTTTAATATTTCCAGCGATCTCACTTACATAAGACAATCATAAGCCCGTCAGAGTCTCTTCTGAATGAGCTTCAAACAGTTGAGGTTAGTGGAACTTCTTTCAAGCCTCCTTTATCATAAGACTTACCTATAACCTTCATCTTAAACTATCCTTGGAAAATGCTTAAATTCTTAATGACTGAAATCGGTGCTCATGCTTGCACATTTTATTTTATTATTTTTACTAGGATAAATTACAATAACCCCTTGAGGTATTGTGAAATTGCAGACACCACTCAAAAGCTTAAGTTTTGTCAAGAAAAACCCTCAATGTTTAATAAAAAATTACAAAAACTTTCTTTGGTACCAAAAATGCCAAAACTTTTTATTAAAATTGTAAAAATATTTAAATAAAAAATTTAAGAAAAATTAGAGAGAGAATATAAAATAATTGGACATGATTATCTTTTAGCACATGAATAATATTAGTATCACTATTTAATTTCAGTTAATTTTGTTTTAAGTTTCTTTCTTAATAATCTCTCAAATATATATATATTTTTAATTCCATTCAAGTATTTCTTTTGTAAGTAGTAATTGTTAAGGAACCATCTCACCTAAAAGCTTAAGCTTATAGGTGAGGCCCCAGAATATGATTTATATTATTCTCTAACACACCCCCTCAAGTGAAAGCCCTTTGGGCTTGAAACTTGCACACAGGCCCACTCTACCTTGTGCTGAATTTTTATTAAATAGAATGGGGGTGATGAGATTCGAACTCGTGACCGCTGGGTCAACAAGGCTCTGATACCATGTTAAGGAACCATCTCACCTAAAAGCTTAAGCTTATAGGTGAGGCCCCAGAATATGATTTATATTATTCTCTAACAGTAATCACTGGCATTTTGGGTATAATAGAAGGTTTTTTCTCTCTCAAAGTTTCATACTTTTGGATGGTTCTTGTAATGTCATAATACCTTAAGGGTATCATTGTAATTAAATCTTTTTACTGTTATCCTGTATATGGTAATTCAAGCATTTTACTTAAGTTGCTTAAGACTTATTTCATTTGTACAGGAGATGAAGCGACTGTGTGATGAGAAAAGGTTCGTGGTATTATTTGAAGCACCTTTATACAATTGCACCCACACACTTAAAAAAGACAAGAAAAGAAAATTGAAAGCCAAAAAATTTAAGATAAGTTTCATCTCCCATTGCTACTTGTTCTACAGAGATGTATATGAGTACATGGTGAAACAGAAAGAAAAAGTAAGGGGGAGAATTGGAAAGGGAGAGAGTGTTTCTATGCAGCAAGTACAAGCAGCTCTTGATGAATATGACGAGGAGGCTACTTTGTTTGTTTTTCGTCTTAAATCTCTGAAGCAAGGACAATCTCGCAGTCTTCTAACACAAGCAGCTCGGCACCACGCTGCTCAGGTTTATTCTTCCTCAAACATTTATTTATTTATTTATTTTCATATTATTGGTATAATTGTTAACTATGCTTTCTTGCTTGAGAGCAGTTGTGCTTCTTTAAGAAGGCTCTTAAATCTCTTGAAGCTGTTGAGCCTCATGTGAAATTGATCACAGAACAGCAGCATATAGATTACCACTTCAGTGGACTTGATGATGATGGGAGAGATGATGTTGCTGATGATGATGAAGATTATGATGATGCCAATGACGATGGAGAATTGAGCTTTGACTATGGACAAAATGACCAGGATCAAGAAATTTCCACACCAAAAAAGTCGATGGAGGTAAGAGTTCAATGCACTTTTCTTCAGCAGAGCTTCAACATATCATTTTTTTTCAGAAAAGCAACCATTATGCATTTTTCTTTACGATACAATGAATATCATTGCCTTAAAAGAATGAAATTTGCAATAATTGCAAACTTGTGATTACTAGTGCATGAATTCAGAATTCTACGGATTGACTTTTCTGCCTTATTTGTTTATGTTGAAACTTATTCCACAGGTTAAACAATTCAAGATGATGTTTATAGTCATTATCATCATTTCCTAAGTTTTCTACCAAGCATACTTCACTGGAATTTTCATTTCATTTTAACCTCAACTTGCTGTATAACAGTTTGTGCAGTTGGATTCGGAAGATGTTACATTTCCCCAAGTTGCGACATTGGAGATGACAAAGGTAAACCTTCTTATTCTGGACTTGTGCATCCTGTGTGATCATGCTGTTTTCATATATGTGTTATGCAATTGTAGGCCTGTTAATGAGTGATCTGATCTGTTTGGCCAGGCTATCTAAGAACTATTATCCACTATTTCACCATCCTTGTATGGTTGAACTTTTTCGATAATTTGTGTACTTGAACTAGTCACCTGTCAAATCAGTATGAAAACCTTAGCTTGGAGAATCTAGATTGGAACGTAATGTAATGCAATACACATCCATATTTCTGCTATCAGATAATTTTTATTTATTTCTTTTATAGATATCCACTTGAACATGCATTTATAGATCTCCAATTTGAGTTGTGTTGGATGAGTTGACGGATACATAAAATCTTTCACCCTTGCTTCCCATAGAGCACCCTATATATCTTGCACTATTCCAGCTCTAACATGTATGTTTGGTGTAATTTATTTTCTTAAATGAAAAACCAGAACTTCAGATCTTTGACTGATGAGTTTTATACTTCTTTTTGGATTGCTTGCAGGAAAATATAGATAGAAGTTACAGGACATCATTTTCCTTCAAGGGAGAACTTAGGACAGGCACCCAATCAGCTCCTCTTTTTGCTGAAACTACATCTGATCCAGCTGGAAAAACAAAACAACTAATTCCACCATCCACGCGAAAACTCAACACTTATGTATTGCCCACCCCAGCGGACCCAAAGAGTTCAAATTCTACAGGATCTGGTAGCCTGGTTTCTGAAACACTAAAGACGAGTTTGAGTGGACGCACACCTAATTTGTGGCATTCATCCCCTCTTGACCAAAAAAAGAAGAAGTCATTAGGAGCTGAAATGTCTAATAAACCCACAACTAAAAATTCACGGACAGTACTCAAGGAGAGCAACAACAACACTGCATCCACCCGATTACCTCCTCCTCTAGCTGATGGGCTCCTGTTTTCACGGCTTGAGCCATTGGCTGCTTTTGATTCTAAGAATATCAAAAGGTATGCCTTTTCTGGTCCTATTACAAGTAAGCCATTGTTTACCAAGCCGGTCACAGCAGAACATCCCCAATTGTTCTCTGGACCCCTTCTGCGAAATCCAACGATTCAATTATTATCATCATCTCCAAAAGCATCTCCAATAATATCACCAAAAGTATCTCCTAGTGCTTCCCCTACTTTTGTGTCCTCGCCCAAAATCAGTGAGTTACATGAGCTTCCTAGACCCCCAGTCAGTTCAGCTTCCAAGTCTCCAAGGGCTGAAGGTTTGGTTGGTCATTCAGCCCCGTTGTTGCCCAAAGGTCACATGCTTCCTGGTACAAGAAAAACATCAGGGTCAAATGTAGCATCTCAACTTCCCACACCTTCTCAAGTTGTCACTCGCAGTTTTTCAATACCTTCTAGGAAGTCATAGAATAATGGTCGCTCAGAGTTCAAGGATTGTTGAGGATGTTGCCTCACCTCCTCTAACCCCGATATCTTTATCAAACAGCTACCCATCATCCACTGGTTCCCATACTGTCAATCAGACGGTTCAAATCAGAGGTAATTCATAATCCAATGCGTTTGTATGGTTGTTTAGTTTATAGTATTTTATACTCGCACATCACCATCAAACTGATCTAGGTGCATTTGTGGATCACATAAAACCTTTCTTATAGCAGTGGAAGTCCAAATGAGAACATGTATGCATTGGAGAAACTTCATACATTATTTCATCAGCTGTCATTTTTCTTTTAAATAATTCATGAAGAATGCATAATTTTAGTTATTCAGCCAGACAGGTATATGCACCAAGTGTGAAATGAAGTTGGTTTTTATTCTACACAACCCCATGCTTTCCAGCTTTGTTTTGGTTTATGAAGTGGTGTTATTTCTAAATTTCAGTACATTTGGTGTCTGCAGGTGCAGATTGACTCTAATTTTGTAGCGATAGCCTTGCTTCAGATTCAGCCCAAAAGTTGGGCTCAGAAGATTCTTTCATCATCTGGGACAGGTGTAGATCTGTAAATATAATCCTTGTCTATTTTTTATATATATCCTTGCATGCTTATCTTTGTTACTCCGGTCCTTGTTCTTCTCTACCGATGAAAGAATGAACCAATTAAGTGATTGGCTCAGAGTTTCATTGGCAACAAAATTTTGCTCTCCGATTTATTAGGAAAATTCCATTTATTTTCTTCTTGGTTTGAAGTTGATGGGGGTGACTCGTAGCCTTATCATTTGTAAATTTGCATGAAATAAAAGAGAGAGAAAAGGGTAAATTACCCCCCCCCCCCCCCCCCCCCCCGAAGTATAGAGGTTACAAGCACTGTCCAAACCTTCTAGCATTGGACACCAACCTCCCTGACATTTCATATAATATATCAACCCCTTTCATCCAGTATCTGTTAAGAATTTAAAAACGATGTATGATGTTGATCAACTGTAATTCCAAAAATAACCTTATCTAGTGTCTAACCCATCACTAATCCAAACTCTAGAGACCTAGCGCCACTTTGCATCATCATCTCAACCTCTAACTCGGAGGCATCGTTGAAATTCACAACACGATGCTATAAAAAACTTAGATGCGGAATCAATAAAAATGTGGAAACCAAGTAAAGTGTTTAATAGGATGGAATGTATAAATGGGCAGGTAAAGTAAATCTTGAATGGGATGCGGAGGCACTATAGGAGATCATGTGTGGGATGGATATGATTCGAAGTTGTTTATATAGATCTTGATAGCAACTGTTCGATTTGGGAAATAATTTCATTTCTGTGCAAGTTGATTTTGAAATCTTTGGCTTTTCGCGGGGGGGCATTGAGATCATTGTGATGCCATGCATGATTCCATGTGTTGAATATATAAGTGGTTTCTTCATGAAAGATTCCATTATTTTAGAATTTCAAGTAATCCATTAAGTTTGGGTCCGACTTCGTTGTTAGTACTGCCCCTTTCGAAGGAATTTCGCATTTTACCCCCAACATGATGACATGTACGAAGCTGTGAACAGCATATGGCGCACCTTTTTTTTCATCTTGTGATAAATGCCATGCAAGAATGGTTGAAAGCTAATTTAAGACGCATCATCTTTGAAAAGAAACGGATTGAAATTCCTGAGATTAAGGATCAGTTCGCATAGAGTTGAGTTGTCTAGTGGATCGTTAACTGGATAGATCATCTTACATTTTACTTTTGTATCATGTTTACTCGTGTGGTGTCGTTGTCCCAAAGCAATCATGTTCCACCTATGCTCCTTGACCTGCCAAAGATTAAAAAAATAAGTAAAAAAACTCTATTAAGTGAAGGCATGGTCTCCCGCTCCTTATCCGTACCATCTCGTGGACATCGATCATCAAGGAGTTGACTAGATGTATTCTCCATGTTATATTACCATTAACTGAAGGCTGAAAGTGAGTGACTGCAAGATATGGTGACCGGAGATTCTTCTCTTAATTAACATAAACATGATTTCTTGGTATATGAACTTAACAAGACGCGTCTATTAAATAATTGTAGGAGTAAACAAACATAAAACCCTTGGCCATATAGTGAGTTAATATATGGAATTAGGTAGCTAGCTGCCTCTCAGTGGTCTGTCATTTACATCTTCCAGCAGCATTGTATCTCACAAATCCCATCAGTTCTGGTCCTTCCAGTCTTGAGTTATTCAGAAAACTGCTTCAAACAACCAGCAATAAAGAACCCACCAAGAAAAATTAAATTAAAAGGCGTCCAAACAAAGAATTTAAATGAAAGCCATTGATACCATGAAATTAGCCCGGTTACCTTTCCTCTGTCAACTTGGAGAACGAACCTGAGGTAGGTATGGTGCCACATAAATCATTGTTTGATACGTCACTATATACAAAACAATTAGATTGTCAGAGAGGCAAAAGATTTTGTAGAAGAATAAAGGTGTTTTGGGGAACACAAAGAAGACTCACAGGATTTTTAGGCTCTCCAATTTGGTAAGTTCTCTTGGTATCCTTCCAGTCAGCCTGTTGCCGTTCAGTCTCCTGCATCGAAATTACGTTACACAGACAAGATATACCATCATCAATACGTTAGCAAGGTAATAATGAAAGTGAAAAGGAGCTGACAACATTAATGACGACCATCCACTTGATTCTGACCAAGCATGTCGGTAAATGAGTTTGCAGCTTACTAAAACTAATACAGATGAGAGAACGCTCACAGGAATTTAAGATTGGACAGCTTAGAAAGTGAAGCAGGAATGGTCCCAGTGAGGTTATTGAGGTACAGATCCAAGCTCACAAGACTCTTCAGGTTTCCAAGTTCCTTCGGTATAGGACCCATCAGTTCATTCATGTACAGTTCCCTGCATAAACCAAACAATTACTTCAAATTTAATACCAGTATCCCACCTGTGTAAATGTGATCCCAAGGCCACCTGACGGCAGGCAAGTTTAGATACTGATCTGGTCTATTGTAAATTACCAAAAAGCTCATCTCTTAATTAAGAAGATTATCAATCCAATTTCTAGTGTTCTTTCAAAGGATAAAAAACAAGTGATTGTATCAATGATTAAGGTATCAGATCATGGGCTTCTTTTCCCTTCAAATCAATGAAACACCACACAGCTACATCCTTAACATGTGTGAAGTTAAGAGAATGAAAGAAGGTTTGCCAAGGCAGCTTTAAATTCTATAGAAAATGTGAAGTGCTTACAGATACTGAAGATGCACGAGCTTCCCCAACTCGGGTACTAGACTGCCCGAAAGCTTTGCATTTCCAAGGTCTCTGCAAAAACAAATATTTTACTTGCCATTAATTTATTGCTCCTGTAATCTTGCTTGGGTTAATTAATTCGGTGACAGTTCAACAAATGATTATTTCTGCCGTTAAATTACTTCCATGGCAATTGATTAAAAAAAATTAAAATTCCTTGACAGACAAGGGTAAAGATCAACATTTGCATTCAAAGAGATGAAATACATTATATGATTCAAGCATCAAAGTAGCTAAGAATTACTCTACTCTTGAATTTACATGTGCATGTACATTCATAACATATGTTGTCATGCTTTTTCTCCCTGCCTTCTACTTTATTATCACCAGAGTCACACAATCTGTTTTAAAAATTTTGAGCTGTTAAGAAGAAAAAAAGTTGAGAATATAGTACTATTATAATCTTCAAACATCGTGTTTGAAGAGGCCGTCCGTCCTTGAGATTATCATATACAGATATATGAGATGCATGCATGGAAATTAATTGAATATGGTCAGCAGTCGGGCTAATTAGATTTCCTGGCAACTGGATACTTGGCTATTAACAGGCTAAATAAATAGTTAGTGACGAATTTTCATAACTTAGCAGCTAGACAAACACAAACTACAAACTAAAGCATACATGCACAAAGAGTCAATCAAAATGTAACAAAAATATAACAAAGAATAAACATGATACTGGAAGATTAGTATATGGTAAGATGCTTACAGTCGGGTAACCCGATTATCACCGTCACAAGTAACGTGGAACCAGGTACATGGATCTGTCAGGGTCGGATCCCAGCTCTGGAGAACATGTCCTGGATCCTTCACTGCTCTCCTCAAAGCGTACAAAGCATCCCCTAGTTCATCAATTAAAGAAAAAGATAATCAAGAAAGCTACCAACATAAACAAATCATTTAGCTGGTTCGGCTATACACAGTACTGTTTATAAAAAATGAAAACGAGAAAGAAAAGAAAAACCCATGGGTACCTTCCAAATTTGCATTTGTAGGTGACTGAATAGTTAGTAGAAGAAAAGGAAGAAGAAGAAGATGAAACGCGGTGCAGCTTGCCATTGAGAGAACTTTTGGCGGCCTTGGGTAAAGAGTCAGGATGCTTACGGCACTTTTACAGAGAAATATGGAGAGAGGAAGAGTAAAGAGTTTGAGGAGGTTTGTTTAAAGAATGGAAGCACAACGAAAGCAGCATTTGTTGGGGGAATTTATAGAGCTCATAAAAGAGTTTGGTTACTGTGCATTACAAAAAAGAAAGCTATTTTCTCCAAATTATGAAACATTAATTATACATCCATTGGAATTTACACAATATTCTAGCATATAACAACGATAAGTAAATATAATCAGCCATTTAAATTTTAAATTCTACAGCCAAAGGTTAAACAGATATGTTTTACATGTCTAAACAAAATTATATTACAAATCAAAATAAATCAAAATATATATATAGCCTGTAAAATAAAATAAAATGATAAAGAAATCTCCTCTTGATAAGTGTGTTATGGTCCTAATTTTTTTTTAATAAACCAGCATAAATAAATGATATGATTTATTAATCTCTTAAGCACGAATAGCTACAATATATTTCTCTCTAACCCATGCTGATTGTAAGACTTTTTATCCTTTTATTTATTTATTATCCTTTTCATCTTTTATTCCAATTTATTTATATTAAACTTTATGTTACCTTATTTGGTCATAACCTAACCAACTAATCAATGTCATGCAATTTGATTTCAATTAACTCATTGACATCATTAGCCTTTTTTATCTCCCAAGAATGACTAATCAAGTCTAGTTTTTACTTATACCTCTCATGTTAATACCGATACAAATAAATCTCAATGGTATTATTAGTCTTATAAACCACGAATGACTAATTAAATTTAAGAAATGTTGTTATATATATAATTCATTGATATCATCAATCTTCCAAATCAAGAATGACAACTAATCAAATTCACATTCTTTTGTTTATTTTTATTATTTTATATACCTCAATCATGGTTTATATTCCATCCGGGCTTACTTTACAAATAATATCAAGAACATATTTATATTTATTAAGCATGAGACACATATTGGTGTGTATAACCTCAATCCCCAAGGAGTAAAGGGTAGAACCTAAATCCTGAAATTTGAAATCTGATCCTAGCAAAATGATTAGGCCTTGAAGCAAATCAAAGTTATTTATAGTAAGTAAAACATCATTGATACAAATAAAGAGAGAAGAGATATCACATCCCACATACAAGATGAACAAGGGTGTATCAATCTTAGAAGTAAAAACACCAAACTTTTGGTATAAGTATTACAAAGCATGAATTTTTTTTCAATTCCAGATAGCGTTTAAAGAGAGGAATAACAATCTCGAAAGGACTATTAGTGTTAGCAGTAGTAGTGAAAGGATGAGAAACAACATTTGCTATAGCAGAGATAGAAGAAGAAATTAGTGGGGCTATTCGTTGCAGATGGTGGTGGAGAAAATACAAGAGACGTGGAACCAGCAAAGGTGTTGGGATGCGCAACAACAACAAGAATAGGCTGATGAGCACCGGCGACAAATATAAGATCCATTGAAAAACACATCTGTTAAGATGGCTGCCGACTCTTATACCAAATTAGATAAAACTATACAATGTAAGTACTACAATATATCCTATTATTAGATCCATTGAACTAAAGCTCTTTTTTTTGTTTCTTTTTTTTAAATTGGCCTTTTCTCCGATGCGAAGCCTGAAGAGATGGGTCTGATCTCTCGTTTTTTGTTAAGCTTGTCTCATGCTGCCGAAGTCCTTGCATAGTCATTCACTTCCTGGACGATCCAGTCCTGATTAGCTGTACAGTCCGTGTATATATTCCCGTTCCTTTTCAGCCATTGCTGGCCATGTCAGAAGTTCGAAGCGTAGGAGAGCAACAGCTGCAAAAGAGCAAGAAAAACATATGATTACAAACTCAGGGCCACTGTATGGTCCTCATCATATGTGACTTGACAATGACATTTTACAAAGGCATACTTTATCAAATAAAAGACAAACATATGATTACAAACTCCATTAAAATATCTTGCGTTTGGATTCACCATGAGGAATTCTCGATTTTAAGCTCCGCAAAATATGGTTCAAAGAAGCAAAAATGCAGGTGTGGTGCTCACTACGCAAGCAGTAATGATAATCGCAAGTCTGATTCCTCTTTTAAGTTTAACTATCACCAGGAGTTGTTAATTACTTTTGTAGTTGGATTAAATTCAAGAATCAAGCAGTTTTTCTTTTCTTTTCTTATCACTGTATAGTGGTAATCATATACAGCGACAGTAGTCATAGAGATTGCAGAGAGTGTTGCGTGCATGCAGTATCGGATGGAGCGAAACCAGCATATCTTTTTGTACGCAGGCTAAAAAGAGAATATTTGAGACTCATCAAAGCTTGTTCATTTCAAACCTTCAAGTTTCAAGTTTTTTAGAGTTATTATATTATTTTTTACAGACTTCTTTTCCTGCGTATCTCAGAAGTATTAAAAATACAGGCATGGACTGAACGGCATAAGCATCGGAGAAGAATATCACCTGGAAATATATATCAAGCAAACATTTACCATATATTTATTTCCTGTTTTCCTCACAATTTACTAATGGCAAAAGAAGCACCATTCGAGTAATTACAGGTCAACCAGCTGGGAGGAGACTCGTTAGCTCACAAGCATTGTTTTTCTTAAGTTGTAGAATAATCAATTAACCAGCTCGCAGATGATGAATTTGGAAAAACTTCAAGGTTGATGTGTTTTATCTAACCGCTAAACGGATGATACCATAATTATAACAACCCGCCCAGCTTTGCAAGTTAATCTAGTAAGTAATTCATTATTAGGCTCAGTACAAACGAAGTACCCTCTCTCTCTCTCTATATATATATATAATCATTGTTTTGATTATTTTTTTCTTTCTGTTTTCATCACTGTTATTATCTTGGAAGTAAAGTGTTGCTTGACCTGGAAAGGCACTGAGATGATGCAGCTAGCTAGCGAGGAGGAGCTGGTGGGAAATTTGTGGTGGCCGGTTGGCATGTGATCAGAGACTCGTCTTTTAAAGTTCGAAATAATTGTTCGTTTGGGGGTCCGTGATTAGTATTCGAGTCTTTTGACTTGCTGATTCAATTCAAAGTTGATCTTCACATGCATGGTAGGGTTTCCTTCAACCCATCACCAGCTTATATATATATGGAGGATTATTGAAGCTTTCTCCTTAAAAGGAGTGACTTGACTAAGCCCAGCACTCTCTCTCTCTCTCTTTTCCTTCCTGAGTTTTGCTTTCATGATGGAAATGGGAAAAGTGGGAACAAATGTTAAAAGATTATGTTGGTCTTATGCTTCTTCAAACGGAAAAGATTTCCATACGGACCATTGAGTGTTTGATCAAGAAAAAAAATTAACGAATCTCTTTGGTGTCCACCGTCTCTTGTCAGCATTTGTAGTGGTGAGTGATGCTAAACTGTTTTTTTAATCCAAAAACTTATATTATAATTTAATAATTCAAATTAAAATCAGTTATTTTTTTATTTATCTCTTCAAGTAGATGTATTAAAAGATTAAAACTTACATGTATCCAAACTGTTCTATACTAATTTAATTTTTAATTAGAAAAAAATTGATGTTTTATATAAACACAAAGAACCTATTGCTGATTGACCTTTTAATTAGTTCTGTACATAAAATATAGACCAGTTTGAGGTAGCTCCTTCAAGAAAAAATTTATGATCAATGACCTCTTATTTCTTGGGGATTTACTCGGTCTAGTTTGAACTGATGCCATGTACAGATAACGAGATAATAAAGTTTATTAATTTAAAAAAAAATCAAAATAAAAAACACGGCCATAACTATGCTATATGTAGGAGAAGATTCTCTGGAGCACTTGGATCGTCATGTTTTCAACCTGTTTGAAATCTAAATTTATATGATTTCTTATTTCTACATTTGTTTAGTATCTCCTAGTCGAGAAACAACATATAAAATTATTTAAATAAAAGCTCAAGCTAATTGAAAAGGAAATTTAAGATAATCTGGTAAAATAAATAAAAATCTCGAGCATCATCTAGAATAATCTCAGTTTGATATTGTAAAATTCTTCAGACACATCTCGTGTTAAATAAAAAAAGTAATAATTTCAATCAAGTCAGAATCGGCAAAGTATTTAATCCAAAAGGGAGCAAGGCTTTGATTAAATCATGTGTTGGCCCCATGGAAAAGCTGAATTCACCATGATAAGCTCGCATAAAGGAGGAATCGGGGGTCAAATATCTTTTTAGTTTGAATTATGTCCAGAATGTTAACGATAAAGTTCCAGCTGCTTTCCATCTCCTTTTCCCGGCCTCTGTACTCAAATTCAATATTTACCACTCATCTTTTTAAAGCAATTCCTGTTAACTCTGGTTGGTGTTTTGGGGCCGTCCAAATCAACACACTCGTTCGGCCTTTATGTATGTTGAGAGCGATGTTTCGTTTATCACGAAATTATAAGGTCGATTTGATTAACTTTCCATATATATATGTCTAAAACGTTGCGTGGAGGACTACTCTGTTTTACACCACAAGGCTTGCGCCTCTCGGCGAGCTTTAAAACGAATAAATAAAAGAAAAACTTCAAATTTAACTTGGCAAAAAAACGAATTTGCACTAATCTCATGAAATATAATTTTATGTATTGAATGATAAATACGAATGCTACACGGAGCTTTATTATAAGAAAAGAAAGTAGGTCGGATAATTCCGATTTTTAGTTTGTAGCATCAGGTAGGAATAGCTCTGCATTTCCCATCTTCTGTGCATTTACATTGCTGGAGTCTTTGGATCTTGTATGACTGTTGTAACCCTCAATCCTACCAAATGAAAAAAAGAAAAAAAAAACTAAGCTGATTAGTAAATAAGAACACTGCAAAGGGGGACATATATGCCATGATCTTGCTGGACTCTATAGTGTACACTGACAGATGTTTCGAATTTTATCAGAATATTGTTGATGCTTATATTTCTTGTAACTTTATGTAAGGATGATGCTGGACTAACTTGGCAGGGTTTTCCTCAACAAACCAGATAAATTATACAGCTTTGATCAGGTCAGTGGTAACTACATCGTCTAGATTGGGGTATTGAGGTAACGACGAAGAGGATTTACCTGTTGAATTATTGCGATGAACAGTTCCTGACAATAAATTGTTTGAAACATTCCTGAAAAAACATCATTTGCATATTTGTCAATAAAGGAAGGGAGACCATCATAAATAACCGGCTAACTTTTCATTTAAGGTCCTCTAGCTGGTATTAACATACATACATGTGAGTGTGTGTGTGTGTGTGAAAGAATAGCAGGCTAGCCCGGATTGTAGGTGCCGAACCCCTGCGTGCCCAAGAAATAAGTCCCTGTAAAAACTGTAAAATACTCACAGGATCCTCAATCTTCCTGTAGTAATGAGGCTAATAACTGATGCTGGTATTGTTCCGGTTAGCTTGTTACCGTGCAATCTCCTGGAATCAGAAAACATGTAACAGTATCATGAAGAAAGTACGATGCTAAATACTTCTCAGATTTATGTTATAATCAAGATAATTCAAAAGGTATCGGATGTAACTTACATAAACGACAAAGATCCCAAGTTTCCAAGAGAAGTCGGAATTGGTCCAGACAGTTTATTATGGTATAAATCCAAGCTGACTAGTTTTGTTAGATTACCCAATTCTGTCGGAATAGTTCCACTGATATTATTGCCGAATACCTCCCTGCAAGAAAATAAAATACTAATGTCAGGACATGCAATAGCAAAGTTATGTACTCTTTCCTTGTAGCTTGTCAAAGAGAAAATAGGCTTAGACTATCAATTGGTATGTTGGTAGCTCTTAAAATAAAATGGATATACTTCCCAGGCTGAGATATGAAAAGGCTTACAGATATTGAAGATTAGCCAAAAGTCCGAGTTCGGGGATGAGAGGTCCTGATAGTCCAGCATTTCCAAGGTCCCTATAGCGATCACAATCCAATTTTCAAGTCAACGTAAAATGTATTTTTTTTCTCAAAGTAGCAAGAAAGCAGAACCCAGACGAAAAGCTTGCATAAAGTTTGATGAAGAATAAAGAGTAACTTACACCCTAGTTAAGCTGTTATTGGAGTTACAGGTCACATGAAACCATGTACATGGGTTGACTAGCGTTGGATCCCAGCTCTGCAGTACACTGTTTGGATCTAACAGCTGGGTTTTCCAGGAATATAGAGCATCCCCTGTACACAAATAAGAATGTTAGCCATTTTAATTACTAGAATAGTAAAGACACACATCATCTAAATCGAATCAATATTTCTCGACTGCCAAGATCGACAAAACTAAGGTGGTAAAGAAGAAATTTATGTGGAGATGGTGTAGGATATAGAGTGGGGATTCGTTACCTTCCAGGTTACAATCCACAGTGGCAATAGCAACTGCAAATAAGAGGCAAGCTAGAATTCTTGATGCCATAGTGGACTAAGAAAAGGAGAAAAAAGCAATTAGATAGATGGCTGTTCTTTGTAGGCACCTAATTCATTTACTTATTTATAAGCATACCATACAAGTAACCACGGATACTGGCTAACATATTGAACTTTCAACGCGTTTTTATGTATTTGATGCAGACACCAGGAAGTTTCTAAAATCAGCTCATCCAAACCAATATTACAGTCACCCAGAAGAATACTGCAGCCGCCAAGTCAAAGTCCCCTCTCACCTACTACCATGCAGAAATCACTGAGTCAAATCATTAAAGTTAAAACAAGAAGAAATTCCATCCTCGAGGTTTAACAAGATCTTAAACCACCCGCATCAAATCTATTATCCAAGATGGAGGGAGGGGGTGGATGGGTTTAATTTCAATTGAACTGGAAAGTTCAATAAGCACGATACAGTGGTAGTGTTGAAGATTTGTTGAAGTCCGGGTAGTGGGTTTTTGGTGGTGGTGGCGGGGTGCCATGGCCATGGTTGTTATAGGGGCAGTCAAATAAGTTGATATTTGAAGGACGGAGGAAATCCGATTCCAATGTATCGGTGATATGCTGTTCATAGATTGCTATGCCGATGCCCTCCCCTGGTACACGGACAGGCACCCTCTTCTTTGTGGTCTGTGAAGTCGATTGTAATTAGCATTGTGATGAATAAATAAATTAGTTAGAAATAAGAGAGGATCCATTTTGTTCAATAAAGAGTGAAAATATTGAAACGCATGGAGTTCCTAGTCCCAGTCCAACGTAAATAATTTTTATTCTCATTTTATTACACAGCGTTCATCGCAATGAGAAGACAATCCCCTGCAATCACAATCAATGAAGTGAAAGGAGCCTAGCTATGGTTAATAAACGAGGCTAGCTATTTTAGCAAGGCTTCAGCGTTGTCACAATTTGGGTTAAACAGATGAAACACATGGCCTTCTCCTCCTGTCTCCGCAGTCTCCATCTCTCCACTCCACCCACTCTTCCTCAATGGCTCGTAATAAAACAACCCAGGTCTCAGCCCATCCTTCTCAGCCAGACAAATTAGCACCCTGGTGCACCCCAGGCTAGCCATCCTTGAGTCAGCAGCTGGCTGGATAATATCTAAAATCATCTAATCCACTTGTAGTTGGGCTCACCAAATTCCATGACTCGTTTAAAATACTATAACATTTTTACGCATATTGCCTTGCCTTGAAGATGCTGTCACACATGACTTGAATTGGCAATATCCACCTGTTATTTCAATCGCACTCAAAGCATGGACGTCTATGTTGGAGCCAGCGCAATGGGCCTTAGCCCATGGTGTTTCGAAGAGTCCAGGACCATGGGCTACGGCAAGGTGCTTCAATAACCCAACTGCCAAGCCGTCCCCTATGTTTCTTCTTGCTGGACTCGCGCAAGAAATTAATGGAAAGCATCGCTTTGCATAATAGGCCTGTTTGAAACTTTCGCATTTGTTGCAGTGCAAAATATGAGGGTTAAAAATAAAGTATACGTAAAATTTTATAAAGAAAAAAATATAAAGGATTTGTTCATCAACGTAAAGCAAATATGCAATGCAAGATTAAAATATAAAATATTACAAAAAATAAAAAAAAAATCAAGTGTTCATATGACCATACATATCCCACCTCCCAACTTATAAAAAGAAATATCAAACAAAATGCAGTAAAATTTTATTGGCTCCGCGCTCGGGAGGACAGGGAGATTGATAGCATAAATTCCTTTTCTCGCTCGTTTTCTCTGCTATCTCGATTGCATCCTTCCTTCTCATTCTGTTGTCCTCCCATGGCTTTTTTCACCTCGACAGAAGAGATTCTCTTGAATAACGATAAATTAACTAAGATAATGATAACCCTAATATATCAATATTTATTGTTTTTTATGGATTTTCCCTTCAAAAAATAATATACAAAAATGTGACCCATCATTTCTGGATCAAGCACTTTTATTTTGTTTGATGATCTAAACTACATTAATTTTCAAAACAGTAACATTTACAGCTTCATGCATATTCATACTAGCATTAAAATATATGTTACTAATGAGGATTGTCGCTATTTTTTGAGCCGACACCACCGTGTGTGTGGTGTCAATCAAGTTTTTACTGACTATACCACAGTATAAACAAGGAATATAGAATTATTTTTGTGCAAACTTTGTCAAAATTAATGAAGTATAAATGTATTAAATGAACACGCAATACATGAAATATAATACTTGTTATTGGATGACTTATCACAATGATTCTTGTATTTGTTTTCTAAGAAAGATAAAGGACATGATTAAGTAAAGACATAGAGTTAAATGTCTAGAAAAAATGAAAGAATGTTAAAGTCATGTTCTACTACATCCTTATTAATTTGGGATCCTTTTTGTTTCCAAGAAGTTTATCTTTTAGTCCAACAAATTATCTCTCATACGACAACAAAATTATATATCAATTAAGAGTTTAATGAGACTCTTGCTATACAAATACAGGCTTTTGATGTCTAGGTTTGCATAAAAATATACAAACTTTTACCTATAAAAATACACCATTAAATTTAAGTGTATTAGAGTTTAGAAGTACCAAAACCATAAATAAAATAATTTTGTGAGTGTTTTTCATCAATAGCAAGAAATACATTTTTTTTTATTTTAGGTATATAATGTCTAAAATTATGTTAATTAACATTCCTACATGATTTATAGAAGCGAGTAATTAAGAAAAAGAATAGAAATATCTATGCCATATCTCATGTAGTTAATACTTTGCAGAGCTCAAATATTATGCAAAGAGCAGTGGCGCCACGAACATATATATTTTTTATTTATTTTTTAATGAAGGAGCACACTGAGGCCACTAAGGGATGTTCCCTTCATGCGCAATGGTAAACCTGATCTCGTAACGCGCAGAGAATGAATAGGGATGCTCGAAACACACACAGCAGTTAGTACTAGTCAACATTGTTAAAATAAAACGTAGTTTTAAATGATTTAAAACATATCAAACTTTACATCAAAGTAATAAAATTTGAAGTTTGGTATGATGGGTGACACATTTCTCAAACAACACACCAGACAGTGATATATCCCTAGGGTTCCAGCTGGTGAAGCCAGAACCAGAAGGGAATATCATTTCAGACTGACAGGAGTTCAGAATAGATTCCACAACAGAAAGAAAATAAACCGATCCAAAGGAGAGGGTCCCGATCACCCCTTGCTCTCGTGAAGCTCTACGTGTACGTATATAACTTTACAATATTCTTTGCTGTGAAAATGTAAAATGTATAATAAATACTTTAAACAGAGAGGTGGCTGCCCCGATACATTCGACCTGCCGACTCTTATTTGTATGGTCGTCCGTTTCTCCTCCTCCATTACCTCCGCTGTTACTTGCTATATATTGGATTTGTGATGAAGGTCATCACAGAATCAAAATTCATGGACCTTCACTTTCAAGTTTCGAGTCTCTATCCTTCAGATTTGAAAGTTCGCGCCTCGATAAGCAAAAGGGGTTTGGCATATTATAACATACCTTCAGCACTCGAGATTCTCTTAAGGTATGGTGTCCAATGAAAAGAGTACGTGGTCCTCGATCATATCCATGTTACTATAGTACCAAAAATAAATAAAAAATATTGTCAGGATTTTTCTTCATGCGATCAATCATGACAACAATTAGATTTTCCGGTCCATTTAATTTTTGAAGTTTCTTACATGAATGCACAGCTCTCTTTTCATTTGGTGCTAAAACTCAGATGGCGCTTCTTTACGCCAAAGCAAACACCTGGTTTTGCAGGTTTATTCAAACGTGACTTTTTTTTTCAAACTCGATAATCTTGTGGGGAATATAATATATATTTTGGGCTTTTTTATACACACAAACACGCTATTGTCTTATTATTAGGGTTGAAATCCAACTTCACATTTGAAAAAAATAAAAAGGGTTAAATAAGGTTTACCCTAAAAGGAAAAATTATTAGGTAATCAATTTTATGATGATCTATCATTCAATTTAGAAATATAATCAATATTTACAATAAATAATATATATTTCTAAGGTGAGAGAAAAATGATTTTGTTTCCTAATTAATATGGTTAAATAAGATGGTATATTCTTATACAATTGGTTATTCTTATAAAATTATTAGGTAATCAAGTAAAATTTCAGTTGTGTCATACTCTTGCAAGGGATACACGTACTAACTCGAACCCGAAACCTACTATACAGATCACAAATTCTCTATTATCACGTCACGCCCGTTTGTAACAAACTACCCTTTGGAACAAACTATTAATTAGCTAAGTTTCGATCTATGTTCTCAACCAAGGATTTGAGAGTTTAAATGAAGGGAGAAAGGTCTGCATCTATATCCCGAGACCATTCTGATGAACAAAAGGCAGTTCTATAAGCAATCTCTCCTTGAGTGAATTATTCGTAAAAGAAGAAAAAGGCAACTCGTAAATCATTTGCCGACCATGATAACATGCAAAAAGCATACAAAGTAGCTTTTCAATAGAAACGAGAAGGATGGACAGCCACACAGAGAAGAAGAATTTTCTCCGTTACTCAAGCTGGTCTAACTTTCGAATTGTATTATTATTATTATTATTATTATTATTATTATTATTATTTGCAGTGCTATTCTCAGGGGTTGGTGTGGACTAATAGTTTTCGTTAATCAATTATATACACTAAATTAGTTAAAAGCCAAATAGCTCGATAGGGTGAGTCTCTGCCACGGTACGGCGTAGTATAAAAGGCTTCTCGTATACTCTTCGACTCCCCCGTGTCCTCAGAATTTTGGCAAATTATTATGAATCCAAGCACGTTGACTTTTGAATGTTTTTTAAAGCTAGTTGACTTTGTGAACGGGTGCAATGGTAGAAGATGCATGCTCCTTATAAATAGATATTAAAACCTCCCCTCATAAATTCATCCTCCTAGTGTAAGGAAAATGCCATTAACAAATCCACGACCGCAAGGACGTCTTCCAAAATTTAATTATTATAAATTAGAAAGAGGTTGCCTCCGACCTACAAAAACAATATTCTAACATTTCGATCATTAAGTTTCCTCAACAATATCCTTTAATTTCAAATAACTTAATTCGCCAACAAGGTCTTGGCTTGGTGGTCAGAGATGAGGCTTGTCTTCCTCCCACCCCAGGTTCAAGTCTTACTAAGCACGTCTGTCACCCCCGCGGTGTCTTACCTGTTCATCGGGATTGCAGGATGTTCAGTGGACCCGAGGATTTAGTTGTGGTGCGCGCAAGCTGGCCCGGACACCCCGGTTATCAAAAAAATAATAATAACTTAATTCGATAAGACAACAATTTGTGGTGGCTTGCGTGTTTAAGCACAAATTCATATACATATTAATTCATCAAATGATCTAGAAACATAAGACCATGGGCCAATTAAAAACCCCAGGAAAATATAATGCTTGGCATAATGGAGCGGGATTGGCCATTGTGTTCGTGTATTATAAAAGAAGCGAAGGTGGCCGGATAGCTGACCAATAAATGTCCCGCTCATAAAAATAAAAAATAAAAAATAAAAAATGTTCACCAGATTTTACACAGCTCCTCACAAACTGTCAAACAAGCTCCCGGCATTCTCTTTGGCAACCGCGTTTTTACCGGATCGCTTCCTTCAGGGGTGGGGAACCCATCTTTATCAAGAATTTTAAGCTAGCACGAACCTCTTTTTTATTATTTTTTTTCTTAATAATCATGATCATGACCTAACATTAACTCACCATCAATGAATAGTTTGGACGGGTGTGTAGCACGCTCCTCCCTCTGCGTGTGTGATGTTGAATCCCAATAGGGTGATGTGAGACAAAATGCATCCACAGTGGTTCCCTGGTGGCTTGTGCTGACAGCTCTGGTCCCACTCAGGGTTTTGTGCAAGATTCCCACGCGCAGTTACTGCCAGTATAGGTAGAATTGGACTACAATGTTTCTACACCTCTGATATAATCTCTCTCCTTCTCGCAAAAGTTCTTTATTATTATTACTATACAATTATTCCCTTCAAAATCTCAACCCCTAATCTCTTTTATCTCCTGTTCTCTTTCCCTTTCTATCTCATAGACCCTTCTTTCTCTCCCTATTTCTTGTTTAATTTTCTTTAAATACATATACACATCTTGATTCTTAGTTGTTGAACAAACAAAAGCCAGGAATGACAGCTCCAAACATGGCCGCAGTCACAGCATCTTTGGAGAGGTCTCTTCAGGACTGCTCTCTAAACCACCACCACCACCATCGAAGTAGTGGTATTTTGGGTGGTGGGAGAGAAGAGAGGTCATCGAGTTCAGATGAGTTAGACTCACAAAATCATTTACTACAAAATTCTGATACCTCCTTGGAGCTTAAGTCACATCTCTCTCTTCCTTACCATTGGGAACAGTGTTTAGATTTGAAGGTAAACAGGCCCTTTTAGATTTGAAGTCACTTTCTATCTATTACAGTTACAATAAATGCAGATCTTTGTATTTTGGTTTCCTTTTTGTTTTGTTTTATGGTGTCTTTTTATTCTTCACGATCTTTCAGTTACTGATTTGTAATTAATGCTTTCTTTCTGCTCTCACCTCCTACCGCATATATAAGATTAAAAAAATAGGGTTTCCTTTTGCCTTTTTCTTTTTTTGTCCGCAGAAAGAACCCTAAAAAGAGAATAATACTTTCTCAATTAGTTTTGGTTTTGCCCCCTTTGAATTTATCCCTTTTGGTTTGCATTTCTAGAGTGAAATAAAAAGAGAAATCATGTCTAGGTAAAATTTGTTCGTTTAATGGTGAATGTTCAATGCTGTTAGCATAAAAAAGGAAAGTATTTTCAGGGTTTGATATTGGGGAGGTACATTCTGATCATGAAGATGGCCGGGAATAAAAAAAAATGGAAATACGGCATAGTATATTTTTCTGCTTTTACAGGTTCATTTTTCCTTATGATGGCCATTAATTCAATAGCTAAATTATGATGGTCATTGCTTGTTCTTCTTTCTTAAATTATATTCTCTTTAATCGATCGTATCTTTGTTTATGGCGTTACTCTTTTTTTTCTGGTTGTAAATGCAGACAGGGGAGATATACTACATAAACTGGAGGAATGGAATGAAAGCAAGAGAAGATCCAAGGATCACACAAGAATACAGTGGAGATTTCTACTCAGAAGATGACAGCTCATATGATAGCGAGGAGTCATCATCAGAATCATCTCCTTCTTCCTCGAGAGAGCATTACCATGATAGGCTAGAGAAAGAAGACCATGTCTTGGTTGTGGCTGGTTGCAAGAGCTGCTTCATGTATTTCATGGTCCCAAAACAGGTGGAAGTTTGCCCCAAGTGTGATGGCCAAGTTCTTCACTTTGACAGATCTGAAAATGGGTCGCCTTGAATCAGATTTCTTGTTTGATTCTTTTTCTTTGGTTCTATGTTTTTCGTTCTAAGAACTCATTTGTATGCTTTTGATGGAAGTTCAATGTGGAAAGATCATGAAATGCGTTACAAATGAGTTGTTACTTGTTAGCTTACTATTAATCTCCTCCCAGATCTTTGTTTCTATCTTTCCTTGTTTTTTCATTGTTATTTTTTCTTCATTGCTTTGTTATGGAAGCCATTGATATTGCCGAAGAATCCTTGGGGCCAGTGGCAAGGTTAATATACACGAAAGAGCAATATATTTATTTTTTATCAATGATTGCAACATGTAGCTCCCTTCTTTAAGAGTATTTTTATAAAAAAAAAAGTGTTAAAGAGAGTGCTTGGCGTGCTACTAATATTTGCTTTACTTTGTTTAATTTTGTGTATTCCTGCCAAACTGCCAGCACATTGGAATCATAGTTTACTGGTAGTAATGTCAAGTGAGAGAACATTTGTTAATGTCTTGAACATTCTGCGTTCGCAAGCTGCTGCTGGTTTCAGGTTTGATTTAGAGAAAACGACAACGCTTAAGTTTCATATTTGCATCCCGATTAACAGTCCTTGTAAAATCATTAGCACTTACAATGTAAGTCATCTAACATTAGCACTTACAATGTAAGTCATCTATGTTAGAGAATAATATAAATCATATTATGGGGCCTCACTTAAGCTTAAGTTTTTAGGTGAGATAGTTCCTTAACATGGTATCAGAGCCTTGTTGACCCAGCGGTCACGAGTTCGAAACTCACCACCCCCATTCTATTTGATAAAAACCAAGCACAAGGTGATGTGGGCATGTGCAAGTTTCAAGTTCAAAAGGCTTTCACTTGAAGGGGTGTGTTAGAGAATAATATAAATCATATTATGAGGCCTCACTTAAGCTTAAGCTTTTAGGTGAGATGGTTCTTTAACAGTCTATATATAATATGAAAATAATAACAATTCACAAAAAAAAATGTTATCCCGGGAGAGTTCTTATTTTAACACTTGGACATGTCATCTGTGCAAAAATCCCGTTATTTGCTAATCATATTACATACTATATATCTGTAAGAATTATAAAATGGGATGAGTTTCTTATCTTATATACCATATGCTAGTATAAAAAATAAAAGACAAATAAGACATTAATGAAGCTTTTAGAAGAGAGAAATAAAAAAAACTTGGATGAAGTTTGAATTGTAAGTTTTAATGTAGGAGGTGTGTTGGATTTTATTTTTTATTTTTTGAGAAAAGCTAGAAAAAAGACAGAGAATTTATGTCCATGCTGATCAACTCTTATCAAAGCACTTTGAATTATTTAAAATATTATAATAATGTAATAATTGAATTATATGTGTTTTGTATTTTTTATATTTTCAATCGAATGCTTTGTTAATAATATAATCAAATCATTTAATACAAATTTATAATATTTCTTTATGATGAATTATGCTTTGAGAATATAGAACATACAAGAGTCGTGTTTAATCATTTTCTTTACATGAGAATCTGGGAGGAAAAGTATCATGGAAAGGTCAGATGAGGGAATAAAAAAATTACTAATTTATAGGCCTGCCCTATATTGAGGGTTAAATAGTTTTTTTAGCATAATAAAAAAATAGGTAGACTATAGAGAATTATTTGATATTATTATTTAAGCTTTAATTACCAATTAACCTTGAAACCTTCTGATCATTTAATTTTTTGTCTAACCCGGATTTAAAATTAAACCACATTAATTTTTTTTTGATATGATCCAATCAATATAGACGATCCAAAAAACAATCCAACAAACATGTAGCAAAAAGTATGAGGTTGGAAACTAATTAAAAAAAGTGAAACTGACAGGAAAAAAAAAACCTTATAACCCGTTTATTGTCTAGCTCGAGTTTAAAATTAAATTATATAAAAGTTATCTAACGTAACCCAATCAGCTTGGCTAGTCTAAAGATAACCTTGTCAATCAATGAAAAAAATATGAGGATGAAATTGAAAAGAACAAAAGATGAATTTGACAGGAATTTTGTTTTATTAACCTAACACATTTCATCACTCAGGTTTAAAATTAAATCATGTGAGATTTATTTTGATAATTAGTCGACTTGGCTAATTCAAAGCAACCTAGATAATTGTTAAAAGAAATCGAGGATGAAGTTAAAAAAAAGACAAAATTGAAGAGAAAAAAACTTTAGAGATGAATGTGAACACTATTGAGCTACATGAAGTTTTCAAGTTTTTTAATAGTATCAAGTAATTATATACGCATATCCATGATTTGTTTTTTTATCTTCTACGTTTTCCTTTCACAGTAAAAAAGATTTATTAGTTCATCTCAACCAGCATCCATATATGAAAAGGCGTCTTTTGATTGAACAATGTAATATAAGCTTTTTTAAGCTAATAAGGGGGGGGGGGGGGGGGGGGGGGGGGGAACCTTGATTATTGATATTTTAGAATATATTTTTAAATCTGGATCAATAAGCATCATTCACAAAAAAACTATTATCTGTTATGTTCTTGATTGGAGGTAATAAAAATAAAATGAGTAAAAATAATTATATCAATTGGCATAATATTTCTATAAAATCATTGTACAGAATCCTGGTTGAGAATTTATTTATTTATAAATAATTAAATTATCAAAATTGGAATGCCCTACACACTGTGAAAGAATTGTTAAATAATATAGCCGAAATAAGTCCGCAAGGTTATGGAAAAACATACGACTAAACAGCTTTTTTTTTATAACAACTTTGACTTGATTTGATGATAAGTAAAATGATTGTGAAAATCATAAATGATGTACGTAATTCAAGAATGTACCAGGCATTTGAAATTTATACTCTACGTTCAATATTTTAATTAAAAAACTAAAAGATTTATTTATTTATAAAAATAAAATTATCATAATTAAATAATATAGTAAAGAAACTTCACAAAGTTATGTAAAAATATACGAGTATATAACTTTGTATTTATCTGGGGCGTCTGAGGAGATATTCGCACCAGCGTTTGACTATTTTACTCCTACAATACAAATTACTTTTCAAAAGGTGAAACATGGTATCTAGATTTTCTCCTTCCAGATCAAGACAGACGACCTGCCACCGCAATTTATAGACGACCTTTCGCCGTGCAAAATGGGGTTTGATTTAATTGAGAAAAAATCAAAAGCTTAGCTGGTTCAATTGTGCTGAACCACGCTAGTATCTGTCGTTTTGAAGCTGCTTGTCAACGAGGTTTACTGTCTGCACGAGTAGTTACTGTCGTTTTAAAAATGTATTAAATATATATAAAAATGTATTTTTTTGCCTCTTATTATTATTATTGTTATAGCCAATGGAACATTGTGAATAAATTTCCATGAGAAAAGCAAAGTGATTATTTCATTGTAAATTATTAAAATAAAAAATCAACTCTTTTATATTTTTATTAAATAATAAGTTTAAGAAGGATACGTGCTTTTCAAATCTCAATAATTACAAACTAGTGATGTTCTTGTTGCATCAATAGTTTGTATTTTTCTTTACATAAAACATAATAGATTTAGATGATTAGAATGAAATAAATATATTTTTATTATTGTGAAAAAAATGTTTGTGTAATTTCTAATAAAAACCCAGGTCGTGCTCTATTAATTTATTCCTTCGCCCGAAAATGGAAAAAGAAAACTGTCTAGTCACGATGTAAAAAAACAAAAAAGCGAAATAATTATAAGTTATAACCACAACAACATGTGCTTTTCACCAACCTGTTTCAGGATTTAAAGAGACATGCGGAATTGATTTTTGATAAAAAAAAAAAAATCATGTGATTTTAATTTAAACAATTAAGTTTTTATAATTTGAAAACGCATTGGATAACATAGGTTTCTTCCTTCCAAATTATGTTAATTTTTCCTTAATTTTAACTTTTAAAGAAAAAAGGGCAGACGGGTGTTGAATTTCTGTCGATTCCTGTTTTTAACCTCCTTTGCTATTTAATTGATTATTGTAAAAATGACAAAATATTATATAAAAAAAACATATGATTAGTTAATATTAAATTATAAACATTAAATGTCAATTTCCCCGCACCACAGCATCTTGCTAGTTAACAGTACAAACAGGGAATATTATGAGCAGCTTTTTCAGTTCTCAGACCTGGGAGTCACAAGTCTTAACTGTGTGTTAGGGTCACTGGTCACCGTACAATCTTACCACCTTCTTTTCCCCTAAAGCGTCAATGTGTCGGGGTAATTGGTTTTTCTTAACAAAACATTTTTTAATATATACATATAAATATTTTTTTTAATTTTGGATGCATGTATCAAAATAACTCAAAAACATATAATACAAACTTTTAGGAAATTGTAGCAAGATAATTTATTCTTCAATGATTATAAAACTTGTAGCTTGTGTAAAATTTGTAACCTCCAAACAATTTTTTTTTGGGATTTAGAAACTATTTGATAATAAAATCAATTGTTTTTAAATAGATAATTACAATAAATAAAAGAGAAAATAATTTTTGATAAGAAAAAAATTTATTCTTAATTTTAATAAAATAAATTCTTTGAAGTTAAGAAGATTTTTTTTTAAAAAGAATGTGAACCTTTTACCTTGGTAATTCAATTGGTATTTACAACTCATAAACCTTGTTTTTTTTTTTAAGTTGAAGGACTACAAAGTTGTTTTATGCTAATAATAATAATAAAGAATAAATATCCTTTATACATGCATTACTGGAAGATAAAATATATATATATATATATATATATATATATTAATGAGAGATAAAAATGTCACTTGGGTGTGGGCCTAGCACATGGCTCGAGTGTATTGCCCTAACCTATGGGGAGATAGGCGCATGCCCGAAGCTTAGTGTCTAGACTCAAGCATGATGCTCAAGCCCATGGTGGGCGCCTAACACCAGACTTAAGTGTCATGCTGAACTGGGCTTGGTACGCGGCCCGACCCAGGGGTGCTGGGTATGACGACTCCCAAGATTTTTGCCCATTTAGAGCACCTCCAAAGAAAAAAAGTTATTTAGAAAAGTCAAATCAATAATATGACTTTTTAAATAGTATAAATATAATATTTTTTATATTTGTATTCCAATGGAAAAAGGCCATTTAGAGAAGTCAATTTTATTTTAATATATATAATATTAATATAAGTGTTTATTAATAATAAATAACTTATACAAGTATAATCAAAACCATTTTTTTTACAGAAATATATTAAACAATTTTTTGATCAAATATATGGGAATAGTTCTTCAACTTACAATTGTTATTTTAACTCTTCAATATAGCTCCCCCTTAGAGTTATGAAAATAAAAAATAAAAAGTATTTGTTTTTATTTTTTCCCTTAGCTTTTTTTTTAGCTCTCACATTGAAGTTGCTTTTAGACCAGGCTTGCAGCTATACTCAAAGGTGTTGAGTCTGGAAACAACAAAATTCATGTTATATGAGTTTGATATTCTATCAAGCTTGGGGATGTTGGGTGTGAACACAAGCCCCACCCACTTATCAATAAATCATCACCCTGTCTTGAGAGCTTTTAAATAAAAACATTGGCTCAAAACTCCCTATTTATTTATGAAGTGTCAAAAATATTAATCCATCGCATGGATATTCTTTTTATTTATAAACTGCACAATATAAATAATCTGTTTTTGAATTACAGCCAAGAATAAGTTCCCAGCTCTGCAAAAAAAAAAATCAAGAAAGTGAAAATTGACAATGTATATGAAGCTCGAAATACAAGGCTTAACAGAAAAGGAAGTCGCATGCAAAAAGATGAGACATGTCGCAGTTGCTTGGTCTGAGAAGGTGAGGCCCTTCGTCCTAAAATATTCGAACTCGGACACACGCGGAGATGCTTCAGAGATGGTCCATGGGAGCTGGTCACTCATGGCTGGAATCAAACGAAGAAGGAGGGGCTGTAAGAAGAAAACAAAGAAACCTTTCGCCTGACAGCAGAAAGGAATCTAAGCTGTGAAAGATTTGATAAGGGGAGATGATATTAACATTTCAAAAAAAAAAAAAGAGTTAAGCAGACTTCCGTTCCGTTGCCCTAACTTTCGAAAGAAACATTAATTTCATCTCCCTTTTTCAAAAAAACTTTTTTATTTGTATTTTTGTTTTAAATTAATTTTTTTTAGTATTTTCAAATTATTTTGATATAGTAATACCTAACACGTTTACGTTTTGATATATCTTAAGAAGAAAATAGGCAAATTAAACTTGCCAAATCCATATTTTTATGCATTTACAGTAACTTTTAAGCAAAAATCCCATATCTTAGGTTCTGTTTATTTTGCATAAGAAAACATTTAAAAAAAAAAATCTCGTGTTTAATTTTGAAAGATATTTTCTCGTGTTTATTTTATGTATAATATTTTATAAGAAATTGTTTAATAAAAAATACTTTACAATCAATCTTCAAACTTAGTTTATTTGCTTGAAAATATTTTCAGTTCATAAAATTTCAAAAATATTTTATATATACCAATTTACTTACAATATATTTTAATTATTTCAACTATCATCTCCATCTCACCACCACCATCATTTTCTCCACGTCATCATTATAACCATCTACTCCTCCACCACCTTAATTATTTTTTATATCAGAAAATAATCTAAAAAAATAAATAATTTAAAATAAAAAATAAAAATTTTAACGTTTTTTAAAAACATTTTAAAAAAGCAATTACAAACATTCCTTTTCCATAAAGAAAAACAATGCACATGTACGTCGTCCATTATGAACACATAATTTCCAACAGCCACTGACGTCTTAGGGAAGGCTACAGGACTGAGCTAAATAGATTTTTTGAAATCCATTTTTTTTTCAGATCTGATCATTCATGTACGGTAAAATTCCAAGTTTACCCCTCTCAATTACTTACTTTTCGAGGTTTTTCTTCTCTTGGGCTTATTTCTCTTCAATATAGGTTTCATGAGGCCCAAGGGATCTGCCGCTGAGTGTTAATCAAGACACAATGGGCCTAGTTTTGATGTACCAGGCTATTGGATTAGATTAAAACAAGAATCTCCAACTCTAAAATCAAGGTCCTCATCCAGACTTGAAATAATCCTTCCCTCAGGCACTCTTTCAATTTTTATGGGAAAGTTGGCCCGAGAGACTATTTTAACTTGAAATACAAATGTTATTATAATATCTGGCGTTGCGAATCTAATTTAAGGTTTCAAAAAAGTATGTGCTATATTCCATAAAGGAGCAAAATTATTTATAAATGTATTGTTTTATAGTAGATCACCAAAAATATATTATGTTTTAAAGATATAAGCCGTAAATGAAAGTGGTATATATATAGGTTTTCTATATATACATCGTTTATCTGAAGCAAAAAGCATATAATGAAAAATTTGCATTCAGAATTAATATATTAATCCAATAAAATATAATTTTTAAGAACCAAGTTATTCAACTCAAAACTTTTATTCTTTGGCATGATTGTTCAAGTCATCTGGGGTGCAATAATGATAATAAAGATCGAAGCTTAAGATGGACACCCGTTAAGGAACCAAAACATTTTCTTATTAAATGATTTTCCATACACTGTTTGTGCTCAAGGAAAATTAATTACTTGGTCATCCCTAACTAAAGTTAAAACTAAATCTCCTTCATCCTACAGAGAATTCAAGGAGATATACATGTATTTATTATTCCATCGCCCAAAGTGATTCCCTATCCCATTTAGGTTTATTTATTTAATTTTATTTATATATATATTTCCGAGTTCAAAATCGAGATACGGTAAGACTATTAGGTAGAGTGCGATTAACAGAGGAGAGGGTAGGTAAAGCAACGTATTTCCGCATTCTGAGTCTTGAATGTTAGTTGGTTGATGTGGGCATGAGTCTCCTTCATAGCCCTTTGATATTCCGGATCTTACACCGAGATGAAATGGTGATCAAGGTAATTACACTAGATCTTAAGACCCTAATAAACAATCAATTCATGATCATATCAGTATTTTAGCGGGAAACTCCCTACAAGATAACTGCTACCCAAAACAGCACGTGCTCGTATTTATTTTGTTTCATATTGGCCTCCCCTCCCTGCATCCCCATCAGCAGTGTCAAGACATCAAGCGAAATGAGTGGCCACCACCACCACGATCATTCACCACCGCCACCGGGTAAGTCTCCATGAGCTTACCTTGTTCTAATCTTTATGTTTCATTCAATTTTCCTTTTCACAGAATTGATTTTTCTCTCTTAATGATCTAATCATCGAATTTCTGTTATCCCTTTACTTGATATACTTTAAAAAGCTACTTAGCAATCCTTGTTTAACTTAGCTGTATATGGACTGAAGAAAATACCTGGCTGCATATGTAATTTTTTGTGAAATTCAGGGATTCCACCTCCATATCCTCCCCAAGTTTTTCCGCCGCCGCCGCCTCCAGGGCCTCCACCGCCCCCTCCGCCAGGGCCTCCACCTCCTCCACCTGGTTATCAAAGCTATTTCTATGAAGGCCCTGTACCCCAACCTCCTCCTCCACCCCCTCACACACAACATGTCCATCATGATCATGAGGGCAGTGGTGATTGCTGTCCATTCCTAAGATGGTGGTACGTGCGAAATCTGCCGCTATTATTTTTTGGCTCATAATCTTTTAAAAGTATGATTATTCAAATTGTTTCTTGTTTTCCAATTTTCTGGAGTGCATCTCATTTGGGTTTCGGCTTCCATTGAAATTAATTTCCCCCGTGTTATTAATATTGCCTTTGAAACTTGTTACAGATATAGGTGATCGTGTCTGAATCGGTGTTACTTCTTAGAGGGTCACTTGATTTGTTTCGTGTTATGTTTCTTTTTCCCTCTTGTCTGATGCAAAGTTTGTCCAATCCGGCCAAACTCGGCCGGTTGTTCCCCGCATGATTAATGTGACCGGTCAGACCAGTAGGTCAGACCAACCCAACCGACTACCTGGTTTTTGTGACACTGTCCAGTTGAAATCCGACGGGGTTTATCCTTATCCTTCCCCAAATCCGACAGCAGAGATAATAAATTAGTAGAGCGACAAACTTTTGTAAAAGATTGCCAAATTGCGAAAAATATTTTTCTTCCTCTACTAGATTTGTCTTTTGTGAATCAAGGAGATTGAATCAGGATTTGGGTTGAAGATCAACCAAAATCTAGGAGCAATTACATTTGAATATAATTATGTTTGGTAAAGACGTAATTCAAGGGCATAAAACTAAGAGATTAATTTTCTTTCAAGTTTCAAGTGAATTTATAATTAAAACGGTAATCAAGCTTTCAAATCATAGTTATCTTCTTTAATTTGATTATTTGAATGTTATTTGCCATGATAAATAAACATCTTAAACTTTCTATTTTTAATTGGAAAAAAATACCCTCTTAACTAAATGTCTCAAAACAACCCTAAACTTTCGATCAAACTCAACTCCTAACCTTTCACCTTTTCAAGTCTTCCGTGTCCAAGTTTCCGTCTCCTCTGGCAATTTTGGCAGAGAACTTCTTTGCGAAGGCCGAAACCCTTGCACGCCACAGCCATATGAATCTTTAAAAAAAAACTGTGCAGAAGCATATGAAATCAAACCTCTTAAAGTAATTCCATTACAGAAGAAACTCAACTAAGAACGCAGGTAAATTTATCATGAAGAGATAGAGCTAAAGCACAACATTCAAAACAAGATTATTGAAATTATTTTTTGATGATTTATAATCTCTAAATGTATCTTACTTCTTTTCTTCCATCTAATGCCTCCATACTTGCAGTTTGGGTGCTCTTTGCTGCTGCTGTGTGCTGGAAGAGTGCTGTGGCTTCTGCTGCTTTTAGGCTTTTTTACGTGTCTGGTCTTTTACATGAATGGCATTTGGTTATTATGTACTTTATAATCTGAGGACTTTCCTCACCATTATCCATTTAATGGAGCATGAATCTTTAACTTGTTAAATGAAACGTGTTAAGGCTCTTTCAACCTTCAAAACTGGAGAGCTAGCATGCGTATTTACCTTTATTTTCTTGTGTCAAATATATTATTAACTATTATGACTCAAAGTTGATTTTCCCTGTCATATTGTAGAGCAATGACTCCAATAATTTGATCCATCTATCCTTCCTTACAATGCAGCCAAGTTATTGCTAATCTTCCTGCTTTGTGTGTTAGAAAATAATATAAATTATATTTTGAGACTTCACGAAATAGTTTAAGTTTATAGGTGAGATGGTTCTTTAACATGGTATCAGAGTCTTGTTGACCCAGCGGTCACAGGTTCGAATCTCATCACTTTCATTCTATTGGATAGAAATCAAGCACAAGATAATGTGGGCATGTGCAGGTTTCAAGTCCAAAAAACTTTTACTTGAGGAGTGTGTTAAAAAAATAATATAAATTATATTATAAGACCTAACTTAAAAATTTAATTTTTACATGCGATGTTCCGCGTGGATTTTGCACAATAGAATACATTGCTTGCAAGTAATGGCAGCTGCCTGCATCTTTGTAGGAATTGTTACATTTGGATCGTCTCTTTCACATTTGTTTCGTGGATGAATATTTTAGAGTGAGTTATTTTTCTTGGATTTATTGAAGTTCGAGACAGCCCTTTACAAAGCTCCTCCTTTCTAAGCTCTAAAGTTGAAGGCCACTGTCGTGATTGAGAAAGAGTGAAAAAACACCAAGCGGTCCTATGCAAACCCACCAGCCACAACAATGGCACCTCTATCTCTCCTTGGCCCTCTCAACAAGGCCGCACCAACACCACAAGTGAAAAGGCAAGTAATCCTTTTATAAATCTCACTAGTTTATAGGTATGTGCTTTTCTAACTTAACACACAATATTCAAATCGTAAATAACCATTTTGATGTTGTTATTTAAACTTTTTGTATAATCCAGGTTTAAAATTAAATTGCATGAGAATTAATTTAACACAACCTGTTGATTTGACTGATTCAAAAATAATATGCTTGACTGATAAGATGAAAATGAGAGGGAAAAAAGCTTAAATTGACGAGAGAAATTTTTTTTTATCTAACTTCTTGTCTAGCTCAAATTTAAAATTAAATCATGTAGGGATTATCTGTAATATGATCTAGCTAATTTGGGTGGTCTGAAGACAACTCAATTGAGCGATAAAATAGTTTTGAGGATGAAATTGAAAATAAATAATGAACTTGACAAAAAAAATTGACTTCTTATTAAGCCTGGTTTAAAATTAAATTATGTGAGAATAACCCTACAATAATTCAGTCAATTTTATATGTATAAAAACAATCCAGATGATTGATAAAAAAAATAAAAGGGAAAGGGAAAAGGGAAAGGGGGGTTGAATTATAAAAACGAGGTTTCATTTTATGTGAACAGTAAAACCTGTAACATAATTTAACTTCTTTTTGTCTGCTTAATGTTTAATTATATCTTTTAATTTGGTGAAATAATTTAATATGAAAAAATATTGGGTTGTTGTAAATTATGTTGCTATTTGATGAAATATCCAGGATGGTTAAATTGTGATCTAAGATTGATTATATAATTTTGTTATGATATCAATAACTTCATATGTTAAAATAAATAAATAAATCATATATATATATATATAAGTGAGATGAAAAGATTTAGATGTGTCCTTAAAGTACAAGATATTATATGTCTATTATATCCTTGTTGTTTTATATATATTGCTACAATAACAAAACTACCTTGGACATTATACTTTTTTAGCTTAGTTGTTTTTATTTATCGAATTGATATCTATTTTATATAGCTTTTTAAGAGAAAAAAGATTTTGTTGTGTATTTTTTTTTTACCACTACTATGTTTTGAGTTTTACTTATCAATATAAGAATGACTAAGTTTTTTGCTCGTGCAATGCCTCGATGTCAATCTTAAAATATATTATTTATTTAGTTTTATGGCTATAAAAATAAACACTTGTGAAGAATTCAATTCTTTAAATTTTTTAGTAGAAAATAATTTTTTTAGTTAAATTTTTTTCTTATTTATTCATTTTTTTCCTGACTGAATCATGATTGTTTTTATTAATAGCATGTCTAATTGAATAAAACCTAAAAGAAATTAAAATAAATATTCATAAAATCTAAACGGTTTAAATCTTGAGAAAAAAATGTATTTTTTTAGCCAAAACTCTCCCTTTTTTATTCATTCATTTATTTTTCTATCTTGATGAAAAAACATTTTTTTTTATTAGAAGCACGGTTTTTAAAATAAAAGCCAACCATGATTTATAATGTTTGATTATATATATATAAATGATTTATTTATTCTATCATATGAAGTTTCGATTATTTCTATGTGACATATAAAAAACTATTAATTCAAGGAAATAATATAAAAACTAATAATAAAAGCAACAAATTTATATTTTATTCTTTTCGAACATTCAATTGCAGTTTGATCAAAATATATCCATATAGTTTCATATATAATTATTAAAAAATAAATTGCAAAAAAACTACTACGAAAAGCTCTAATCATAGTGGATTGATTTTTTAAATATCATTGTTTTATCTAAATAGAATTTATTTTTATTTTTATTTTTATTTTTAAAAAAGAAAAAGACAGGAGGAAGCCTAAGAGTATCAATCCTAGGCATAACCGGTCCTGGAAGGCTAGGCTTCTCTCTCTATATATATACACACTAGATAATTGCCCGCGCGTTGCCGCGGGTATTTTTTTGTATATAATTTAACATAATTAAATTTACAACGATAAATTTATATGATATAAGTAAATAAAAATTATAGATTAAAAGATAAAATGTTTAAAATTTTGAGTTGAGTTTGTCACGTAAGCATAGATTACATTTTTTAGAATATAGGTATTGCGTCATAAACTATCACAAAAGAGCGCGCACTAACATTAGAAAAAAGAGCAAAATATTTGAATGAGAAAAAAAAAATTACTGAAATCATTATTGTGCAGATAATAAAATTATAAAAATCAATTAATAGAAAGAGCAAATAAAAAATAAAACGGAAAAGGAAGCAATATTAATTTAAAATATTATCACAATAGCAACATCGGAGTCTTAATATCTAAAATTATTATTGCCACCAGAGTAAAAAAAATAATTATTAAATTATACCGAGGGAAAAAAAATAAAAAGCATGAACAAAACAGCAAGCAAGAAAAACAAATTAAAAATTATTATTATTATTATAATTATTATGAAAGAATAAATAATCACTATTATTATAATAATAGAATACATAATCACTATTATTATAATATTAATAATAATCACTATTATTATTATTCTTATAATAATTATTATTATTATGTTAATAATGAAAGAAACATAAATAAATGAAAGACTAAAAATATCCCAGAAACTTTGACAAAAGATAAAAAAATTTTAAAAAAAATTATCATTGCTATTACCGGAAAAACAAAAAATTATCAAATTATCGGGAGGGAAAAAAAATAACAAAAGAGTAAGAATGAAAAATAATTAAATCATGATGATTATTATTATTATTATTGTTATTATTATTATTATTATTATTCTTATTATTCTTATTCTTATTATTATTATTGTTGTTGTTGTTGTGTTAAATACACTTATATATACATGGACAAAAGTAGGGATTAAAAAAATAAAAGTGTAAGGGCTGAAATGAAAATCAAATATAAAGGGATTAAATTAAAAAATTAAAAGTCAAAGGGCTGAAATGCAAGTTACATTTATTGTTAATTGAAATCAGAGGACAAAATTGGAAAAATCGGAACTTTTGTACCGAATTGATTGAGTTATATACAGCCAACCCGGAAATTGAAAGTATAAGGACCGAAAAGAAACTTTCACATTCAATCAATTAAAATCGGAGGACCCAATTGAACAAAATCAAAATTTATATCAAACAATTGAGGACCAAAAACGAAATTCAAAGTCCAGGGACCGAAGTGAAAAGTAACGCAACATGGGGGACTCTCCTGCACATTGACGTGCAGGAGAGAGAGAAACGTGGCCGGCGGCTTTAACCGGCCTCCGCCGAGTCCACGGACATGTGGTGGTTACACGCACCACCGCGGGAGGAAGACCACGCGGCGGCGCATCGTTCTGCCCTCCGGGATACAATTTCAGGCCACCGGAGGAAGCCGCACGCGCCGCCTAAACAGGGCGTGAGGCGGAAAACCGTCTGGCGCGTGCGGCGGACGCACTCCCAGACACCGAATATTAAATTGAAAAAATAGGGTTAATTACCGTCCTGTCCCTTGACCCAATTCAGTGTTTTTGTCTTATTAGGGGCTAAAACCGTATTTATCCATTTCAGAAAATAATTAAAAATTAAAAAGTTGCGGCGGACCGGACCGGACCGGGCCGGTCCGACCGCGCGCAATTACGTCGGTGCCCCTCAGCCGGATGCCTGTTTTTGTCCTATTACCGGGGACGAGATCGTCAATACACTGTTCACAACTGAATATTTAAAAAAAAAGGAAAATCAAGAGGAAAAACCGAGAATAGCGCCGCCTGCCAGCCCCTTCACGCCGCGCGCCCGAGGGCCAAAACCGGGCGTGCCACAATCCACAGTGTTTTGTGAGAGTGTGAACAGTGCAAAACCCTACGCTTTTTATTTGTAATCTAGTTTGTTAGGGACCTTGGGATTTTTCCTATTCTAAGTAAGATTTAATTATGCTTTCTTGCTAGGAGTGTTAAGTTGTAATAGGATTAGGAGTACTATAAAGATAAGTCAAGTGGTATTTCCATTATTCAAACAAAACTTCAATAGAATTTTCCAGCAATTGTGTTATATAGTTTTGTGATTGCATTTGTAACTTCAACCCTAGATTGGATTCTTAGGCTTTCCTCCTCCCGGATGTGATTCCTAGAAACCCTTCCTTGTATTACTCATAAATTCCAGCAATGAAACTTTCATTATTCTAGCCTTTAAATGATCATCACTAACCCCTTAACCATCCCCACATTCATATTCAGCCAATTCTACAGCAATAGACCATCAGAAACTCCACAAACACACCTACACTACTCCACTTTACTGTTCACAACCATAAACACAACTTCATAAGCTTTTCTGCATCAACCATCCTCCTGCAATTTGTTATGCCCCCCCAAGCATTTGTGCCAATGTTTCCAAAAATACCCATTTCTAGTATGTAGAGATAACGCACTGAACAATTAGATCCTTATTTATGTAAATTCAAAATTCTAGTGTCAAACTTAAAATCATAGCATCCGTAAAATTCATTATAACAATCTCATCATCAAGCATAGCTTCAATTCCAGGGATCATAATGAAAAGTAAAATATCCAAGCCCTTAAGCTACTTTTGGATGTGTGCGTTTTCAATGAGCTAGTATATATACCCACCTGCGTTTATTTCAAGCCTAATGAGTTCCCTGGTTTTTAATTGAATTAGTCCAACTTCATCAAAGATTAAATATAATATATATTGATGTAGAACAGGTTGCGGAATCCTACATGCTCAAGAGGGATCACCCGAAATTCAAATGCAACTGAATTTCGGCAACCGGGTCGTCGAAGTCGGAATGACGCGAAACTCACCCAGTCAATGCGTTTCGTCGTTTGCGGAAGAAGTCAGCGGCTATGCCCCTGTTCTCGACCGGTTTTTGGCCAAATTCCATCGTTTCGGCCCCGAAATCATCATTTTTGCTATTTTAGGAAAGTTTCGTTTTTGCAATAACTTTTGATTTAAGAGTCCGAATTGACTTTAGTCAATTGGTACTCTCTCAAAATTCATAGGCCTTTCACATTCTGCATTTATCTCAAATTTGCCATTTATGGCAAATTTAATGTTTTATGTCCTTTCCTTTTCTGTATTGAATTAGGCTAGGGTTTTTACTTTAAATATCAATGTAAAACCTGCAGCCGACTCAACTATCATTTTATTGAATAAACACTGAGTTTTATTGAGACTTATTCTCGTTATTGTTTATTTACGGAATATTGACGTTGGTCATATTCCCTTGTGATTTTATGTTGCGTCAATTGGTATCAGAGCACGGATTTGCCGAACTCGATGGGAATAACGAAGTAGGAGACGAAAACTCTATTGGTGGAGACCATGGAGTAGAGGCCTTGTGGGTGGCAGTGGAGGAAACGCCGCAACAAGTAGCACAGATTTGTGAGATGCTTGCTGTCGGGATTAATCTCAACGCCAACAACAGGCCACCGGTTGACAGGGTTCGTGCTGAGGGAGTTGCCCGAGGCCAACTTGTTGATAAGAGACGCAACCCAGCACCTCGCATACAACCTGACAGTGATGATGATTCAGATGAAGAGGATGTTATGGGGTACGGTTTACCTCCACCTGCGAGGAGACCAAGGGAGCAGGACGATTATCGGCTGAAAGCAGACCTGCCCAGTTTCAATAGGAATCTGCGAATTAAGGATTTCCTTGATTGGGTCACCGAAGTGGAGAGGTTCTTTGAGATGATAGAGATACCAGAGGAGAAGATGGTGAGGTTTGTGGCGTTCAGATTGAAAGGAGGGGCTGCGGTTTGGTGGGATCAATTGCAGAAAAATCGGCAGCGGCAGCGACAAGTCAAGACGCTTGTGCGGACATGGCGTCGGATGAAGCAGTTGATGATAGGGAGGTTTCTGCCTCCATATTATGAGCAATACTTGTTTCAGTCACTCCAGGACTGCTCACAAGGGTCCAGATCCGTGTTTGATTATACCGCTGAGTTTTCTCGACTCTTAGAATGAAACAACCTGAATGAGACAGAGGGGCAGCGTGTATCCAGGTACATGAATGGGTTGAAACCATCATTGCGTGACAAAATTGGTTTGCAGATGGTGTGGACTATGGAGGAGGCTCACCACCTTGCGTTCAAGGCTGAATTGCTGGAGCGAAAGGGAGGATTTTTGGGTTTCAGTCGAAACAATCCAGAACCATCATTTAGTCATAGAGACAAGGGTGGTGGCAGCAACAGCAGCCCAGCAGGGGTGTTGAATCAGGGCAAAGAGGGAGGCAGCAACAACAATCCCGCAGCCCAAGTAAACAGGGGTATGCCGCGAAACACGAACCAGAACCAGAACCAGAACACAAACTTGAACTCCAACCCATATGCCAAACTTGCAGCTGGGGTTTGTTATCGCTGCCGAAAACAAGGACATATGTCCAATACTTGCCCAGATAGGCGCAGGCCTGTCAACTGGATTGAGGGGGAAGAAGAGGGTTCAGGTGCTGCGGAAGATGACGCGGGAGAGGATGACTGTTACGAGGGAGTTGAGTTCACTGAAGAAGATGGGGAATGAGTGAATTTTGTGGTGCAGCGCATACTTTACACCCCAAGGAAGGAGGAGACAGGGCAGCGGAATAACATTTTCTATTCATTTTGCACCGTGAGTCAAAAGGTGTGTGACCTAATTATGGACAGCGGGAGTTGCGAGAACTTCGTTGCAAGGGGTTTAGTTGAGCACCTAAAGCTGCCAACCGAGAAGCACCCGACCCCTTACACAATCGGCTGGATTAAGAAAGGACCCACGGTGAAGGTAACTAAAATCTGTCGCGTACCTATTTCCATTAGAAAAATACATAAGGATGATGTAGTTTGCGATGTGATTGATATGGATGCTAGTCATGTGTTGTTGGGTCGTCCGTGGCAGTATGATGTTGACATTACATACAAGGGGCGGGATAATACATATTTGTTCACATGGGGGTCACATAAAATTGCTATGGCTCCTTATAAAAAGAAGGCATTGTCCGGTAAGGCTGCTGAAGTGGAGAAGCAGTCGTTTTTTACAGTGTCCAGTTCGGATACGGAGTTTGTGGCAGATATTAAGGGTGCGCCAGAATTTTATGCGCTAGTAGTGAAGGCCCTTGTGGTGGAAGGGGAAGTTGAGACTTCGTTGGTAGTTCCTGACCGGCTGAAACCAGTACTAGATGAGTTAAGGGATATCACTTCGGACGAGTTACCGAATAATCTACCGCCCTTGAGAGATGTCCAACATCATATAGATCTCATACCAGGGGCGAGCTTGCCAAATCTACCTCATTATCGGATGAGTCCGAAAGAGAATGAGGTGTTGCGGGAGAAAATTGAAGAGTTGCTGCGGAAGGGTTTTATCCGCGAGAGCATTAGTCCGTGCGCGATTCCTGCGTTGTTGACACCGAAGAAAGATGTGAGTTGGCGTATGTGTGTGGATAGCCGTGCCATCAACAAAATAACGGTGAAATATCGTTTTCCAATTCCCCGCCTAGATGACATGTTGGATCAACTTGAGGGTTCGAAGTTGTTTTCGAAGATTGATCTCTGCAGCGGGTATCACCAAATTCGGGTCAGGCCAGGGGACGAATGGAAGACAGCTTTCAAGAGCAAAGATGGGTTGTTTGATTGGCTAGTTATGCCATTCGGGTTGTCAAACGCGCCCAGCACATTTATGCGCGTAATGAACCAGGTTTTGAGGCCTTTTGTGGGGAAGTTTGTTGTTGTTTATTTCGACGACATTCTTATATACAGTAAAGATGAGGATGAGCATGTGGAGCAGGTGAGGGAGGTGCTGTCAGTACTACAAGAAAATCAGTTGTTCCTTAATTTGAAAAAGTGCAGCTTCATGACGGATAGCCTGTTATTCTTGGGGTATGTGGTGAGTTCAGAAGGGATTCATGTGGATGAAGAGAAGGTCCGCGCAATCAGGGAATGGCCTGCATCGAAGACAGTGAGTGAGGTTCAGAGCTTCCACGGTTTAGCCACCTTCTACCGCCGATTTATTCGGAATTTCAGTACTGTCATGGCACCGATAACCGAGTGCATGAAGAAGGGCAAATTTCTGTGGGGAGAAGAGGCAGAAATGAGTTTTTCTTTGATAAAAGAAAAGCTATGCACCGCGCCAGTATTGGCCCATCCCAGCTTTGAAAAGATTTTTAAAGTTGAGTGTGACGCGAGTGGCGTGGGAATTGGGGCTGTTCTATCCCAGGAGAAGCGACCAGTAGCCTTCTTCAGTGAGAAGTTGAGTGAGGCTCGTCAAAAGTGGAGTACTTATAACCAGGAGTTTTACGCGGTGGTCCGAGCTTTGAAGCATTGGGAGTACTATCTAGTGCAGCGGGAGTTTGTTTTGCATACTGATCACCAAGCTCTGAAGTTTATTAATAGCCAGAAGCACTTGGATAACATGCATGTCAGATGGGCAACTTTCCTTCAAAAGTTCCCTTTTGCTATTCGACATAAGTCTGGTACTTTGAATCGGGTTGCCGATGCGCTGAGTCGTCGTGCCAATCTGTTGGTGACATTGGCTCATGAGGTAGTGGGGTTTGAGTGCCTGGAGCTGTATCAGGAGGATGAGGATTTTAAACAAATCTGGGCGAAGTGCATTGAGAAACAGCCGTCAGCGATTTTCATGAGAGCGAAGGTTTTCTGTTTCGCGGAAATCGTTTGTGTATACCCCGGATGTCGCTGCACGAGAAATTGATCCGTGACCTTCATGGGGGCGGATTGAGTGGACACTTGGGCAGGGACAAAACAGTGGCTAGCTTGGAAGAGCGGTATTTCTGGCCACAGCTGAAGAGAGATGTCGGCAATTTCATGCAGAGGTGCTATGTATGTCAGGTATCTAAAGGTCAGTCACAAAATACTGGTCTTTATACACCTTTACCCATTCCTAATGATATTTGGGAGGATTTGTCCATGGATTTTGTGTTGGGGTTACCTCGTACCCAGCGAGGAGTGGATTCTGTTTTTGTGGTGGTTGACAGGTTTTCGAAGATGGCCCATTTCATACCCTGCCGAAAGACCTCAGATGCGTCGCACATAGCCAGATTATTTTTCAAGGAGGTGGTCCGACTTCATGGGGTGCCGCAATCAATTACTTCTGACCGCGACATGAAGTTCCTTAGTCACTTTTGGGTGATGTTATGGAAGATGTTTCAAACTTCACTGAACCGAAGCACAACCGCGCACCCGCAAACTGATGGGCAAACTGAGGTGACAAACAGGACTTTGGGGAATTTGGTTCGCAGCATTTGCGGGGATAAGCCGAAGAAATGGGATCATGCATTGCCATAGGCTGAGTTTGCTTATAACAGTGTCGTTCATAGTGCGACGGGAAAGACTCCTTTTGCCATGATATATGTGACACCACCGAGGCACACAGTGGACTTAGTTCGTCTACCCAAGGGAGGTCCAGGATTTAGTATGGCTGCTGAGAACATGGCTACACAAGGCCAGACCATGCAAGAAGAAGTGAGGCAGAGGCTGGAAGCAACAAATGCTAAGTATAAGGTTGCGGCAGATAAGCACCGGCGTCACAAGGTGTTGAAGAGGGTGATTCAGTGATACCTATTGAAAATGTGCCTCCAAAACCAAGGTGCAGTATCAAGTTAGAAAGCACAAAAAAAAGGCAAAAGAGAGAGGGAGTACCTGCATGAATGTGTTTCTAAATATAGAACTTCTCCCTTCTTCAAACGTGCAGAGGTATAGAGAGGCTTTTTCAGACCCTTGTCAGAAACAATACTAATGCTGTATTTTATCCTGATACATTATGCAGGCATCAAAATTGAAACATCAATCATTTTACTGACATAAATGTCAAGAAATACGAGTTAAAGGACAGCAGCAGCAACAAGAAAATTATAAAAGTGCAAACACCTTGCAAGGCAATGAAAGTTAGTGCCCTCATACAAACAAAGAGGATAAAACACTTAATGAACTATGTCATGGGAACATTCTAAATTCCAGTAAACTGTCATGGAAACATTCTAAACTTCAGATAAGCATGTCTATTGGTTGGAAACAGTTCAGAGTTGATCAAATGAAATATTAGAAGAGCTACATAAAACCAAGATCTTGGGTTAGGGCACGTATAGTAAACTAATGGCACAGCAGTTGTAAAAATTAATAGAGGATATCTGTTAAGTGTCGCTAAGAAAAAAACAACTTAAAAAGCCTTTATAAACTTGGTAGCTATTAGTTTTCATAAAACAGAAAAATCTCATACAGAAAAGAAGAATAATTCCCTAGAAGGCTATCAACTTCAAAACAATAAGATGAAACGATTGATGCATATCAAAGATAACTGAATTTGTTTGGGTGGATATGAAATAAACTCTCTATGAGATCTTAGTTGAGAGTTATTCTATATATAAATGTTCAAGCCCTTCTTTTCCTTTTCTGTTCCCTCTACACTTGATCAAAAAAAAGAATTAAACCCAAACACATATACCAATGACCTATTTTATACACAACAATATGATAAACGATCTAAATTTTCATGTGAAGAAAAGTTTGTTACATCAGAGTTGAAATAGATCATCATCATCTCTTTATTGCAGCCTTAGGTGCATTAAAAGCAAGATCCACAGGTCAACGACTACTGGCACAATATACAAACATTTACATTTGCACACAATGCGGTTGATATTTTCATTAATTAATAACCACATGATGCGGATATCACAATTAATAAAACAGAAAGCAACTTGCTTCCAAACCATTTTGCATGATGACAAAATTAACTTCTACTTTCCATAACACAAAAATCTCCAGGTCCATAAAGATCTGGAAAATTGCAGCATATAATAATTATCAAAAAGATCTAGAATCTACCAGGGCTCATTGCAAAGGTTGTACTGTATTGTAACTTCACGTAAAAATCTCTGTTGCCACAATGCATTCTGAAAGAGAAAAGCCATCATAATGTAAGCAGGTCCAAATAACAGAAAAGTGCTTGGTCACTAAAATATTTTAGTTCTTTTTATTAGTAGCCACAAACATATGATTTTCATTGAAATAAGCAAAATCATAAAGAGTAGAACATTTGCTCAGAACTCTACCTCAGATAAGAGTTCTACTAATCGAGTATAACATTTGCTCAATCAAACACTGAAAACAGGATATAGGAACAGCATACAGAAAAGTAAAGAGTAAGAACATAAACTCAAAGGGTTATGGAAGAAAAGGGCGATGTCGTACCGAAGCTGCAGCACGGGTAGTCATTGCCCGTTCAACAACCACAGGAGCAAGAGTAGGTTCCGCTGCTGATGTATGTGTAAGACAGGGTTCAAGATCAATGGTTCCACCTACTTTCTGAAATAAACAAGAAATTAGAAAGAACCTTGATTGAAGGCATTTCTTGACTAGGATTTTGTAAGAAAAAACAACAAACAGCAAAAGCAGCAAGCAATATTAGTGAAGATGGTAATAGCAATGTCGCTATGACACCCTCAGACATGTCTGAACATCAATAAATTGCAGAAAAATAGAGACTAAAACTACAATTGTGAAATTTTTTCCACCACCTTCACGATGCTGCTGATTGGGGCTGGATTTTTATCCTATTTCCTTTCATCCTTTATCAGCATCAGAAATTGTAATGGGTTATCTGTTGGCGTGAGTTGTCAACAGAGGATTCTTTGGAGAGATTAAAGGATTCCTTTGTTATTTGATTTTCACTAATTATGGAATACCAGTTGATTCTAGCCTGGATTTATGCATGACGTGACAGTAATTACCTATCTAGAATGGGTCTCCTCTTTCTATACCATATAAATATACTCTTGTATTATGTAAAAGTATGAATAAAAGTTCACATGCAATCATAGATAAACATGGTTTGGGCGTACAAATTAGACATGGAATATCGAGAGACCTCAATTCTGGGTAAAGCTACAAACTTGTGTTCTTTGAGCATGTGAGAGAGGAAGTGTGAGAGAGGGAGGGAACCTTCAGGTATGATAGGGAAATTCTGATCTGGATCATCAAGGACTGCTCATAATACACGAGAATCTGCAGCAGAGCCTTCCCAACCTGGATAAATAAATATGAATTGCAAGTCAAATGTACAAGCAGCCAAAACATTTTGTGATAAAACACCCTTCTTATTACGAAATCGCGATTGGTCCTTGGCTGGAAGATGTGCAGGAACATGCATACCATCTATGACTCCGATACAATCCTGAACGAAAAGAAGTCAAGTGGCATAAAATAATGCATCACAAAAGATATAGAGTAGTTTTGCAGAGATTTACCTTGAAATATGTATAGAATCTATTACTGGACACAATTTCTGGAGGAGTGGCGATAGGTGGTGGCTGTATGTGAAGTGTTTTGTTTCCCTCTGTGATCCTTCATAAACTTGGGTTTCAATTCTGGATGTAAATTCCAGCATCGATCAATCGTATGTCCAGAATTATGGCAATGCTGACATTTGATATCCAGCCTTTTTCCTCTGTGATTTTTCCATTCTGGGAATGGACGAGTAAAATAAGCATGCATGTCAGGTTTGTTGCTGGGAACAGGGGCACGAGACATGACTTTGCGACACACTTCCTCTCGTTGTATTGTTGCACATACATTCTAGAATGATGGAAGGTCAGAGTTCATTAAATATGGCTTCTGAGATCTTCATAATCAGAATTAAGGCTGGCTAGTAGCTGAAAAATCCTATCTTCCTCAGTTCGTTTTCTCATAATGACAGCATCTATAGTGTGTGGTCGATACATCTCCAGTTCGTTCCACAGCCTCTTCAAGTTCCCCAGTAGGCTTACAAAAGGTTTTCCCTCTTGATTTATCTTGGCTATTTCCTGCTGTATTTGAAAAATTCGTGCAACATTGTTTTGGTTCCCGTACATGTCACGAACAGCATTCCAAAGGTCCAAGGAGGATTCTGAGTAGCTAAAGATTTCAGCTATATTGCGCTCCATTGAATTGAGGATCCATGACATAACTAGTTGATCCTTTGATAGCCAAGCATCATGCTCCTGTGTGCCAATTTCTGGGATTTTAATTGTGCCATTGATGAATCCCAACTTTGATCTTCCTCCTAGAGCAATTTTGATGGCTCTTGACCAAGGGAGGTAATTGTATTCATTCAATGACATTGTGCTCAATTTGTGAGCTGTACTGATATCAACATCAGTGGTGTTGGATGAGGAGATAGCAGTCTCCTTTGATTCTTTAGTTGTGTCGTGACTTCCATCTTCAGCCATGATACTTTAAGACTTTAGAAAAAAAGAAGAACACAAGAGTTTACGCAGTGAAGGTAGATCACCGCTCTGATACCATGAAGAAATTATGAGGAAAAATAGTCTCTGTTTCTTATTCAATTGTAGCTGATTTGTACAAGTATATATAGAGAGAACTATCTCCAGTTGTAGTTTATAATTACAATTCCTAATTGAGTCAAAGTCCTATCAGTAGTAGGATTGATGAGCCACGGCTGCTTCATGATAATTTTCCTATTCTGCAATTGACTCCTTAGGCTGCGGGATACCAAGACACCATGCAACTCCATGCACTGGGAATTCTGCAATCTGCAATCTGCAACAAAGTTTTATATGAGTTTTCATGCTACTGATGCTGATGATTGCATTTTGTTCAGCTCAATATGCATTATTTATATATTTAGTCATTAGCCTTAATACTGTTCGCTCATATTGTCTGGGAAGAAAAATGAATTCCATCGAGTTGAAGTGAAAAGGGGTTTGGAGGAGATTGGGTTTAGACATGTAGAATTGAAGTGAGGTGGTCTCAATCGCATGTGCTCTGCCATTCTTTGTTTTTTGTGCAGAAAACCAAAATTTACTTGTAAAGCCATTTTGCAGCCTGTGCATGTTCTGAATAAATGATTGCTAATAAAGCTGGTCGAGTCAGGATCAATATGTCCAAAAATGCAAGGACAATAACCCCACAAACAAGCCAGTTCAATCATGCTTGTGGGAAAATGCTATTACCCATAAAACTTAAGCCTAATAACGACTAAAAAGGGATTGGATATGACAAGACAAACCAGGCCTGAAATGTATGGCTAATACACATTGCAGTGGGGCTAGTCGAGTCAGGATCAATATATCCCGAAATCCTAGGCTAATACCCCCTCAAACAAGCCAATTCAATCATGCTCGAGGGAAAATGCTATTACCCATAAAATTTAAGCCTAATACCAACAAAAAAGGGCCTAGATAAGACAAACAAGACCAACAAGGTCAGATATGTAAGGCGAATACTCATTGAAATGAGGTTAGTCGAGTAAGGATGAATATGTCCTAAAATCCAAGGCGAATACACTCTTAAACAAGCCAGTTCAATCACGCCCGACTGAAAAGTCTATTACCCATAAAATTTAAGCCTAATACCAACTATAAAGGGATTGGATATGACAAGACCAAAATTGCTTGAAATGTAAGGCAAATACCTATTGAAATGGGGCTAGTGGAGTCAGGATCAATAGGTCCCAAAATCCAAGGCTAATACCTCCTCAAACAAGCCAGTTCAATCATGTCCGAGGGAAAAGGCTAGTACCCATAAAATTTAAGCCTCATACCAACTAAAATGGCTTGGATATGACAAGACCAACCATGTCACAAATCTAAGGCTAATACCTATTGAAATGGGGCTAGCGAGTCAGGATCAATGTGTCCCAAAATCCAAGGCTAATACCCCCTAAACCCTAAAATCCTATTTAAAGCAGAACATGCCACAACCTGACAATTAAAATGTAACAAAGTAAATTGGACAGCCAAACTAAAGATATGTGAAAAGACAAATAAATAATTTCATTCACAGCTTCACTGTGAGTGAGTTGGATTAAGAATTTTTATATCATTCATTACCTCTTGATGATAACGAAGGCTACAACGTTTGGGACTTGTCTTGCCTGTATACGTAGCTGCTCAAATAAACAGAGAATCATTTATTTACTCACAGGTGATCTGCCGTGTTTCCTTATGAAAAAAACAGTAATTTCCTGGGCTGAATCCTACAACCAAACCAAACAAGTAAGAGCTGCAGCGCTGCAAAATGCCAGAATCTCTCTATCTTGTACAGAGTTTACTGTAAGCTGTTAGCCGGACCAGAGACATGCCATGCATGTCGCCCTGTCAGATGTAACTTGTAAGGACATTGGAAATTTGTTTTCAGTTTTGAGTCTTTTTAAAAATGTTTTTTTTTAATAATTTTTAATATAATTTTTTTTTTGTATTTCTAGATTATTTTATATCAAAATTGATTTTTACAAAAAAAAAATATTATTTTGATGTATTTTTAAATAAAAAATATTTTCAAAAATAATCTTAATTATATTCCTAAAAAACATTTCAAATGTTTGATTGAGTGACTATTTATAACTGTGGTTGAAGTTGTTATTGAAAGATTCTTTCATTCATAAATGTATCAAAATATTATATTATTTATTTATTTAAAATTATTTTTAACTTAAGTATATGAAAATAATCAAAAAAATATTTAAAAAAATAATTTAAACAATATATTTTTATTTGTTTTAAAAAAATATTTTAAAAAAAAACAGTACCAGATCCGTGGGTTATGATTCACAAAAAAATTCATCTAAGCCCGAGAGAAACAATATATCCCGTCGCCTCTGCGAAGTTGCCGTGATGATTGTAATGAACTTCGTTTATAAAATATTAATAAGTCCTCATGGCTTCAAAAGATATTTATTTTTTAAAAATCAGTCCTTTCATCAATTCCAAGTTTTTTTCCAATCGATTTTCATTTTTTATTTTATGACAAGTAGAGGAAAGTTCATAGAAGGAGAGACAAGTAACGTGGAAGTCTGGTCAGCAAATAAGGTAATTTTTTAAACAAAAATTTACTAAATTGAGAAATGTTTGGCGCTTGTCGGAGAACTACTTGAGAGATGTTTGGCCCTTGTAATTCACTGAAACATACAGCGCCTTTTATGATAATGGATGTAATTTATTTAGTTTTGAGAATTTCTTATTTTAATAATTTTAATATACTAATATCGAAAATTGACATTTTTTAAAAAATATATTATATTATTTTTTAGTATCAACAATACCAAACACGTGTGTAAAAGAGTTTTGGCAGTTAGCAACTAACCCAAGACAATGAAGCAGCTCCTTGATTAAACGGCGAAGAAAGAAGATTTAAATCGGACGCTAAGGCAATCGATTCGTTTTCACACCATTAATTATGGCGCCTTCTCTTTTTACATTTCTATGAACGTGTCCTCACATGCAAATATAAACCAAATAAAAAAGACACGTTTTCCTTCCTATAATTTTTAATGCTTGGTGCAGTGAGGTGGTTCGAAAATGTACAGATCATGTTACCTCCACATTACCAACTTTGACAGCATTAGCAATATCCAACAAAGCCCATTTATCGCTTTCAACGAGAAATGACTGAGAAATAATACAAATAAATTTAATATCAAAACTAGAATTTTTAAAATTAAAAGAACTTATCACGTAATAGCTACAAAAATAAGAGATTGGAATAAAATTTTAAAATAAATTTCAAAATTATCACCTATTTTACATGTTTTTTTCACTCTTATTCTCTGTTTTCCAACTCATCTCTTACTACAAAACAATTTTTAATTTGGGTTTTGAAATAGTTTAATTATACAAACAAATTAATTTTTTTTGTTATAATCGATAGTGATATTTAAAATGTAAACAATAATACCTACTACAGTAAAATCAAAAGCCTTTATATATCTATAATACCAACATGGCATACCCTTCTGTGCCAATAGAATTTTATCCTTTTCTGGCTGAATTAATTTTTAAATATATATATATATATATAAACAATATTATTTTAGTATATTTTTAAATAAAAAATGCTATTTATATTAATTATTGCCTTGAATGCAAGTGTTTCGCTGAATTGCTGGCATAGGTGGACCTTCTCTTGCCGTCACGCTTTAAATAGTTTAGAGACAACAGTAATGAGATGGAGACCGGTGAATTTAAACACGTGGGCACAATATCTCGAGAGATTCAGTCACGTGCTCCCCGAGTATGTACTTGTTTGCGTTCACGCTACTTGACATTGATATTGCTGTCCACTTAGGTCAATCTGCTGACTAGAGTTTAAAGTTTGAACCACCGAACGCCATTAACTTTTTTTTTTTTAATCATTTTAATCTGTTAATATTATAAATAAATTTTAAAAAGTAAAATAATATTACTATTTTAAGATATTTTCAACTAAAAAAACAAATAGTAATACAATACAGGCACATATTCCTATTAGCCTAGCCCCATTGATTGGTCGTTCAACGTGAAAAATTATTAAAAACGACACTATATTTTAAAAATATTTTTATAAAAAATAAAATTATTTATTTTTATTTTAAATTAATTTTTTTAGTATTTTTAAATTATTTTTATATGCTAATATTATTCATAAATAAAAAAATAATATTTTAATATATTCATAAATAAATAAATATTTTTAAAAATAATCTCAATAATCAAACTCTGGTTTGTCAAATTTCAATTGCGTGACAATCTAAGATGTAGACTATTATTATCTTCGAGACTTCTTCAACGCGCTGAGAGCCAGAGCAAAGAATCGAAATTGGAAACACATTATTGACTTGTAAGTAAGATTATCGCTTTTTCAATAAGCATGAAAAATATGGCATGCGCCCGCATTCCAAATAGAAAAACAAATCATCAACTTATCCATCATGTCGTGGCCAGTACTGTCTTGTTTTTTCATGTGCATGGTTGGTATTCTACAAGTATTTCTTGAAAAAAATACATTATTAAAATTTTAATATTAACACATTGAAACACATTAATATATATATATAAATTTACTTGTATACAAAAATAATAAAATTTTTTATTTTAAATTATTTCTTGATGCTTTCAAATCATGCTGGTATTCTAATCTAAAAATAATTCTTAAAGATAATAATAATAATATTTTAATATATTTCTAAATACAAATCATATTTAAAAACAACTTTAACGAAACTCCATATATGCTTCTCCATCTGCGGTAAAATGATTTTTCCTGTTTTCAATGTTTTGGATTGCTTTCGGTTGGATACTCCCCTTTTTGTTGTTTTAAATAATTTTATATAACTTTATTAAAGGCGGAGAAATTTGGTTCCGCGAGGAGGTGAGATTTTTGCGACAATTTTCTCCCCCCGATATCTGAAACACGCGGTCTTAAATGCCCCCCGCCCGCCAATTTCTCCTTCGTGCTGGAGAAGGAAATTGGAATGTATTTTTCTTATTATTATTTTGGCAACACGGGGTGGGCATGGCGAGTGTACTCTGAATGCGAAGGATATTTATGTTTTTGTACATGTTAGGATAATACGACAAGGATTGTTTTTTAAAAATATCTTGTATTTTAAAACAAATTATAATAATATTTTATATACAAATTATAAGAGTATTTTACATATTTTTGGTATTATTATATCAAAATAATTTTAAAAAAATTAAAAGAAAATTAACCAATCTTTATTTCAATAATTTTTTATTTGGTGTTGAACAAATAATTAATAACATTTTATAGAATCCACTTTAAATAAAAACAAATACAAGAATGAAAGAAAAACTCTATATTCTTATTTGGTGGGACATGAATTTTATTTTATCTTTCTCTATTCATGATGATTTTTATTTTTTTTTAAATAAACCCTAAATAATAACTAATAAAATATTGCTAGTTAACTTTTTTTTTTGTTTATTGTATCTGGAGAGCGTGGAGGAGGAAAAGATGAAATCCCAACGCGTATTCTCTTATCTGGAAAGATTGAAATAAACGGCTGGAGTGGAAATTTTTAGAGAGTTTCCTATATGGACCGCTAATTTTATAAAACTAGAATTTTATCCCGCAAACTACAACTTCGTCTCTTCTCGCGTCGTCTCTTCTCGCGTCGAAAGCGGAGAAAATACGAAAAGTTTACCTCATTTTCTGCCCTTCCTTATTTTTTCCCAAACATACCGCAAAAAGCCTACAACGAGAACAAAAAACGATCCATTTAACCATAGCTGAGGTAAAACCCTACCTAACTTCTACACAGTAACGCAAGCCGGTAAAGGAAAAACCGCGAGCCCAATGCTAAAAAAAGATGAAAAGGACTTCTAGCGTGGAAAAATCGAAATCCAAAGTCCAAACAAGAGAATCGATTCTTATTTATTCTTGTTTAAATTATATTTGAATGTATTTTTTATTTAAAAATATATCAAAATAATATTTTTTTATTTTTTAAAAATTATTTTTTAATATCAATACATGAAAATATTTAAAAACACTATTTTTTTAATTTAATATAAAACATAAACATAAAACTTTTATTTAAAAAAAAAAACTTTTAAAAAACAATAACAAACAGTATGTTAGACTAATACGCTACCAAACGAACAGCGACACTTGCGTATAATAGCTGGGAGCGGTACCCTTTAATGCTGGCACGGTAACCTCGTGGAAGATGTGTGTCTTTTTTTTTTATGAGACTGCCGGCCCCACCACCATCTGCCTCACCAGAATTGTCTATACTAATAGCTAATACTACTCCTCTCTACCAAATCTCGTGCATTTTTCATATACGAATCACACAGGCCCCCTCCCCCCCTAAGACCTAACTAGACTTTCTACCGGCTCCCCCCTCTCTCCCGCCCTTGCATTTAAGATCGAAGACATTTCCCGATTTAAACGCCTAACCTTTCGTCCCGTTGTGCTCCGGAGAACACAAAATTTCTCAACAGTTTGGAAGAGAGAGAGAGAGAAAATGTCGAGAGCAGCAGCTGTTGAGCTTGATTTTTTTGCCATGGGAAAAGAGAATAAGGCGTCACCTTCCAAACCCAAGTTTCTTAATCGCCAAAGAAGCTTTCGAGGTCTGTTTTTCATTCCACTGCGTTTTTCTGTATTATAATTAATTCCTTTTTTTCTGTTTAAGGTTAAAGCTGATTTTGCTGTTTCTTTTTGGTTTTTTTTAGATATTCAGAGTGCCATTTCGAAAATAAATCCTGAGCTTTTAAAATCTGTGATTGCCTCTGGTTCTGCTGCCAAAAAGACTACTCCGGAAAATGGCAATCAGTTCTCGAACAAGTCACTCCCAGTGCCTTGCACTCCTAAACAAGAGCAGCCTTCATCCACTGCCCTGCCTCTCTATTCTCCTCTCCCAAGGTACTCAACTCTGCTAACATTTTGTCTGCTGTATGTGTCTCTTGATGTTTCTGGTATTCGCGGCATGAAAATCATGTATCTATTCTCTAATATTTTAGGCCTAGTTCGGAGATTCTTCCGGAAACCGCCCCCTTGACTATTTTCTACAATGGAACCGTTGCTGTTTTCAATGTCCCTCGTGACAAGGTGTGTAGAGTTATACCACTCCTAAATTATTTGAATTTTTTAAGCACTCATATTAATGCGCACCCGTTGTTTGTTGTTTATCTCCTCTATTAAATGATGCTTTCTTATAAAAGAGATTAAATTATTATACAGGCGGAGAACATTTTGAAGCTTGCTGAGAAGGGAATTTCCATGACCAGTGCTGAACTAATGACTGATCTAAAAACCGATCAACAGCAGTTTTTTGAGAGCCTTGATGAAGGTTAGTGCTGGCTGATTTTTGTTGCCGGATATATATTAGCGTGGCGTATTTTATTTCTCTAATGGAGGCATTTACTGGTTTATTGAGCAGATCTGCCAATCGCCAGGAGGAAATCACTGCAGAGGTTTTTGGAGAAAAGAAAGGGGAGGTAAATTCCTCTCTTTTTTGCCCCCCATAGCCTGATAATAAAATAGAAGTGAATTTTTTCTTTCTTTTGAATACAGGAGAGACATGAGAATGAGATTATTAATATTTATCTTTAATCTGTTTAGATTTTAGCTTGAGATCAATCTGATCTGATATTTTGCGAGACTTATCCCAATATTTAGAATTTTGAATATTTAAAGTTATAAAAGGAATGTTTGATTTTCAAATTGTTTTTTCTCATAAATATATATATATATATATATATATATATATATATATATATATATATAAAATAATTTCAGATTAAAAAATTCAAATTTTATGAACATATGTTTTGGAGCTCAATACCAAATGACACCTAAAACACACACATAGGAATAAATGTGTGCTCTAACCAAGAAGCTTTTAAAAAATGTTTTTCTTATTAAAAATAGTTTATTTTATTTTGAACATCAAAAAACATCTAAAAATTAATTTAATGTTTTTTTTAGGAAAAAAGACTATTAAAAGCAAATTATATTTAACCATGCAAACATTAAATGACCTTTTTTTTATTTTAAAATCAGCCTCATGGTTACATGTTTAACATCCTTAATATATAATGCTCGTAAAATGCAGTTAGTTTTATGTTATATATTATGCCCCTAAAGTCTCTATAAGCGATTAGTGAGGTGTAAACAAACATTAAGCATCTTTCATCGTCCAAGGCCACCAATATTGTAGTTTATTAACCATGTAAACTCATTTTAAATTATTTTTAATTTCAGTACATTAATCTAATAAATAGGACGCGGTGTTGATGTTCTTGCAGGTTGACTTCGGTGTCCCCCTATGTTTTTAATGCCGGAAGACCATGAAGGAGCCCTATTTATTGTAGGTTAGGCCTCAAAAGATGATCTAGACAACAAGAAAGGAGCGTTATCGGAATAATTGTGTTGTTCGCAGCTTGTCTGCCTCTGCCTGGCTTTCCTCTTTTGACGGGTAGCTTTTAGACAGGGGGTACTAATCTATAGATAAATTATTATTATACGGGCATAGTAGGTCCTTGTTCGTGTTTCAGAGCACGTTTTTTTAATTCTCCTCGCCTATCAGGCATGACACTCGTCGTTCATCACCTTCGTTGTAGTTTCCTATGGTCTTCGTGTCTCTTGACGCTATTTCTTTTATTATTTTATTTTCGAAGATTGATATCACGTGTATACTACTTCCTCTTTCTATAATCCCCCCCCTGCTTTTATCAATCATGTTGAAGATCCAATGGCCATAAATTTACCAGTTTTTTTTATTTGCGCGAGAGGTTTTTTAATTGCTTAGAGTATTGACGCTCGTTAACACGTTTCCCCAGCACATATTTTACAGAAATCCTTTATATTAATCAGAGGAGAGATGAATTCAATTAATAATTTCCTTTTTTAACACGTCTGGCAATTGACTTAAATCAATGATAATCAAACCCTTGGAAGTTCCGTGAATGGATTTGCTAGGTGCTGTCAGTAGTCTTGAATGAGCCAGATCCATGGCAGCCTCCTCCTCCTCCTTTTTTGTTTTGGAATGATCGGATTGCTTGCAATGGTCAACATCAAGTCTTTTTCGTGGAACGTGCAGGATAAATGTGCGTCCATGTTCTTCTTATGTCTACATCTGACTTGCGTTAGGACTTAGGTAAACAAGATTGGTGCGAGCCTAATTCAATTTTGGTTAGCTAACTGGCAAAAGCAAGAGGTTGAGTGCCGACAGATCCAGGCGTGATTACTTTTGTGCCAGGCCTCCTAATTTCTGTCATGGATCACTGTTATAGCTGACCAATCCTCGGTAACTCCTTCTGCAACTCCGCGTTATATCGTCGGCGCAACTAATATTTTGTTTTTTTATGTTGAAAAAACGAAACATCCGGATAATATAATAGAAAATAGGATAAATCAATTTAGAAAAATTAAAAATAATTAATTTTAAAAAATAAAATGTTAATATTATTTGTACCTGGGAGAGAGAGAGAGAAACTAGTAAAAAAAATCTTATCAAAATAGTTATAATGTCACCATGAAAAGTTACATAATGACATAAAAAGGGTGCGAGTCTCCCCGGATTAATAACTTGAAAAGCAAACGAAATAAAATATTATAAAGTAAATATATGATGCTTATATTTAATAATTTTATTTTATTAAAAAAACTAAATTTAAAAAGAATAACAAATAAAAATACTTGAGATAATCCGTCATTTTCAAGAGCATTGACACCAAAATAAAGGTAAATAAGCTACATGTGCTACTTAGAAAGAAATGATCTACTATAACAATTTCAGCCGCATCTATGGCAACCGTCTTTGAATGCTTAATTAGTTGCACAAACCACACGAAAACGATGGAGTGACGAATGCATCTCCATATGTAATTCACATACTAACCAGATTTGTTTTGTAAACTATATTTTATATTTAATTATTATTATTATAATTTCTAAATGGCATGGTCAATTTAATTATAACTAGAAATAGGAGAAAAAGTCATACATCCTTTAATCGGGGTTGTTTATATCATCTCCAAATAGCGTGGTGGGGTAACAAATTATAAATTTTATATTTAAGTCAGGGCGTGATTATCTTGTAAAAATCTAAAATAATAAGGGTTTTACTTGTTTAATCTAAGCTCGTAAAAAGTGTATAAAGAGAAGTGAGATTTTCAAAAAAAAAAAAAAAAAAAAAAAAAGGTTGTTTATATCCATCCAATGTGGAATGGTTTTTGAGTATTGAGACTTGGCAGTTGAACTCAAAAATCAAATCAAGCTAAATCATGTTTAATTTAATTTATAATATGATCTCGGTGAAAAAAATATCTAATTCTAATAAAATAAAATCGTAATCAACTTTTTAAAGGAGCACTTGTCTGCACGATGAATGTGTCGGTGTGTGTGTGCTAGGAACCCGAGGAGTGATAGAATCAATGTGTCATGTATTTTGTACCAAAGAAATCCCATTTCTATCTCGCATCTTTTATATTTGTTTTACTCTCTATTTTCACCAGAAATATTAAGGAAAAGGATATTTAAATTCCAATTTCGGAAGTTAATAGATTATCTCAATATAACTAAAATAGTAATAATGAGTAAATTAGAATTAAAACTTTTATTAATAAACACATTTTTTCAGTAAAACAGATGATATATATTTATTTCATCAACACCGTTTATCAATTATTCGACGATGCAAGATTAAGTTTAAGCTATAACATGATTTTTTTTAGGTGATATAAAAAATAGTATTTCTAGATCATTTACATATGCTGATATAAAAAATAATTTTTAAAAAATAAAAAATATAATTTTAACATATTTTTAAACAAAAAATATTTTAAAAAACAACCTCAATTATACTTCCAAACATGCACATAATCACCCACCATAAGACGATATCATAATTCTTCAACCCAGCTTCAAAAAAAATCCTGTAGGCTCTCGAACCATTATACCATCTAAACTCATCCACTGTCAGTTCCTCTTTCTGCTGAGGAACCAGTTTCTGCAGTTTCATCCTCGTCGAAACTAGGGATTTTTAGGGTTCTCAAGAAAACAGTTGTAATTGTTTCTCCCATAACGAAAACCATTTTGGATTTTGAGTTGCCAAACAAGGAGGAAAATTGAATTTTTAAGGTTTTTAACCTTCTCGATCCTACGAGTTCACCAATTACAAATACGAACAATTTTGATTAAATCAACCTATAAAATCTATATCCTAATGAAATAGCAATATTCAATGATAACTCAATCCACCACCGACGATTATCGAAGTCTTGCTTGAATAAAACAATGGAGATATACTTTGTTTTGTTTTTGCTTAATCCCAAACCACAAAAGTTGGAGGGGGAGAGATAATTAACAATTAGTGACAACTTATCTCTAGTATAATCAAATACAAACAACAAATCTTGTGATTTTACGATTGATTTTGATTTTATTTAGATTAAAATAAGAGAGGATTTTGATCATGAAGAGAGAGACTTTGGGTGGTTGTTTTTCTGAAATAATATATCTTGATTAATTTAAAATTTTTCGTTGATGGATGATATTCTCTGAGATAAAACTTAGATAATGAGAAGATGATTTGTGCACTGTTCCTTGAAAAATTTAATAACATCAACAGCGATTTAGTAGAATGAGGTTATGACAAGTTTGACATCATCTGGAATTAATTTTATTACAATCTTAATTGGAATTAACAAAAACAAATGATGGTGCTATTAAATGAAAATTGAAGGTGATATGGTTCTGAGAAACAAACCCTCTTAGATTTGATTATATTCGTTATCATAAAAATATATATTTTCCAGTTAATGTTTTGTTTTATTTTGGTTTCATGGTTTCTATTTTTATTAAATTTAAGAAACTTCAAAGATAATAAGGAAGAAATTGAAATTTATATACATTTTCATTAGCATTCTCGTATTATTTAAATGACTGCTCGGGTTTCCGGTTCTAAATGACTGATCGGGAATGTAATAGTAATTATTTTTAAAAATATTTTTTGTTTAAAAGTATATTAAAATTTTATATTTTATATTTTTTAAAATTATTTTTAATATTAGTGTATTAAATTATCTAAAAATATCAAATTTTATTAATCTAAATTTAAAAATAATTTAAAAAAAAAAAACACTTTTTAATTGAAATACCAAAAAACCCCTAAATCGATGATATCGAGCTTATCACAAGCTGCCCTACTTAAAAGCCCAGTTCTGCTTTCCATTGACATCACAGCCAGCCACAGACAAAAAAGTTTAGTCAAATCCGTGAACATAAACCATCTGGTGATTTTACTTTTAGTTAAGGAAAAGAAACTATTTTTACCGAATTTCATGATAATCTCGACTCATCTATGAATATAAATCCATGCTTAAACACTGATATAGCCATCTCTAAGATCGATTTATCCATGGATAAATTACAGAGAGAGATCCAACACAAGACAAGCAGATTAAAATTTGTACTTAGAAAAATATAGACAATCACATAAAAAAAAAAGAAATTGCAAAAATATTGAAGAAAAGGGGTAGAGAACAAGCAATAAAACTACTTCGATTCCCTGTCTGGAGAAAGGAAGGGAGGGAGAAGATTTAAAAGAGTAAGGATGGGAGTGAAGGAAAGAGCATCAGTTTTAAAAAGCTCGAGTTTTGAAGCGTCATGGATTAATCAGCATTCAAAATATTAAAATTGCATCATCTGCTCAGATCCTCATCTTCCCCAATATTAAATCAAGACCATGTAAAAGAGAGATAGGCAGCTGAATTACACCGAAAGGGATCAAATCAGATAAACAGACATGAAAGAAGAATACAGAGCGTGAATTTGTTGACCCTGGGCATATTTCCCTCCCAGGCCGTGTCTACGGTTGCTACGAGGTGCTTTATATAGACCAGGGAGGATCCGCAAACCCTAATCACCAAAACAAACTCAAAACCGACGCCGTTTGCTTTTACAACTTGAACGCCCGCTGTTTCACAGGCGCATAATGTCGTTTTTTTCTTAAAGACAATGTCAGGTTTATCAACCTGGTTCATAACTTTTTATCGTTTTTGGTAGTGTTTGGTTAATGTGATAGTTATTTTTATTTTTTAAAATTATATTTTTAATATTAATATATTAAAATAATTTAAAGTAAAAAAAAGCTGTATGAGATTTAGATTTTACTAGTCGTTGTCACAGTAATTGATACCTTTTCATTATCCTAGGAAAGCTAAATGGGTGTACACTATTGTTTACTCTCTCGCATTTTGTTGTAAATCATAATAGTGAAATTTTTGAAAATTATTAAGTTGATATTTATTTATTTATTTATTTTGCATAATTAAACTCAAATTAGAGCCTGATTTCATAGTTGATCAATTCTTTGAATTTTCAAAAAATTATTTCATTATTAAACTTTAATTTCATTATTTTTCATTTATTATTATCGGGTGAGAGAAGAAAAACACGATCATTGAAATCCATTCTAGAAAGAAAAAGATATATTGCTATAATTTTATTCCAAATGGTTTTATATGGTGAATAAAAACATGTTGTAATATAATGTTAATGAATTTTTATCTTAATCCTAACAATCCTAAAAGTAAATGAGTTTCGCTTTAAATTTGATATCAAATATATTAACCAATCATGCTTTATTAAAACAAATTCCAACAACTTCATCCAAGCTCTTGACTTATCTAGCCACTTTACCACCTTATCTTTAATGAAAAATATTATGTAATTTGAAAAAAATAAATAAAATAAAAGCAAGCTCTTGCACGAGTATAATAAATTTACGAGTCATGCTGTAATTTGATAGCAACATTGATCTATGAGGAGTCTGTGCTGGTCCAATATATCAAGTATATTGTGAAGAATTTTTTGTTTATAATCTCCTTGTCAAAGCAATGTTAAGAGCTTAATTTTTCACTGATCCTACGAAGTCACACTCTCCATTGATCCTACCCTGCATGTATCCAAAGCTCACAAATAAATCTTCATGAGTAAAGGTTGATTCCTGATGATTTCTTCAAGTCGCAACATGAGAGGAAAAACACCGTTAAGGGTGCTGGTTCAAGGATAAGTTAATGAGTGTGAGAATATCTTAGAGAGAAAAAGGAAAATATACACGCGGATCACTTCAGAGAGGAGCAAAAATATTTATTCAAGATGCTCTCCTGCTCGCTTCTGGATCAGGCGCGCACCTTCTCATCTTTGGAGCGGATGCTACGCTTGCTCTCTCTCCCTTGGGCAAGACACTCTCTTCTCTTTTATTTGGAAGACATGGGTAAACATTTCCAATTCGTGGTGGTTACTTGCACGATTTGTAACGCGCGGCAGTTCTAATTTCTGATCAACAGAAGCGCATGATCACATTGCTTCGCTCTAAAACACAACAATTTCCAATTCCAAATCAGTGTAAAGCCAACTAATACAAATGCGGTTCTTTACTTCAAAGCTGTATCCAAAAGGGTGACGACACCACCAGAAAATCTCTCCACTGTGAGATTACAAAGAAGGGCAATTTCAAACAACGTTCTTTTAAATATGTACGTAAAATACGGCTCATAGGCTGACGCAGCTAACTTGTTCGGTGAAATGCCTGATAGATATACGGTGTCGTTTGTTACTTTGACTCAAGGTTATAGTCAGCAATTGCTTAGACGTGCTTTCAAACAACGTTCTTTTAAGCTATTGGGTTGTTTTGTACGTTTCATGGAGATGGTCATTAGCTTAATCCTCTTGTTTTTAGTATTGTTTTGAAGTTGCTTGTTATTGCTCAGTGGACTGAATCGGGGTTCAGTGTCCATGCTTGTGTTTGTAAGCTTGCGCCTTTCTGGGTGCTTCTTTGATTGACTGTTACCCTGTTTGTGGGAATGCTGAATGTGCAAGACAAGTTTCTGATGCGACCGAATGTAAGGATATGGTTTCTTGGACTGGGATGGTAGCTTGTTATGTGGAGAATGAGTGCTTTGAAGAGTCCTTTAAGCTTTTTTGCAGATGAGAATTGTTGGTTTTAAACCAAATGATTTTACTTTTGCAACTATGTTGAAGGCTTGTGTTGGGTTGGAGGTGTTTAATGCGGGAAAGGCGCTAAAACATCTTATGTTGAAGAGCTAATTTTCGGTTCTGAACTGATTGATTTTTATATTAAATCTGGAGATGTTGGTGATGCCTTACGTGTGTTTGAAGAGATGCCTAAAGGTGATGTGATTCCTTGGAGTTTATAATTGCTTGGTACGCTCAAAGTGAGCAAAGTGAAGAGATCATTGAGTTGTTGTGCAAGATGAGGCAAGGCTTGGAGCTTCCTAATCAGCTTACACTTGCTAGTTTGCTGCAAGCATTTGTGAGCTTGGTGAAATCCATTTCCCATGTAGTTAAGGTTTGTTAAGACACAAATGTATTTGTATCCAAATTCTCTAATGGATATAAATGCAAAATATGGAAGAATGGAGAACTCAATGCAACTGTTGGTGGAATCTCCAAATTGTACTGATTTGAGTTGGAATAGGGAGATTGTTGGCTATGTTCAGGCATGAAATGATAAGGCATTGAGTTTGTTTAAAGATATGCTTGAATGCCAAGTTCAGGGATCGGAAGTGACATATTCTAGTATGCTCCATACATGTTGCTGCCATGGAACCAGACAATCAGATTCGTTCATTGTTAGGGAAAACTATTTATGACAAGAACACTGGCTGGAAATGCTTTGATAGATATGTATGCCAAGTGTGGAAGCATTAGAGATGCATGTTCAGAGTTTAAAATACTAAGGGAACGTGATCAAGTGGTCATGGATTACTATGATCGCAGGATATTCTGTGCATGGGCCATGCGGGGAAGCTCTAAAAGCTTTTGAATTGATGCAGGAAACAGAGTGTAAACTAAACAAGGTAACTTTTGTTGGTATTCCGTCAGCATGTAGCAATGCAGGGATTTTTGATAGAGGACAAGCTTATTTTAAATCTATCATAGAAAATTTTGGCATGGAACCATGTGCAGAGCACTGCACTTGTATGGTTTGGATTTTAGGGCGATTGGGTCGTCTTGATAAGACTGTTAAGTTGGTTAAGGAAATCCCATTTGTGCCTAGTGCTATGGTGTGGTGGTCCTTACTAAGTGCTTGTGTCGTCCATAATGATGTTGAACTTGGAAGAATCTCTCCCAGCATGTTCTTGAGATAGAACTAGAAGATGAGGCAACCCATGCAATATTGTTAAACATATATGCTAATGCAAGGAGGTGGGGAAATGTGGCTTCCATCAGGAAAAGCATGAAAAGGAAAGGAGTCAGGAAAGAACAGGGCCTAAGTTGGGCTGTGAACTACGGTGGGGTTCATTATTTCTCTGTAGGAGACATTTCACATCTTGACACAATGATTAAAGGGCTGCTGGAGTGGTTGGACGTGAACGCCAGGAATGAAGATCATGTTTTCCTGATTGTAGTTTTGTTTTGCTTGATGTGGAGGATGTTAATAAGAACATGATTGTGGGTCCACAGTGAAAGATTAGCTTTAGCATATGGTCTAATTAGAACTCCATCCATATGCCATGTTTGCGTAATAAAGAATCTCCGTATATGTGCAGGCTGTCATACTGCAATAAAATTAATATCAAAGATTGTACACTGAGATATCATTATCAGAGTTATGAACCATTCCCATCATTTTCAGGAGGGAATTTGCTCTTGTGTTGGCTATTGGTGATTGACTTGCAAATATAGCTTTGATTTCTTGGAGCTAGACTTTACATCTCCTTGATAAAGTTCCTTATCATGGTGGTTCATCTATTAGAAGGAGGACTAAACTTTCTGCTTTTTAGCCATGAAAGCAAATCCATAATAATTTATGTCCATGCACTGCTAAACTCTGACCACTACAATGCAGTTGTGCATCAGCCATATGTCAGCTCAGCTGCAAAAGGTACAAAAATAGCGAAACAACCTCTTCTAACTTCTTATGATACAGTTTAGTTTGGGAGTTCAGTCATAAAATTTAATTTGTAAACAAACACACATGTTCCTAAATGCAAACAAATGCTGTGCTAATAAGCTGTTGATTTTTGGTACCACATTCTTAAAATTATAATTGCTTGTTTGTTGGATGATCCTATTTTTGGCCTTTATACTTCTATGTGTCCTCCAGCTTATATGCACAAAATTAATTGGGTGTGGATTCAAGGAAAATGAAATTGATCAAAGAAATTAATGGTTAGTTTACTCTAACCTGTTAAATCCATGAAATAACATAATTTATTTTTTCTAGAAATATGTGGGAGGAACCTAATCTTGCACAGGGACTAGTTCATGTGTAACTCAATGGATTGTTTTTTCTATCAATTACAATGAACTGCTAATTTTGTCATTGGCAATTTTGTGTGCTGATTTATGTTGTAAGAAATGGCAGTTCAGCAAGATGCTCAAATTTGTGGAAAAGTTTTGGCCTCTTATGCTTTCAATAGGTTCTGCTAATTGAATCAAGAATCATCTAAATCAACAAGAGTTAGGAGATGATTTTCTAGTTGAGCAATTTGGTAGTCATGATAGTTGGGTTTCAGGAAACGATGTATTTAGAATGTAAAGGTCATTTTAATAAATTGAGAACTTCCTTTATAATCATAAGTGGCTGACTGGATTCAATCATTATTTTTTACATCGTAATTGGAAATGTTGTCTTTAATTTTGCTTATCATTTTCTGCACAAGTGCTGAGTTTTCTGTTTTATTTTCTTAGAGCTCAACGAGAAAAAAAGATGTTAGAATCTGATATTATTATTTGGAATGTTCATCATTGACCTCAAATATTCTTGCAGCTACGGTATTCACAAAGGATGGATTCTTTCCCCTAGAAAATGAAGTGCGTGAAGTTTGGAGGTATGGCTCTATAAATAACCTGGTAATTTATTAATTGATCTTCTTGAAGTAGTATTTTTTTAATTTGGTTTATGATATTTAGCAACTTTTGAACTCTGTATCGAGTGATTGATTTGATGCTTCCTGATTATTCACATCTTCTGGAGAAATTTATTGCCTTTGAGAAAAACATGGCTTTATAAAAGATGCGCTTGTCTAAGAAAAGTGCTTAACGGGTCCTCTTGGATTTTCTTGTTGATCATCCTATTTTGACTAGTCTGTTTGATGAAAGTGCCTCTCTCAGCTGTCTTTGCTGAGGGACTATGCACTTACACAAACAAATTGGACTTGCACAAGGGTAAGAGAGTGAGCTGCCTCTATTCTCTTAAAATATGCTTCAACTTTAGAATTTTGGTTTTGAAACTGTATATCTTGTTTGCTTTTTAAAGTTGTTATTGGTCATCAGAACTTGTGAACTTGTAACATTGAAGCTTGCTATATTGATGCACCGCCTTGAGATATGTATATGATGCATCTTCCAGGTTTCATTAGGGTAATTGTATCCACTTTCCTTGTTGAGTTGATTTTGGGCTAAAAAAACAAGATGGAAAAGAATTATTATCACTATGCAAGTCTCGTGGATGAGGATATTTAATCATTCAGGTGGTGAGGATCTATATGTATACAACAATAAGTTTTTATTGAAGTTTTTGGACTCAGATTGCCTCCCATTTTTGTTTGAACATAATAAAGTTGGTTTCAAAGCACCGCCTTCAATGGTTTTTTCTGAAGCAGTAATGGTGAACTTGTAGTTTTTTCTTCCAAACTTTTGTTACATAAATATGTTACCATGGATCATTCCTGTTTTATGGTGGTTAAATCATCTACTTTTGATCATTGAAGGTGTCCTGTTGAGACTTGTTGAATTAAATCATTGTTTATTTTGTGCAATAAACAAAAATGAAGAAATTCCCCAGCACTGTATGCTTGTGGGCATATTTATGAATTGAACAGTTATGGCCCATATGAGTATTGAATGGGAAAAGGCAGAAGAATAAGAATGTGAATAACGTTTTCTTATGCTATGCAAGTGTACTGATTACGGTTTTACTGTTTCTTGCACATTATTGCTTCTTTTTTTCCCACTTTACTAAACAGGTTATCGCTACTGAGTTGGAAGAAATAGAAAGGGACGAGAAAGTCCGATTTAAATGGTTTAAAGGGGAGACGTGTGTGCTGTTAGAATGAAGAATTTTTTTTTTTTTTTTTTTTTTTTTTTGTGTGGGGGGGGGGGGGGGGATAGTATTGATGAAGATGTAATGCCAATGGTAGCATTGAAGGCAATTAGAGGGGGGGGGGGATAGAGGAAAATGAAAGGAAAGAGAAGAAAATTTTAAATATGTGAAAGTTAAAAGCAAAATTCAAATTTATAGGATAATTACGAAGAATTTGAAGACATGAAAGATATAATTAGAAATGAAAAGGCGAATTGTCCCTTATTGTGGCGGCTACAAAAAAATTATGAGTAGACTGGAGAGAGATTAAGAAAGAGGGGAATAATTAAGAACACAGCCGATTGCCGTGCGTTTAATACTTCGTGGAGATCCTGTATGTGCATGTTGTCCACATAATGTGAGTGCTCAAAACTTCGTAATCACCGTTGCCAGTATAAGGAGTGACTAGAATACCACGTCTTCCACAGTGGTAATGTGCTATTGGCTTTTTCCGTAGTTCTCATCGTTTGTTTGGATCTGTAATCATAGTTCTTGAGAAGCATGCCATTCCATGAATTTAGCATCATCTATCGTTTTCATACTCTTTTCAAAGTTGTGGGCAATGAGAAATCTTTATTGAAATCTATTCACAAGTTGGATGATATTTAGATTCAACTCCTTGCTCATGCTTCATTCAGATCCTCCATTGTTTAAATTCATTATGGATGATATTCGTGATATGTCACTCTAGAGTGTGGATGTTGGCAAATGGCAATCATTATTATATTACAATTTGCATCTGAATGGATCATGCTTTCACTCGTACATGATAGTAGGCATCATGTCACTTTGGATGGAAAAGTTCTGGATATTGGAATCCTCGGTGCACTGCTTAGCAAATCTGATTTGCTAGTCGTGTTCCAAATAAATCTCTCAGCATTATTGATGTTTTGACTCTTGAGATCCCTTCTCATCTTTCAAATCATGTTATAGCCCTTAGAGAATGGTGAAAAATTGCCATTATAACAATTTCATTACATCTCAAATTTCTACTTGGTGAAATGCCTACGGTTATACAGATGTTTCCACTCCCACTTACAGTTTTGTGGTTGATTATGGACTTGGGATTATCTCCAAAGAGAACTATCTTTTCTGACTTGCCCCTGCCTCCATTGGTTGAATAGCTCAGTTCTTCTTACATGATGTGTGTGTATCTTGTGCTGCCATTTTTACCCTGTTCAGAACAGTTACTACCATTACTCGTGCTTTTCAAATATGCGCTTCATATTTAAAATTGTAAAGGTCTCCATCGTTTGTCCTGTAGGCCTCAAAGTAGTAGATGGGTGGATATCAATTCCAGAAATGTCAAGGCAGCTAGATTTTTTTTTTTTTAAAGCTCATAATGATCTGGGTTTTCATTTTTATTAATTTTTAGAGCAAACTATAATCACTGATTTTCTAGCTCATTTTGCTTGAGAAAATTTTAAGAAAGCAATAGTTAAACTTACAGATTAGGGAACCTATGTTGGTGAATCTTTGCTTCAGAATAGAATTGACAAACCAACTATAACGATTTGATGCTCCATTTCTCCCACTACCCCCCCTGGTTTAAACTAATCATGTCAATGAATACATGAATTACCATTTGACCTGGTTTCAATCTTGTCTCACTAACCACAATTTTGTAGCACTCCTCCATCTCGCTGGAGTGCGAAAGTGGAGTAAAGCTTAAATCACTTTTATATCCATAAATTTGCAAGATTGAATTGAGCGCCTTTCTTCTGGACTAAATTTCTTGAGACATTGCGAAATGATAAAAAGTAGGAAGCTATCCTTGTTGGAGAGTTAATGAAAACGACCTCACCTTGCTTTCAGAATTGGCAAGGACAATCACAAGCTGACAAGCAAGATTATCACCGAGTAAAACCTAATATCAGTAATTTGAAAAATAAATAAATTTAAAGCATATGGTTGATTGCTGATTTATTTATCCCTTGTAATTTTTAGTTCCCAGATATTGCCCACATTGTGGTTCTTCTCTCTTAGCTTGTGATCTTTGGGGATGGTTAAAGCTGCCTGAGAGTCTCAAATGAATGGATGTTTGTCGTTACAAAATCATTATTATAAATAACTAGCCATTCTGGCAAGCTTAGCATCGGCTGGCAGAATAATTAGAGCATGGAAAAAGGACGCGCACCATTTCAGGATCCATGCGCAGGCTGGTGGTCCTGCAAGCTGCCATTAACTAACAAGGCAAGCGGAGAAACATTTACAATTTGCTCGTTTGTTTCTCCTTTATGGAAACCTCTTTAACGCTAGCGTGGGCTACTGGTTAACTTTTTCATTAGCCCACTCTGTTTCTCTCACCGCTACACCATGGCATCCATCAGTGTAACGAAACTTCACAGTGGCAGCAGTATCTCCATCATTATTTGAGATGGGCCCAAGCGTAAAATCTCATGTTCAGCAGTTCTCAATTTTTTTATATTTTTTTTTTTTTTTTTTTTTGTGGCCATTGCAAGCGTGGAGGGCTTGGGATTAAAGTACCAATTCGGAGGATTTCACCTAAAAATCAACACTTTCACAAGAGATTGTATTTGTTTGGGAATAATTTGAAGGCATTCTCCGGTAATTTCTTTCCTTTCCTTCGAAAAAGAAATATAAAAGATGGAACATCTTTATGTTACCAACAAATTCCAATGAGGAGAAACAGGTGTCGGGTGAATCACAGAGGAGGAAACTTGAAGGCTGTAAAAGAAAAGCCATGGAACACTTTGTAGGAATATATTCTGCCATATCTAACTCGGAATTGGATTGGATTGGATTGTTTAGACAGCGTTACATTGATATTTTAGCAACACTGAGAAAAGGACATGAGTAAATGATCATGCCCCAATTTTTTGCATGCCTTGTGTTATCTATCTATTTTATTTTTGAGGATCAATATTCCCTTTGTTATATAGTCTCAACACTATGCTTCAGACCGCCTACATTATTTTCTCATTAAGATATTTAGATATTCGAAGAGCATTTTGAAAAAAATAATCCCATAACTTGAGTTATAGTCTCAATCAACTAAATAAATTGGCATTATAAAAACAATACATTATCAATTTATAGTGAATGGTGAAATTATAAACAATAAAACTTTTATAAACGGATCGAGAAAAAAAACACTATTTTTTTTAAAAAAATAATGATCAAATTCATGAAAACATCAATACATGATAAAAACTTGAGCACATAGAATTTTTCAATGTGTTCTATTTTTACATTAAAAAAATAGTAAATATAAATTAAAAAACTTATGTGTGCATCAAATCAAATAAATTAGAAAATATTTTGTAAATAAACTTAACAAAAAAGTCATGAACAACAAATAAAAATGTAATTCAAAAAGTTGAAGACACCAATATAAATCAACACATTTAATATCGTAACATGATTTATCTACTTAGTTGTGATTAATAAATTTATTTTTTAAACTAATTTATAATAGAAATTAACATGTATAAAATCTGTTGAATAAAACAAACGAAATATTATGCAACGTTGCATATATTAAAAGTAGTATAAAAAATTCATATTGAATATATATATATATATATATATATATATAAAATTATAATAACCTTTTATAAAAATTAAAACACTAATTATAATTAAATAATAACCTCTATTTCAAAAAAGCTAAATAAGATATAAAAAAAAGTAATAGATAAGAGGTATTAATTAGAAAATATATTTATAAATTATTTTACAAATACAACAAAGTATTAAATATGTTGTTTTCTTTTTCAAGGTAAAAAAAACATATAATTTTACCTTTTCTCATCATATAAAATTATTTGACACAAAAATAAATAGTTTCGATGACCAAAATCTTTACCAATTATAGTTTTTTCTCTTTAAGTTAGAATCTAGTGACCTACTCTCTAAAAAAGACTAACTATAAGAAAAATAAAGTTTGAAATCAAAATATAATGCTTAATGATTATAGGGATGGACTAACCTAATAACCTAAAAGGATGAAAAACTAAAATGAGAAGTGCAGAGAAACTCTTAAAGCTTAAGGATCAAATTGTAAGTTTTAAAAGAATCTTGACATCCAAGAACAAAAAGAAATATCACTGTGCAATTTGCACAGTGAAACATAAGATATATATATATATATATATATATATATATATATATATATATATATATATATATATATATATATATATATATAATTTGAGCATGCAACACGCTTTACCAAAACGAAAAGGAAGGCATAATGGCATTTAATTTCAACATCTGATCTCAACGAAGAAATTCTTTCAGACCTTGAAAAAAGAGTTGAACTTGAAAATCACTTTTAATTTGTTCTTGACCATGTTCTGAAGTTACATTTCATGGACGTGTCTAAGGGTAGAAAAAAGGGAAGAGTCGACAAATAACATTTACCAAACTACTGGACTTCTAAGGTAGCTGTTACCTTAAAAAAAACGAAGTTCATGAATATCCGATCAGATAACTTGTGCATTGACTTGAAGCCACAAATAAAATCAAGTGTCGCATTTCCCAATTAAATTAAATCAAGTGTCGCATTACACAAATAAAATGGTAACCACCTACTAATTGTGCCCTGTACATTGAAACAGTCAGGCCACTTGCTTAAGTTTTAAAACGAAGCCAGCCACCACAAAATTTATTTCCCAGGGTGTGCTGACCTGAACGTTTGGTTCATTGACCCTATCAAAGATGAACGATCCATCTCATCAAAGAGCTAGCGGGAGGCGGGAGCTATATACCATATGAAAAGGCCGGGCGGGCACCAATGAAGTGGGGAGCCATCTCGGCAAGAGTCAAGCTGCCACAGGCGGGCACACATTTTTCATGGCTAGTTGTAGGGTTTTATTTATGACCTTTTGAAGATAAATGAAACGTCGACGTGACTCAACCATGACAAATCCATTCATGTTCCACAATCATTAATAAAGCCAAAATCATATTCCCTCCTCCACATGAACTATGTAATCAACTCAGATATTGCACATAGAAACAAAATATAATTTCGATAACTTTGTTTTTTTTTTAAATACATGTAATTGATTAATTGACCTCGTAAGCTGTGTTCTCGAAATGAGTGCCATTCATTTGTAAAACGGAAATATGGACGATAAATGAAAAGACGGTGGCAACTGCAATACAAAATAGAAGATTAAAGTGACGGAAATACAGAAATAGAAAAATATATATATATATAAAAAAAGCGGAGAAGAATAAGTGTTGATTACAGTGGGGACCACAATGGAGCCCCCATGAACTCCGGCTTTGCACGCGCAGTCAGGGGATTGGGACCCACATAGAAGCAGGCCCACGCACATCCATGCAAAAATAAAAACAAAAACTTGGAAAAAAACTAAGAGTTAATTAAGAGCGTGGAATTTCATGGACCCCCATGGCTGCTTGTTCTGTACTTTTTTTGGTGGGGAGGAAATCGAGGCTGCATGCTTCTTATCCTGAACCATCAGTCACCCTAGAATAATAAATAGAAGAGTCCCTTCTTTGGGTAATATGCTTCTTTCTTCTTCTTTTTTTATTTTTAAAAAAAGTAATAATTGTTTTTGAAAGTGGTGGTCATCATCACCATTGTTGGTTATAAACTTGGAAAGACGCAGAGTCCAAGCTTTCAAGACTGAGTTTTAACGGTGTGGAACACTGGCCCCGATACGAAAAAGGTATTTCTTTTAGAGCTTCCTCCCGCAAGAACTGTACATGGTTAATTAATTAGTTTGCATGTTTGATTCTTTTTAGGGACTGATTTCGTCAGTTTATTCTTGAGAAATGACAGTAGAGGTGCAGGAATTTATGCCCATTATGTAATAATTTAGTCTAAATCTAGCTGCTCTTCCTAATTACCCACCCAGTTTAACAAGGGATGCCATCATGAACTCTACTTGCCTCGCTGGCTGCTGCTATGTGCGTGCATGCATGTTCATCGACGTAGAAACAAAAACTGGGACTATTTTGAAAGAGGGTTAATTATGAAAGCCTAGAGCTGCTGCCTATAGTAGAGTACATGGTTTTGATTGAAGCCTGTAACTGAGACTATTTTATTAGCTCGAAAGAAACAAAAACTCATGTGATTCCAATCTTATTATATTAATTTCATTCTAAAAAAGAGTGAAATTTATATGCAGATGATATTTATCATACTAGATATCACTTTTATTTGAACGAGAGAGCAGTATGCTATAATGATGCTAATCTGTAACTTCTGGATGGGAAAAGACAAACTGAAATGATGGTATAATTGAACGAGAATAATTAGTTTCCTATTAATTTACATTTAGCTAGAAAACAGCAAATGCTGTAATTCTATGTGATTTTTTTTTTAAATAACCAGGGTGTTCGGGTTAGATTTGTGCGCACCACAACTAAATCTCAGGGCCCACTGAATATCCTGCAAATCCAATGAGCATGTAAGGCACCGCGGGGGGTGACAGGTATGCCTGACAAGGCTTGAACCTGGGATGAGAGGAAAGGAGAAGCCCTTCATGACCACCAGGCCAAGATCCCGCTGGCAATTTTGTGTGATATTTGGTTTTATATGTAACAGCTGCACAAATCAAATATAGATTCTTGAACATTTGCGCATAAAAACATAGCTTTCTTGAGTTGAAATAATAGCAAATTAAAAAATTCCAGGTGTCAAGCTGTAGTTCAACCGACACTAGAGTTCCTCATCTTCCTGAATGGTTTCAGGTTCGAACATTTTTATTGTAAGAAAGAAATTTTAAATCTTAAGCACGAACATTCCTCGTATCGAGCAAGGATTTTACTCAATCTTATCTAAATTGCCCGAGCTCAAATCAAATGGAAAAACATGTGTATTGGTCCAATATGTAATTATTAGTTTCCCACTTCACTGGAATATTCATTTCAAGGCGGGATTTGGAGAAAAACACACACCACTTTCTAAAATCCTTGTGGATTGATTTGACATAAAAATATCAATCTTCCACTCTCCTTGAGAAAACTCCCATGGAAAACATCTTATGCAGGCAAAAGAAAATAAAAAAGGAAATTGCAGGAGAAATAGTGGCATCTGAAGACAAATGATTATATAGTACTTTTTCCTTTTTGTCCTAATTGGTGCGATCGATGCTATTTCCATCATCTTTTTGTTTAGTTTGTCACTCAGAGCAAGTGACTCATAATGATACGATGCCATTAATTATCATATCATTGATCCAGGGGCACAGCCAGCCATTAATAGAAAATAAAACATCCTGTTTTGTGAGTTAGAGAAAAGTTTGCTTTTGAATGATGTGAACAAACACAAATGTTTTATGAAATATATATATATATATATATATATCGTATACAGAGAAAACCATAGCTCTTATTAGAAAAATATCTCAAATTAAAAATAAAAATAGAATTAATGTTTGAATATGATTTTTTTTATTAAGAAAAACTAAAAGCAAGTTTTTTCAATACTTTTAACTTACAATTAGTTTTATAAAAAAAAATCTCAACGCATCTTTTATATTTATATATACTGCAATTAAATTTTTGAATATCATGCTCTGCAACTTAAAATTTAAAGATGGATAACACTTCCATTCTAGTTGGTGCTAGAAAAGAATTAATAAAAAATATGCATTAATTTACAAGACTACCATTATATTTTAAATAATAACTAAAAACCCATTCTTTTCAAAACACAGTGCTATACAAACAAAACTAAAGATATATAATAAAAGAGAGAAAAATCAGAAAATCATATGTAGCCCCTATTATTTTCCATCTTCTTACCCTCTCTCTTTTACATAATCATACCCTAACTCTTCTCGAAATGACAAACATTACTATAAAAGTCAGGGGGTTAACCTATTAAAAACTGAACTCGTGATCTATCAGTAAAAATCAAAAGTCACTTTACATACAGGAGCACTAAACTAGAGAGAAAACCTGGCATAATTGACCATTCTGAACTTGGATCGTATAACTCGTTCATAAAGTAAATCATTTCGCCTGCAATTGATTGGCTTTATTGAGACATTTTCTTGTTTAATATATACGATAATTTATTCTATGTTTAATTTAGTTTTTGGTAAAACCTAATAAAGATATTCCTAGCGAAAACTTATAGCTGTAATGGTAAAACGCAAGAGCTGATCAGCAAGAGAAACTTGAAGTTCTGAGCGTCGGTTCTGAAGGGCCTGTGGAAAATGAAAAGTTCGACGAGAGAGAAGAGGAGAGAGTGGGAAAGAAAAGAAAAGGAGAAGTGGAAAAGGTTATCTCTCCAAGTCAATCGTAGTGTCATTGCAAGTACCCTTTTCATGGTGAAACTCATAATCAAAGATAGACGTAAACAATGATAAGAGGGAAGAAAGAAAGTGGTTGATGTTGAAAAAAACGAAAAAGCAAATCTCTGAACCAGCCGGCCAAGAAAAAGAGACAACACATGCACACACATGTTTTCATTGTTTTTTAAATAAAAAATTATTATGCTTATGAAAAAAGTTTAAATCATGAATCAATAGTTTTTATACACTTGTATAGGTGGATTAAATACCTATAAATCTAAGATTATCTAAAAAAAGTTATAATAAAAAATAGATATTCTATTCTTATTGGATATTATTAATGATTATATTTTTATATTAAGTTAATATATAATTAGTCATAAAGTAATCACGTAGAAGCTCTAATATTCTTAAAAATATGAAACAATTGAATAACGGTTTAAATATCATTTTAATAAGTTCTTAAAGATAACTTTATATTAAACCTTAAGAAGAAAAAAAGAGAAGAAAATTGTTTAATAAATAGGCCACGCATGCCTGGTTTGGAAGATTGAGAGCGCGTGTAGTTTTTTTAGAGAGAGAATTGATGACGCGTGGTGAAAGAGCCGAATAAAATATTAATTAAAATAAGAGGAAACAGTAAAATGAAATATTAGAGGTGGGTAATAAAACACAGCAAGTTGCTTCTTTGTCCTTTTTAAATTTATTATCTCATCTTTATATTCCATTTCAAATTATTAATAAGGATTTTATCTTTTTCACAAATCACTATGTACTATTAACTAAACAGTGTTTTTTGTTACATTTTTTTTTCAATCTCGGTTTCATACCACATATGTCAACAGTAAGGAATTAACTCTTTTTTTCTTATCCTTTTAATATTTTTGGTTGATTTAAAATTAGATTTCATTTTTTTTATTTCCTTCATACTGAATTATCACAAACTTATTATTTATGTTATTTGCTTGATGGGTTGACTTTATATATATATATATATATATCCTTTTTGAGGTTGTTTATCCTAGTTTCATAATCCAGGTCGTGGGTCTAGCAAATTAACTTGAGTTTTTTAGTTAATTTTTTATTTTATTTTTATCCTTCAATATTTGATTGATTAAAAGTTAGATTTCATATTTTTTTTATTTGATTTTAATATAGTTTTGACATAGGCTTTTTAATTGTTTTTTTTTAATTCTACTCTTTAACATTGAATTAATTAAAAAATTATTTTTATAATTTGTTTTGATTTGATTTGATTTCTATTAAATTATTTTAGGAGTCTAGTCTCGATATTAATAAGTTACCCCTGATTTTACTCGAGTTGTTTATTTTTTATTTTTAAAATTTTTTTTCCATCATTCTTGAAGAGAAATTGACTTTTATAATTTTTATAATTTTTTTATTTAAAATAATATAAATAATATATTCAATAAATTAATCTGGATTTACTCCAATCAATTTAATATAATTATGTGTCAATATTTAAAAAAGTAATACGTGTCAAGAACGCCATCTTGAACGTCATATAGTGCATGTCTCAAGTTGCCAAGCATTTTCTAATCAACACGTTTAGGTATTTGAGCCACGGGAATATTTTATTATATTTTCTTGATTGATTAATATAGCAATCTAATTCAATTATAGTTAAAAAAAATAGTATAAATTATATTTTAAAATTTTATACAATAATTTAAATGTTTGAATCTAAAATAGATCTTTAATATAATATCATAGCATTAATAACTAAACAATTATAAATTTAAATTTACAACTCTCATTCTAATTAGAATTAATTAATACAATAGGTTAGTATGATCAATTTGTACATTGAGAACATATATTAAAAACAATATAAATCACGTATTAAAACTTCATATAATAACTTGATTTTTTTAAATGGTTGTTTGATAAATGCATCCCTTAAAAGATGAAGTCATATCTATAATGAATGATACATGAAAACTGTGACATAAAACATATATTTATTCATTACAAATAAATCAACCAATTCCTTTAAACTACTCCGGAAGATCCCATGACTTTTCTCCATATATAAATTTATTAATTGATATTTGTAATATAAAAAATCTAACATATTTCTCAATACTCTCCAGTATATTTTTTTTAACTTAATTGGATTGAAGTACTTGATTGCCTCATGCTAAGATTAAAAAAAGAAGAAAGATATACTAGTTTCGTTGTTACTCATTATAGACTCCACATGATGAAAATGACGTATACTCATTTAGAACCAAATGCAAGAGTTTAACTCATGGTTACTGAACAATGGATAAAAATAGAAAATAAAAATATTTTTTTCGAACCCTTTTTTTATTGCTTTCTGCTGTTCTTATCATCCTCTTTTGCTGTCAAAATCATCAGGATTCTTAGATTAATTAGAAATCTTCATAATGCTAAAGTTATTCTTTCTTTATCTAGTTTTTAAGGTTGAATTAATCCCCTAGAATTTGCTTTGATTTTGTTGTTGTCACAATTCTGTTCTAACACCAAATTGTTCTTCCAACTTAAACTTTGAATCTGATTTGGTTTCGTGCAATATCTGACCATCCCAACTATATTTTGTCATCCATGACATGTTCATGAATTGATCTGAACTTTTATTGGATGCTAGAGGCCACTTTTTTATGTCAAATTCTCAGTCAGATGGGGATGATCGACATTGTCAGTTTCCAAATCAGATCATGAGATCTTTTTGAGCAAGCAAATTGCGGGCATATTCTGTTTTTTAAAATGATTTTCTCTCGCTTTGGATCCTTCATGAAAGTTGTAGTCTGGTATGTATAGATGACTTTGAATTTTCGAATCGCTTGATTTCGATATCGAAAGCTTGAGATATTCTTGTCTGAATGTTCAATCCTGCTTGGTTTTTGACCAAGCAAATTACGGACAAATTCTGTTATTCAAAATATTTTTTTCTTACACCAAATCCTCCATGAAAGTTGCAGTCCTGTATGTATAGATGACTTTGAATTTTTGAATCACTTGATTTCGATATCAAAAGCTCAACGTGATTTTGCATCCTAAATTAAATGCAATAAATCTTTCCTAAATAAGAGTTATGTCTAGGCTATATATATCCCTCCCCTGCTAACCTAAAAGAGGAGAGAAAGGAAGAGATAAAAGAAGGAAACAAAAGAGAGCAAAAGGATGGAAGAGGCGGCCAACAGAACAAAAAACACACCTCCCTCCAACCAGTTTTTCTCCCTTCTCCACAGCCTCTCCCTCTCAGCCAACGACTTTCAGCACCCCTCCCCCAATCAGATTTCCTCCAGTCGGACATCATCAACTTTGCCAGCACTTCACTGTTCCCAAAAACAGTGACCACCGTTTGTGCAGGAGCCCAGCATCGTCGTCTTTGGCTGGCAGCTGCCGAGTAAGTCCTCATGCATACTCTTCAGTTGGCGTAGTCATTGTGATGCCTTTGTGTTTACTATTTAAAATGAACTATAATTCACTTGAACAATAATTAAGGAGACATGAGGCAGCTCACACATACCTCTTATTTGCCCAGCTGAGTCACTGATTTAGGCAAGTGACCCAAAATATATAAAAGAGGGAAGAGGTTTATGATTTTATGATATATTTATTTTAAGTTCTGTAATTTTGTATTGAAAAAATATCAATCTCATATTTAAAATACCTGATTTTCATTGCGATGTGGCAAATATACATATATATCAAAAAATATTTTTTATGCATATAGCCAATGCGGTAAAATTTCTTGAACATTCTTTTTTTAAAACAAAAAATATTTGAAGTTTAAAAGAAAATATGTTTTAGCATGGATTTCGTAAACACAATTAAGGTAATATATTTACAAACAATTTGTAATTAAAAATACGTCTCTTTTATTTTTTTTAAAAATAGTAAAAATTACATATATCCTAGGTTTGCCTATGAATATTTCAAAAGTCTTTTCTTTATATATAACCGAACACCTTGTTTGTTCATGGTTTTTCATATTTATTAGGGTATGGAAATTGCTCTCACAAAAACGGAGTATCAAAATGTTCAAAGCATGACTGCAATCCTACAAAAGGATACGCATGTCTATTCACTTAAAAAAGCACCCGTTTGAAAGAAGTGCCCCGAAAAGGTTCGTGTGAAAAGGGAAGAATATTTTGTTGACGTGAGAAGGCTTTTTGGCTTGCGATCAGAGGGGTCATGCAAAGCGAAATGGAGGGTTTTTTCGAAAGTTGCCGACCTTTTTCCCTTTGGATGATCACCCGACAGCCCACTATGGACTATGGAGATGCCATGCCACAACTATCCAGCAACCCTCCAAAACGGATCTCCTCTCTCAATGCTCCCTGTTTTTTGTATAGACAAAACTACCCTTGTATTCTAGTCCTGTCCCTGTCAAAAGATTGCGAAAGGAAGCACGTTGTGTGTTCTTGTTTCCGAAATGGGTTCCGAGAGACGCGTGGAGTAGGGGACTTCATTGCATCTTTGTCGCTTCTTCACCTTTATTTTTCTCACCATCGCCTTGTTTCAGCGGTTGAATCAGCTTAGCTTTATTCTACCAAGTAAATTTCCATATCTTGATAAATTAGAAACGAAGTCATTTTGTTTCTTTTATTCCAAGTTACTCCATATAAATTATTTTCACCCTTTTTTAGAAGAGAATTAGTTTTAAAATTAAAATTTAAAATTATACAAATAAAGAGAAGGTTTAAGTAGTCGGTTTGATTATATACTAGATCTATGGACCCATGTTATTTTGTGAACTCAATTATTTTTTTCTTTTGCATGAAAAAATTATGTTTGGGTATCACAGGTGTGTTCTTAAGTAGGAAAAAAATTCTGCAACTCAGGTTATAACTTTATTAGATCAAATAAGTTGATTTTATTTTAATTAGAGGATAGAAAAATAAATAACAACATCAAATAGATCAAATTAAAAAAAAATTATGATAACTTGAAGAGAAAAAAATATTTTGCAAAAGGGAAAAAAAGATGCAGCTCATTTTCAGTCAACTAAATACAAAATTATAAAATTGGGTAAGAAAAACAAAAACAAATTGACTCAAATTAATTTGAGTTGACATGACAAACATGTAATATAGGTACGTAATAAGGGCATGATAGCCTAATAGAAAGCAAATGAAAAAACAATTACAATGCCTAATTCTCAACAAATTACATGTAGAAGCACAAGATAGAAAAAAACAAACAAACAAAAAGAACTACAAAATAAAAAAATCAAAATCATGTAAGGCGACCAAACCCTATGACCCAAATCACGCTAATTGAATAAGAACAAGAAAAAAATAGGAAACACAATGAAGATTAATTCAAAGAGAACTGGAATTTGAAAGATAGGACTCAAAATCTATAATATGCCTAAACACTTTTTTTTATTGGTCGAACACCATTCTATTTTTTCCCAGAAAAGAAATGCTGGGTTGGTACATAACCAATCTCATGCATTTGATTAGCATGTGTTTAGATAAAAGAAAAATAAATTCTATCCAATAAGGTCTAGGACCTGAATTGCTGGTTTGGACGGTTAATAGCAATTAATTCATGATTTTTCTTAAATGAATTTTTTTATTTTCAGTTTTTATATCATTTTTTGTGTGTGTTTGTTGCCAAAAAAAAAAAGTTGTATTTGCCTGCACATTCATTTCCTGGAGATTTTGATGATAGTTGACCATGGATCAGGTTTCTGAAGCAAAGCACAGGGGAAGTACGCACATGCATTCAAAGCCCGAAGATAAGACCTTTTCTCCTCCTGACAATTCTCCCGCCATACGCCATGCACACACTCTCTCTCTCATCTCTCTCTCTCTCTCTTCTTTTCATCAAACTCAAACGCCCCACTTAAATTACCCGGCCCTAGCTTCACTCACATGAATGGCTGACATGGGCACTCATTATTCCACATGCACACACAAACATAACTCCCCCTCCCCTCCCCCTCCCCGACCAAATACACAAACAGAACTAATGTATTGAGTAGGTAGCTACCTAGTTGTATTCGTGGTTTTAGTAGAGGAGTGAATGGTGATGATGGTATTGATGATGGCATGATGACGAGATTAAAAGCAGAATTACTTTCTCAATTACTCCATCTATTTATGTAGTGGGAGAGAAGAGAAGGGAACAACCAACCCCACCTCTCTAATGTGAACGAACATACATTAGCATATAGAAAAAGTTATTATCCACTGGTCCCCGCTTTGTACGAAAACTTGAGATAATTTTCGCGGACTCTGATACATGAAATCATCTCTTTTTTGGGTCTCCGAAGTCATGAGAGAGAAGATCTCATGCATATCATTACGTATGCTTTGATATTATTTCCCACCCCTTCCTTCCTTCCTTTCCTTTCCCACCCCTTCCTTCCTTTCTTTTTTTGTGTGCTGTTTGATTTGCTGGGCTTTTAATTTTGTTCACTGATGAGGTAAAAATCCTTCCTAACTTTTCCTCAAATAATTAACCTCCGTTTACTGTTGGTTACATGCCGTTTTGCTATTATACCGTGCATATTAAGAGGTGTATCGGGCTAATTGCAAAAAACTTCTTTCAATTCTATCATCGAAAGAGAAGAGGGGAGAGGGGATTCTTCTCTTTTCTAAGACGAGTTTTATGGCTATCCCAAATTCTATGAATTATCATGTCCTATTAGGTCAGCAGCAACCCTAGCTGGTCCAGAAACAATTCAAGTTTAGATGTCGTTTAGCGCATCCTCATTGAGAAAAACGGTATAGATCGATCAGAGCCAAACGTATGTTATGTGTAATTCAATTAAGGGGCCTGATTATTGGTTAGTGAATGACAAAATTCCTCCATGATCACTTAATAATATTTGTTGGCCCATATGAAATTGGAGAATGCCGTGTGACTTGTGACAATTGACCTATATGAAATTCACTATGTAATATATATAACCTTAAAATCCCATCTTCGAATTTTCAAATCCAAAAATATTAGTTGGGTCCGATTGGAATTGTAACTAGCTAGGTTTCTCTTCTGTTGGAGAATTTCAGTAGGTATTGTCATTATTGCCAAGTGTGTAAATACAATATACTTTCTGTGGTTCAACTATACATAAACACCACATATTCTCCATACAAGAATAAATATTCTGAGACGGAAAATTTGGGGGTACTTATCATTACCGCTCCAGGTTCTGGAATCTTGGGGATGAATTTTAGGTAGAAAGATATCACTATCATTGCCCTTAGCTTTCATGCTTTTGTTCCAAGGCTAAGTCATTCCATGCCCATGCACTGTCACCAGAGGTCACCCTCTTATCTCTTACCTCTCCTTTCTTTGGAATGCATATATTTATAGTCCCCATTGGATTACGAAATAGTTAAAATCTGAAACCTTCAACCAAACGATCTTTAATTAATCTGACTTGGTGAGAGTGAAAATTTCAGGATCTGTTTTACTGTTTTTGTAGTCCAAGTTTGAAGGGTCTCGCAATAAACAAAACGAAATTATATTAATAAGAATGTGAGCCTTGGAATAGTCGTCTGGTTAGAATTCATTTGGTTTGATTCAGAAAAATCTATTTCAATTTGATCACAATGTTTTTATTTTTAATTTTCCAAAACAAAAATTAACCAAATTAGATTGTTTAAAAATCAAACCAAATGAATTTGATTTGGTCTATTCTTTTTCGTCTTTGGTTTCAATATTTAAAATGTTCATAGATATATACATTTTCCCAACCCATGATCTTATATGTATCACAAATTGACTTTAAAAATAATGAAAACAACGATCAATGTTCAGTTGGTTCGTCTGGATTGCTCTAAAACCTAACAAAAAATGACTTTCCATGAAAATCGAATGAAAACCAAAATAGCTATAATGAAGACACTGTATCAGGTTGATTCGAACCCTTTGTTAATGTATATAGAACTATATCAAAGCTTTAATTCGAAATCTAAAAATCCTAGCTTGAATAAGGGAATCGCATTATCTCCACAATGACCAATGCATTTTGCACAACTACTCTCAAATGTTCATATTCCAAAAACTCGAAACCTTAGCACAACCCCAAATGTGTTAAGCGCTCGGCATCCTCCTTTAGTTTATGGATGTTTAGATAACCAATCTAACTAAAAACAAGTTATCCATGCTACAATAAAAGAAATTACGAGAATTTATTTCATGAAGCTGACTGTGGCATGTTTGAAGCCGAAAATATAATGTAACTTTAATATATATGCTATTACAATGTTAAAAAACACAGCTACTCTTATCAATATTCCATCTATACATGCACATAGGTAGAATATTTGTCTCATCAATGAAGATACATGTAGCAGCATTCCACAACGAAAATACTGGGCACGCAAAGGAGTGATCTGGTTTTCAATTGCTCGCGTGTCAATGTATACTTGTGAGACTCTGAATATATATATATATATATATATATATATATATATATTCAGAGTCTCAACTAGAGAATTCGTTGATTGCCTTTCTATGGAAAGTGCCTTAGTTTGTTTCTTTTGGAAAACAAAAGAAAAGGAACTGTTATTACTTTTAGAGAGAGAGATCAGAAAAGACCATGTTTGATGGGCTGGAAAGAGAATTTGCAGCTTTTCAGTGATGAAGAGGCGAGGCTGCTGCCAAGAGCTCCTTGCAGCAAACCACATTGTTCCATTTAGAATACCACTCAATTCGTTCAGAACAACTATACTTTATACATACATTAGCCATAGGAGGAATTATATATATATATATAAAACAAGGCATGGGTGTGACATCAATATTTGAAAGGGAGGATTATTTGAGAAATAAGAGTCCCGGAAGTACAGTTGTTGCAGGGAGGGTGGGAAGCACATGCTTATGCAAGGAATGTCCTACAAAGCCCACGTAGTTGTGTGCTTTTCGATTCTCGGGTTGTGGGAAACACCATCATGCATGCCAAAGTCTTCCATTAATGCTATTTCTTTATAATAATTGCCTCTTAATTAAAAAACATACAGACTCTCAATTCCTTCTTTATTTACTCTTTTAATTATTCTCTTTATCCCAAAAAAAGTCTTTCTTCACTTTTTCATAACAGATTATAAAATACAATAAACAGTATGTTAATTTATACATTTCTATTGTATTTATTACATTAAAATTAATTGAATAGTAAACTTTTTTTTAAAATCTAAAATATTAAAATTAGATATTTTTTTTAAAATTAAATAAAAACAATATGTTTTTAGATATAAAAATAATTATTTTTATGAGACAGTGAGGTTATTAATTACTATTATTATCAAATGTTACACAATGCTTGTGACATTCCATTCATATTTGAATGCATTGGGAATTTGATTTTCAATATGTAGATGTATAATTTGCTTGGTTACTCTCCTTATTTTATATTAAGAAAGTCTATGAGTGTTTTCTTTCACATTGTATGAAAAACAAAGTAGCATTAATTTATTTATTTTCAAGCCTGAGTGCTAATATAAAAACACATTGAAATTTGTCATATTTGAACACTCAGTGTGGGGAATTTTTGAAGTCATCACCTAGTTGTTTAATTCAGGATTGTTAAAAAAACTCAGGTGAAGTGATTTTATTAGATATTAAAGGGTAAGGAATTTGTGGTGTAAAAGAAAGATATTAACTCCCCCCAATACACCTTATCTAGAATAAGTTGTATTATGTGATTTTGAATATGGCTTTCATGGGCATGATTTATTCGATCAAATAAATTTTAGAGAAAAGATCCATGTAGATACCCTTGCTGGGTTCAAATATCATGGAAGATGAATGGGTTTTCCGCATCTCGTGTGTCATATCAAAAAATATTTCAATTGAAAATTCATGAAAACTTAGAATCATTTTGGAATTATTTTGGTCGATTCTATATATTTAAATATCGACTTATTTGTAAATCAGGTATAAAATTTTATTTTTAATCCTCATGAATTAAAATTATGAATTACTGAAATATTAATCAAATTCTTATACATTCAATAAACTTATATTTTTTTTCAAAAATAAAACAAAAATTAGGTATCATTAAAGTTGTTTCCAGCTATTTATTAATTCAAGTGGCTTTTTGTCTCTTAGAGCTTGCGTGCCATCTATTTTTTATGATGGCTTAAAAAAGAAAGAAAGAAAGAGAAAACCTAAACACAATACATGGGCTAACTAGTTTAGAAGGTATAAAATAAAATAACCTAACAGCTTAGAATTTAAATGGAAGGAATCGAGGTAGATAATGGGAGAGTTATTTCGTGCTACGTGATTCAAAACTCAAAAAGGTGAAGAGAAAAGAAATTGTGTTTTTTAGTATATAAAATAAATAAAGCCTTTGGGAATTTTATTTTTTATTTATTTATGAGAAGAAGAAGAGGATGGATGGATGGATGGATGGATGGAATAGAAAGTACCACCTGCATATATATAATTGAGAAGGGAGGGGTAAGACGCGTGGAATCTTTCAAGCAGCAGATGTGAGTAAAATCAGCTTGTTGTTTTAGCTGTCTGATCTCCGCAATAATCCTTGTTTGCATTGGACCTAATATTTATTAATTAAGAGCCCCTATATTTTATAATCCTCCTGCAATTGTGGCTAAAAAGGACCTTTTTCGTGATATTCTAAAAAGAATGAGCCTTTTTAGTCATTTTCCTCCCTGGAACATACCCTCAAGCCTCTAAAGGTGTTGATTAGCTGGATGACCCTTTACTATTTCTTTCTTTTTATTAAAATTATTATAGTTATTATTCGTATTCCCTTTTTCCTCGATAGAAAACAGGTCGAACACAGTATGATAATATTTCGTCTATCTTAATTAACATGGTCAAAAAGAAAAAAATACATTACCCTTCGACCTCCCTGAGGAATATAGTATAATTGTTATTATTTATTATCATGGAGTAGTATTAATATTATTTAAAATGACTGACTGACTGACCACCATCTCTCTTTCTTTTCTTTTTTCTTTTTTCTTTCTCTCTCTTCTGCAACTATTTCATCACCTCGCAAGCTTCCAAACAAAGAGAATTAATGGAAAGTGAGATTTGCAAGTTTTATTCTCCTCGGTGTCCTAGGATATGTTTACGATGAAACATCAAATAAAAACCCTTGCCTGGCTAATGGGTCTCTCTCTCTCCAGTGATTCCATAATTTTAGCACATGCCTATGGCAGCACCAACTATAGATCCCTCTTCCCAATATTGTCGTAGTAACGCTTACAATCTGTTTGGCAGCCGTCTTCATATCCATGGCTTACTTTGAGATCAAGAACAGGAAGCATCATCGGAATACGCGGTTCGGGGTTCCAGCTTCTCCTTGGATATAGCTATGGTTCCTGCTCAAAGTCTTTCTAAACGACAGCAGCAGCAGCAGCAGCAGCAGCAGCAGCATCGACTTTGTTATGGTAGTTATTTTGGTGGAGGTGCTTGTAATGAGAGTTTTGGTCATATGAGCCGATTAGAAGGTTATGACTCTTGTGTTAGTGAAGCTTGCGTATTAGGATCTGATCTAGTGGTGGCTAATATTCCCATGGCGGAAGATGAATCAAGAACTGATAGTCTTAATAATGAAGCTGGCTCGAGCTCAAAAGATGTTCAAGAAGAGAGAGATGAAGGGTGGCTCCGATTGAGTATAGGGGGTCAAACACCGCCGCCGCCACCACCAACAAGCCATGAGAGCAAGCTAGTGCTTGATCCAACAACTAGAAGAGGAGGGTTGATTGAGCTTGATCTACTACAAGGTAGCAGTAGCAGTGTTTCACATCAAGCAAGAAATTTGAGTACTCCTATGTTTCATGCTCCTGATTTTAGAACTCCTCCGAGGCCAGTCATGAACATTGCTGCAAGTCATGCCACTAATTTTGGCACTGCCTCTTTATTCTTTCAACATCATCCAGCAGCAACTAGCTCGACCTATCCTCTTCATCAAGAGATAAACTGGCCATTTAGGCCTATGTTGCCTAATATAGCGACCGCCTCATCTTCATCTTCTCCGTCGACCTCTTCTTCTTCTTTGATGCCATTGGGGTCCTATTTTTCGCGTCCGTTCCAAGTAAATAGTGGCATGGATGTTGCAGGACCGAGCTCCGACTTTAGAGTAATCGATCCTCCAAGAAGACCCCATTCTGGCATTTGGTTTCTGCTACAAGCGTCTCAAAATCAGTAAGTGCAAAAGAAAGGGGGGGGGGGGCGGGGGGGGAGGGAAACAGGGAAGACAAACGAAGAAGCACATAGAAGGATTAGCCCCACCATTTTGTTTTTGTATCATTCTATATATCTTTTGTTTTCTTAATTTCATTTTCAAACATTTCTTACATCCATTAGCTGCTTTGTTATGATTTTCTTTTTCATGTCTGAATGCAGAACGAAAGAACCCTTCTTGCCTCAAATATCCAAGAGCTACCTGAGAATCAAGTAACACATTTTATCTTCTCCCCTTGTTCTTTTTTTTTTTTTGGCTCATTTTTTTGGGGCTTCAATAAATTAAAGTTTAAAGAATCCTTTTTTTTCTGAGACTTAATTAATTCGTTTTTCTTTCTATATCTGAAACCTTATTAGGGATGGAAGGATGACAGTTCGGTTATTAATGAAGTATCTAGCTAGCAAGCTGAGGCTGGATAGCGAATCAGAGGTATTTATAACCATTATTGCATCTCTTTTTCTATTCCAATCAATGCATAAAAAGAAGTAGTTGATTGAACAATGCTTCCTGCCTTATTTTACAATACACCTTGCTTCCTGAAGATTGGCAAATCACAGACAAACAGAAGAACCAAAAAATAGGGACAACCCTATCTTTCCAAATTTCTAGTTTTAATTACACGAATATGGACAAGGGTGGTGTTAGAGACATGACAGAAACATTAGAGCTAAATGCTTTTCTCTAGTGGTATATATTGCGTCCGATAAAACTTGATATTTAGGTGAGAAGTATATATATTTCTAGGTAGCCATCTTCTCTTTTTGTATCATTAGGCCATAATCTATTCTTGCAATGATGGTCTAAGAACAAAAAAGTTTGTCTAAACTAGATATTGAGTCTTCTAAACAGGTCATCAATTCGAAGTTTAGTTAGTTATAGATGTTTTCATTGACAAGATTAAAGAGGTGTAGGGTTGAAGTGTATTACGTTGGAGATAACGTAGAAAACTACCCGCCACCTTCTTCCACATGACCCCAAAAATAAATTGAAAAGAGTAGCCTTTGATCATCCTTCGCAAATGGATTTACTGTTGTAGACCATAACATTTATGAAAGTAACGTTTCAATGATCCGGCATAAATAATGCATACAGCAATAAGAGAACGCACAAACAGGCATAAAGTGAAGTAGTAAAGCACTAAAGCGCGCATACATATATATAAGCAGGTGGGATGGCTTAAAATATAAAACCTTGGAGAAGAAACCTAAGCCACTAGCTCTCTCGTTGTTTTACTTCTTTCTTGCCTGTTTTGAGATAATTAACTAGCTTTTAATTTGATACAAGTATTGCTAGGGAAGTCCGGAAGAATTTTATTGCTACATTAGACATAAACGATCGAGGGTTAGTCTTGAATATCATAGAGGATTTGTGTCTTGATTATCTCTATTGATAATTAATGATATTCGCCGGTGTATGTATAAGGAAATCCTAGAGGATTGTGCTAGGTTGTGCTATTTGGAATAGGAGACATCTGATACTTACCTCATGAATTATTATTTAAATACAGCAATTAAACTTAATTTCCATCGCGCAACAAAGAAAACTGCAATATAAATGGGTTAGCGCGTGTGTGTGTCAAGAATTCTCAGTCAGTAAATGAAGGGAGAGACATGTTCTAATATATATATATATATATATTAATAAAATATATATTAATCCTAGTATATAAACATTATTTATTTCTTTAGCATGCATGGCATCGTTAAGAAACGTTCTGGTTCTATATATTATTATGTGTACATCATAATTCACGTGCATTGTCTATGGAATGACCATTTATACGTACATATAAAAAGGTGTATGATGTCTTCTTCGAGGGATGCAAATAATGGACGCATCAAAGTACTGGAAAATAGATTAACTTTGTATTTTTGTCATGTCTTTATATATATTTACACACACACACACACAATATAATTCATGCATCATAAAAGGAGATGACTTTGACATCAGATTCGGTGCAAGCTTATAATTGTGTGTCCATCATTTATACAGATCTTCTCATGCACACTTCACCGAATACCCACTTGCTAGCTACCTATATCTTTCATTATTGTCACTGCCATAATTAAACCAAAGTCCCTTGTAAGATAATACTTGAGTGCTCTCTATTTCTATGATTATTATCAATGGGGTATCGTCATCAAACATGTTCGGTAACTGCATGAAATTCAGGTTTCCTGATCTCTTAAGATATAATTTTTACTGCATAAAATATACTTAAATGTTTCTTGAATCATGTATAGATAATGAATCAATCAATTCATTTTAGGTTTTTTTAAAAGGAGGGAAATTGAGAAACCTGAAAAGTTGCAAATTCATATTTGTACATGATGCATATATACACATGTATACATGTATAAATGGAGGGATTGTTGGTTTATGAAGTACCTATAACCTCGCAAACCTCCTTAATTTATATAAAATCATTTTCAGCTGCCCAAATAAAACATATAATATTTGCAATCTTTATGTCTTTACGAATTTCTTATTCAAAACTAAATTTAGAGAAAAAGAAAAGTGTTGAAGATAGATTTAACACAGGGCTTGCAGGATAATGTCCATATACTAATTAATATTCTCTCATCAAAGTCTCAGAGTGTGAGATGAACCTGTGGTCTCATTGTTTCTTATTATCCATTCTGATTCATTGGAAATTAAATCATCGACCTCCACTGTGCACTGCAATATTATTGTATGAAAACTTTTTCTGGAGCACAAAAAGACAGCTATATTGTTAGGGACACGCACCGTACTGATAAACCAATGAAAGACTTTAATATTAGGGTTCAAAGTTGGTACAAAAGAATAGAAACTGAAAGAAATCCTTAAGCAGATCATTGCACGCAATGGAGTTATGATGTGCATCATATATTGAACAAAAATTAAAATTAAAATGACAATAATCACTATTAAAGCTGTAACTTTGGCCATTCCCCCCCTCTTTTTCTAGTTTATAGTTTCTACTCTTTAATTAGGCTAATCACTGTACGCAAGCCTATATTCTCTCTCTACGTAACTCGCTAGCTACTCGGTGTTCCACATATTTTTAGTAAGAGAAAAACTAAAAATTATTCTAATCATAGTAGAAAACATTTAGTCATAGAACTTGTCTTGGGGCAGTATTTTCTCAATCATATAGTAAAATCAACAAATTGAATTTAAGTAGAGTCGTGTGGGTCAGTTGCAGTTCCTTGTTCTATTAAAACTGTGTGTATGTGTAGTAGGTCGTCCATTAGGTTTGAAGAAACAGTACACATATTCTTTCTCTAAATTTCCCCCCCAATTTGTATTATTGATGTTATTTTCATCCCATGCCAATTTTTTTTCTCTTTTTGATTGAAGACGATTAAAATAAAAGGGTATTATATGATTACTCGATCTAGAGCCATCCATTCTCCCTTGTCTTCTACGGCAAGCAATGCTTAGGTTTGTTTCTAGTGTGACAAACTATAAAGAGAAGAGAATGCCAGGACAGCTTATCATTAAAAAACTCGAACTCGGACCTGGATACATATAGATAGATGAACCACGCTGTGTTAGTTGGTTTCTAGTTGGTTTCGCCATATTCCTTGTCCTAGGTGGTTACTACATATAGCCTGTCTCTGTTGACATTCTCAACATTCCCTTTTGATTTAATATAATTTAGTTTTTGCGAATAAGTTTGTAATTAGGTCAACCCTTATAGGATGATTAGTTTCGATCGTGTTAATATATATATATGTATTTATGTTGCTTTCTTGCACTTCATGCCATGCCATGCCATGAAGTAAGGAGATATGCGGGTAACACAGTATCCTATTCTATGAATCATGCCCAATTACATAACAAGCTCCCAACAACCAAAATTTGTCGGAGCTCTTCTTTGTCTTTTCCCACTCCTGAAGCGGATTAAAAAAGAAATTAAATTAAATAGCATCCAATATCTGTTTTATATTCTCACCTAAACTACACACATGTAAATAATCACTAAACGATCATCCACGTCATAAACTATTGTAGTTATCTAGCATATACGAGTACAAATTCAATGCTCTTCTTTGCTTTTATAGATTAGAACTGGCTAGTATTAGTTGTTATATGCACATATATAGGCTGCAGGTCAACTTAATTATGCCATTGATTTGGCAATTTCTTCCAGAATATGTTGGATCCACTGCCAGATGATTTTAATAAAACTTATTTTATACAGTTTTTTTCTAGGAGGTAATTAGTTCATGTCGTCCAGAATATGGAAGACATCTTTAAAAGAATCCATGCAACTAGGTATCCAATGATTAAAACTTTTTTAGTGGATGTGAGACGAGGTCGAAGTTATAATTGCATTTGAGGAAAAATAATGAGGCCTAGCTAGCTAATGAGTTTTAGCTTAATTTAAGGAATATTCCTCAATCAATTTATTATTGAAATTTTTAAATCTTGAATGATCATTATAATTTTATAATATCTCAAATGTTATTGTGATTAATTTACCATATTATAGCTATGAGAATCATCGTATTCACTCTTTTTATTATAAACACACACAGATATATATATATTGTAATGATTTCCCACAACCTGATGGCTGGAAACTTTTATTCAAGAAGGACATACGTGCAAGCAATAGTCTAGGAGGGTAATAATCAATATGTAAGAAAGGCAAAGAGTTGTCTTCATATTGGAAGGTTTCCTTCCTTTCTTAAGTTTTTTTAAGCTAGCATTGACTTTAAGATAGGTATAAAATACGATGGATTTGATGTGGATTGTCATAGTTGACACTTGAATATTATTTAAAACATATGAAAAAGAAAAGAAAAAAGCAGATCCTAAAACATCAAATGAAATCCTATCGTAGGGCCTCAAAAATCACACGTGGACCCTGTCATTATCGAACTCACCCTCTCCAATCTGCATGCGTTATCTGTTTTTTTGGTCACGCTTCCCCTTCTTTCAGCTCCTCTCTTTTTCATTAGGGCTTAAAAAGATCCCATCATCAAAAACACCTTAAGTGCTGCACTTTGATAGAAATATCAAACCTCATCTTCATCATGATCTAGCCATCCACAAAAAAAGAAGTCCACTAATTAATAAAGAAAAAAACCCACCCATATATCTATCTAACGTCGGAGGAAAGCAATGCATGATCGAATAATCCACAACAAAATTATTCCAAGTTGTTGAAAAAAGAACTAAAACAAAAGGGGTATTAAGAGACAGATAAGTCTCCTCCACAAAAATGAATTCTATATAGCTGGTGAGACCACGATATGCATGCAAAATAAAATAAATAGTTATATATAATCCTTCATAATTAACATATGCTTTATGTATTTGAAAAACTCCCGACAAATTAATTATTAGTTTGTTTTTCCAGATTTTATCTATTTATCTATCTATACACACACACACACACACCCAAAGAATGATCAAAACCAACCACAATATATTGCTTGGTGGATGGCCTTGTTATATATATATATATATATATATATATATATATATATAGGTCGACTAAGCAACGTGAAGTAGACGTGCATGACATGAGATCGATGAATAATTAGGTTTTGTAGTTTTATTTTGCCGTGGTTTCCGGTTTCATTACAGTTTTTGTTTTCAGAGGAGGGCTAGATTATAAAATCTTTGATGCTACTGTATATTATAATAATGAGAAGAAATAAAATAAAGTCCAAGGCTCATGATTTTGCCTTACGAGCAAAGACTAGGGGGGGTCCCGTAATGATGAACTCGGGCAGTTCTCGAGATCGTGGGTGAAGGGACGGGCAGCCCCAAAGGGTCGATTGTCATGGCTGACCGCTGACCGTAGTAGTTTTTGTTGCGCCATGGAATTTTATGGGTAAAGTAGACGTTACAGGGATATATATACATTTATGGGGGCTACGGGAAAGACGTAAGCTTGTGACAAAGCATGACTTCAAATACATTTTTTTTTATGAATATTAAAAAAGAAAGCTTCGACTTCAAAATTCAAATACATAATTTTTTATTTGTTAGCAGTATATTATTATACAATACTTGCTTTCTAACTCTCCGTTTATATTGTAGTGTATTTTAGTGTTTAAATTTCAATATATTAAAGTATTTTTAGTTGATTTTGATATGTTAATATTAAAAATATATATTATTTTAACATATTTTTAATTTTAAAAACATTTTACATCACCATACAACACTAGCACACACTGAATCACCGCTAACTCGATTTTTATAAAAAAAAAAAAAAAAGACAAAAAGAAATCACCACTTGCTAGCTTGTCTACATCTATATATTTAGATTTGATATGTAAATATTTAAATTATGTAGCTAGCTAACCTTTTGTTTTTATTTTCTTGGACGATTGTGATTGATAAAAGCAGATAGAGATAACCTGTAGAGGGCATCAGCTTGTACCTTTCTTGACGTTGCAGCATGTAAGGGATAACATATGGAGCCCAAGAGATGCACTCACTTTGCTTCCAGAATCCTCAACCACGGATCATGTCATGGTGCTGCACTATGCTAGAAGTGCTTGATAGAGCCCAGATATTTCTCATTATTTATTTCTCTCTCGCACCACCATCGTTAAATTATCATACACTCCCTTTTTCCCCGGCTTTTAGGCTCTTTTATTTATTTTTCTTTTTTTAATTCACTTCTCTCTAATTGGAGAAAATAGCTTGGAATACCCCAGAGATGAGGTTCACAGTTTCGGAGTAAATAACATGACCCGAAAATGTATTTCCAAGCTATGCCGGCTTGATCGATATCTAATTATAATTGTTTTATTAACGAGCATAAACATCATCTGATGAACGACTGCTTTTCTTTTCCTCATTTAAGTTTCTCGCATATGTTATCGGGCTCATAGGTTAATTAAGCACCATAATCCTCTAGCATTCCAATGAAGCGCTGGGCTTTCCTATCCGTATACTTTAGTTAATTGCATTGGTCAAACTCACCTGTAAACATAAGCTTTATGCCCACACGATCAATTCAACGGAAGACCAAGACCAAGGTTGTCAATTTCATTTCGTTCTGTCTGAAATAGCTGATATTGCAAGAATGTTAGATGTTTTAAGTGAGCCTGGCATTACCCTAGCTACCTTACCAAACCAAGACATTCTTCCGAACGACGATTTCCATTTTCAAAACTCATTAAAAACCTTCAACTTCAAACCAGTGTGCACAATGTTCAGCCAAGCCAACGGACTGCCTGCAGTTTAAGCCAAATACACCAGAAATAGCATTGTAGAATGAAATGAATGAACGAAGAATTTCAATGATGCAGATATTTTTTTTACGAGGGATAAGGCTTCAGCGGTTGCCCCCTTCATCATTTATGAAAAGGAGGTGATCTGCACTCCCCACAATCCACATATAACAGGCAGGGACCTTGGAATCTTTAGCATGCCATTCTAGTGCGAGGAAAAGGACAAGAGCCAGACCCCCACAAGAAAAGATGCATGAAAGGAAATCCATTCATTATCACATTTAACCAAACTACTGCGGCAATATGTGCAATTATTAGAAAAGTTATAATACCGACAGAATAAGCCCCTAAAGCCCTTGTTAAACTTGAGAAACGAGCCAATAAAAACTTGCTGCAGCTTGATCAAGTTTATGATAGGTAGACCCAAATTAAAGATGGAACGGCACATGCAATTAGTACCTTAAGATAGGATAAAAGGCTTCTTATTTTAGCATTCACATACAAAGAATAGTCGATTACAGAACGCTGTTTCCAGCAATGGGCATCCATAATTCTATCTGGCATCAAAGATCAGTTCCAGAAGGGGGCAAGCACAACACATTCATGATGTATGTGCTTTCTGTGGGCAAACACAACACATTTATGATGCGAGTGCTTTCTGTGGGCAATGCATGGAGTTCTTCTTTCAGGACCATTTCTTAACTTCCCATACCACAAGCCAGCACATTATTTACTAGGAGTCCGTTTGGCATGACTTTCACAGATTGATTTATGTTGCTTTTTGACTTTTCAAAGAAAAGTCACAATTATGTTGGATAAAAAATAACTTCAATAACAAAAATTTCTTATAAATTTGAGTCAAAATTTTGCTTCATCAGAAGTTAAACTTTGTAACCTTCAACTTTTCTATTCTACATCTTGCCATCTATTCAAAGAAATTGCTTTGGGTTTTGAAAAACATACTTGTATCTTGTATAATTTGTATCACAAGTATTTCTACAAGAAGAGATAGTGTCCCGGTACCATTCAACCTTTGTCAAGACCACACCAAAACCTTGAGTTGTTCATTAGCTGAAGTGCAACTCATGAAAGAGAGTTAAGAGTTGAGGTATAACTATTGACTTAAGCAAGATTTAGACAAAATGTTCTTGCAAGCCTATGAGCTGTCTCAAACACGAGATGGCATTTCTACATCTCTAAGACAAATTACATTGGATCAACAATAGTGACATAAACAAGGTACAGTCAAACCTGTTGCTCAGATAAAAGTGGCGGTGGATTCAGAAATTTGTTAAATTAAAATTTCCTTAGACATGAGGATCATCCCAACACAAGAATAATGTTTCAACAGAGCAGAAAAGGTGGCTTACTGGTCAACATGTATGACACGTGCCAAAGCAGAACGCAGTACAAACATGATCAGGATGCACCATCGTTCTGGACTTAAACAAGAAAACAAGTTAATGAAACCAGAGCAGTTGATAAAAAAGTGATGTTATCCCCTCACAGTGAACAGGGTGAATACTCGGTATAAATGACAAATCCAAACAAATTCCATACCGTGATTCCCATTACAGTTTCATGCAAGAAAGAGGCTTGGCATCAGTGTGCTTAAATTTTGAGAGAGCAAAGAAATAAATGTTAAGGGGGAGGGGGTGGGAAAGAGAAGAGAGTGACTAGGCAGATTATTTGGAAATTTGCAGCCACTTCCGAATCACGAATCCACCCAATGAGAGAGACAGTGTCCAGTTTCACGAATCACATAACTATGCTACTATTCATGCTAGTACTTGCCATCAAAATAGTAGTAGAGTTGATCGGCGATAGCAACAAAGCATAAATTAGTTTACCTTGGTGACAGAGGACCAAAATGGCAAGTCGAATGACACAACTGCAGAACCTTAATAACAAAGAGAATTAGCACTCAAACACAAGCATTATGTCGAGAAAATAAACAGCAACCGATCAACTCAATCTCCGAACAGAAAAACATGTACTTGTTGATATTTAAACCAGCTCCGCCACAAATAGACAGTGAAACTATTCAGCAATAACTATATCAAGAAAGTATATTGTGTAGAAAGGCAAGCCAGGTGACATTGCTAAGAAAGAAATATCATAAAATATGAGCAAAGTGTACATCTTTGTTATCCAATAAACATTAACCTCAATTGGTTTTGAAATGACTAGATAATATAAAAATGCCAAAATGCAAGATTAAAGAAAAGGGAACGGCACAAGCAAGAAATCAATGAGAAGAACTACCAAATGATACCCAAACTATATCATCATCGTTATTATTAGTCAAAAAAGATAGCTCAAACCATCTCAGACATGCATTTTTATCAATTATCACACTCAATCCATGACCGAGTTTTTTTTACTCGAAAAAGGAAGTTACACCAATTACACTAAAAGTTATAGACTAAAAAAAAGAGAGTTCAAAACTCACTGAAACCCCTTTCTAAGCTTCTGAATCGCAGAATACAGTTTCCTCCTCGAACCAACTGCATTAATTCCCATATCTTTCAAATCCTCCAATGTCAATAACGGCAACACTTGATCATCCACTTCATGTATCTCAAAAACAGGCGCGTATCGACTTAACCCTAACTCAATCAACCAAGTCCTCACGCCTTCCCATTTTCGCTCTGAATTGTCATCATTCTCCATTTCTATTCCTTCATTTTCCCTACTCTCTGTAACCCTAAATCGACCAGAACCCGTACCTGTTCTCCGATTTCCTTGCCAGAAATCTAAAGCAATATTTTCAACAGAATGAACCGGACTTTGATCTTTTAAAGGACTATCAGAATCAAGGTCGAATTCCCGAACAAACCCTTCCTCTCCATTTGAAATCTCCAAATTGGTATCTTCTTCATCGATTCTTGAATTCGATGAAATCCAATTCGATCTCACTCTCTTCGTTGCCCCTCTGTTCGCTTTCCTTCTATGACCGAATTCGACAAGATTTAGCTCTCCGTTTTGATTATTGTTATGGACCTCGAGTTCTTCAATTTCGTTGTTGTTTCCGTTAACGAGATGGGTTAGGGAACGAGCTTTGACTGATTTCGAGGAGTCTTTTGGGATGCGCCACGTGTGGTGTTGCTGCAGCTGCAGCTGTAGCTGCTTTGTTGACCGTCTCACGTGGGTGTCATGTGCTGTTTGGTGATGGTGGTCCCCGATCTCACCGAGACGGACGCTTGGTCGACGTTGCCGTTTTGGTATTGGTGGTGGTGGCCCTTGGTTTTCTGATTCAGCAAGAGCTAGAGCTGTTGTTGTTGCAGTTGTGGTGGGGTCTGTGGCGGCGGGTGATGTTGTGGTGGTGGTGGCGGCGGCGGCGGTGGTGATTGGGCCATCCGGTGGAAGTAACTCGGCGGCCATTTTTTCATGAGATAGAAGATAGAGAGTGTAAGCCTGTCTGGACGGAAGTGCGCGTAGGATAAGGGTTTGGATAGGGGAATCTGGTGGTTTCAGGCGTATGGAGTGTTTGTATTCTGGACCGTTCGATGAGGTTTATTGTTAACAGTGGCATCCTGACATTATAACGGTAGGATTTTTAAGGCATCGTTTGGGTTACGGCTATTCATATAGGAAGATGCTTCGCTGGGCCCAGCTTGACGTTCTTTCGATTTTGGGCTGACAAATGCCAAGGCCGTATATATGTTTGGTTACCCAAAAATATAAACATCCAAAAGAAAACATTTTACATCTAAACGTAATATTTCATATATAATATCAATATTTTTTCATTTTTAATTTAAATTTCAAATATTTTATATTTAATTATGCTTCTCATAATATACCCTTGATATATTTAAAAATCAGTAGATTTTATTTTATTTTATTTTATTTTCTTAAAATAACCTTTCATCATTATTTTTTGAATGTCTAAATTTTCCCATCTGCAAAATACTCTATAATTGTAATTTTTTTATACTAATATAATTGTAAATCATGATTAAATTTAAATGAAATTACGATCGCAGGGATAGAAGGTATAGTTCTTCCTATTGTAAATCTTTTTAAGAAAAAAAAACTACAATAATCATTACCGTAATAAGATGCTCTAAACTTTTTATAAGAATTATAGCAATTAATAAAAAATAAAACTATATCATGACAACTATTTAATTTAAGAAAAAAATAGTATAGGCAAAGAAACTGCAAATAATATAAGTTATAAGACATACATAATAAAACTTGTCCCAAAGTTGATTTATAGGAAGAAAATAATAAATAACAAATTCTCAAATATTTTCAAATATTAGAAAGGCATGCTTTTTTTTTTAATCCGGTATGCTTTTTTTTTAATCCGGTATATTATCTACTCTATTAAAACAACTAAGAGTGAACCATATACTTCTACGCTGTTTAAATGAATAGTGATATAAACAGTAAAGGATTTGATTTTTTTCAGTTTTTTCAACTAAATTATTTTTATTTAATTTTTAATTTTATCCTTTAATATTATATTAATTTTTAAAATAATTATTATAATATATTTTCTATAGAAATTATTATAATTTCAAACAAACATCTCAGTATATAGTTGATATTCAAGTGTTTTAGTATATTTTAAACAATTATTTGCTGGCATGGTCTGTCTAGTGGCAATCCCTATTAACAACAACAACTCTTGAGCTGCTATAAATATATATATAAAAAAAGACCATATTAATAATAAATATGTTTTATATTAATAAAATCAGTGTTGAGTGTAATTAATTAATTAGCAATAGGTAATATTCACTGATAGATACTGTTATCAATAATGACACTTTTCAAAAACAATTATTTTAAACAATCAAACATAACTTTCAAAGCGAAGTTATACACAGGGAATTCTGGATCTTAAGAGGATCACATGATCTAATTACAATGAAATATAGCAAATTAACTTCAAATATTACACGAACCAATTGAGCTTTGTATTACAACTCATGGAACACAATCCAGATAATTAGGAAATTGAAAAAAGCAGACTCGCTAATCCACGCTGCTAAATAATCTTTCATGCCCTTCCAGAGTTGCTGGTTTCCTGAAAAGTGGCCATCTTCAAAACTAGGAACGTGGTTTGTATGATTGTTTGCCTTGCATTCGAGTAGGGCTTAAAATGCTGTTTCGTGGAAGTACGTGAGTTGTGGCTGCAATATATAAATATTTACCTGCCATGCTTGTGCCTCCATATTGTAGTTCATTTCAAAGTCATTAATGGCGGTTTCATTAACCAAAACAAGTTCTGCTTCAAGCGACTGAACAGTAAGAGAGTTAATGAGATAGATAAAGATAACTGGGTTTGGTTACATTCGAATGAAGAGGCCATTTTTAAGCAGTGTCTTCATTAATTCTCACCTCCACTCGATCTTTCAGAGACTGGACATGTCTGATTATCTCATCCAGTATGTGAGCCTTGCCGGTTATCTGTTGATCATTATTATGACGACATTAACATGTATAACTTAATTGTTTGGATCTCGGAATAATATTTTCCTCGGACACGGTATTGGCAGATAATTAGAGAGTGTATCTTTACCCCATCGCATCCGGGAACCAGAGATTGCAAAAGCCTCATCTTCGCACTGATTTTCTCTCTCCTCGCCTACAAAACCATGTTTCCCAAAAACAATAAGCTGATAAGACAACTTTCGGAGTTGCGTTTCAAATATTATTTCTTGACAATTTAAATTTTATCAAAAAATCAATTTATTTTTCTTGTGTTTTTATATCATTCTGACTCTGATATAGTAAAATATTTACTAAAATAAAATATTGTTTTGATATATACATTTTGAAAAAACAAAGTTACCGCGCCGCTAATTCATTAAAAGCCAGCAGGTTGTATTAATCAGTGCTTTGACTAATTACCCTCTCAGCAAGGCTGTGACTGTCTGTTGCTTCACCCCTTCTTGCCCTGACGTGAACATAGCCGGCCGGAAGCTCGGCAGGAGGAACTGTCTTCTGTCTTTTTGTGGGCTTTACCCTTTCTAATTTTCTGGAGAAGGAACTTTTCGGGAGTTTCTCACGTTTGCTTTCTCTTTTAACCTAACCACATGCAGTGCAATGAAATCCAATGATCTCGTCATCAATATAAATCATTTACTGTTCATGCAAACGACTAGTCATGGGTTAATTAGCAAGTAAACATGGAGACTAATGCCCTAATTCATTACATAAATTTGTGTTAACAATATTTGGTGTGTGATTCTTACATATGTATATAATATTTAGCATATTCCCTACACCGCCGTACGTGTACTATACGCTCCATTGAAGTGTGTTCTAGCTATAGCAGTTCTCGTAAAATTCTGTTCAATTTTTGGTTCTAGTTAGGAAGCTTGGTATTGGGGATCATTCGTACCTTTCTGGCTGGCAGCGATTGCTTTCTCATTTGCCCCATTGTTGGGGTCACCGCCTGAATAACTTGATCCTCTTCCCGGTAGTCAGGACCGACCACCATGGGTGGTGAACTTGAATTATGATTTACACACGCAGAAGAGTAGTTTATACTGCTGGCGAGATGGACTTTCTCACTGACATTCTCGTCACCATGGATGGTTTCAAGGATTCTTTCAGCATGTAAAGTGCTCTCCTGGAGAAATTCATGTGTAAGATATGGGAAAACAAATGGTCCGATCGCAATGGTTTCTTGCTCTGGCAGTAAACTAGACACGTCGTTTCTGGTGTTGGGATTGGGCTGAAACTCGTCAGCAAGAATAGCGAGATGCTGATGCTGGCAAGAAAAGGCTGCCATTTTGGAGTCTTCAAGCTAAGCTAGATCCGACAGCAAATCAGATAGCAGGTAGGGGAGATGGACTGGTGGGTCTTTAACAATTTAGAACCTAGCTATATATAAATAAATGAGCACCAGTTAGAATCGCAAAAAACTGTTAGGGGGTCAAATCAGATCGCGACACCTTTGTTTTGGATGCTTGACTTTTTTTATAAAAACAAATGTGTGTTTTAGTGGAAATAAATTTTTCAAAAGAGAATTATTTTTTATATTTGATGATTTTATTCAAAATAAGTTGAATTTTTCTAAAAAAATAATTGGCTATGGCATGAAAAATAAGCTGGAAAATAACTTATTAATATGTTTTTTGAAAATTTATTAAAAAATAAATATCACATTTAATAGATAAAAATATTGAAGGGGTGAAATTAAAAAAAAATCTAATTTCATAAATTATTTCAAATTAAATAAAAAATAATTAAAATAATAGAGATCAAATCTAACATATAAAATAAATTGAAAGATGGTAAAGTTAAAATATATATATATATATATATATATATATATATATAATTTCATAAATTATGTTAAATAAAACATATACAGTTAAGAGAATAACGATAAAATTTGATAGATAAAAAATTTCAATTAAAAAAATCAAATCAAATCAAATAACAATAAAAAAAAAATGAGGATCAAAATTGATATAAAAATCAAATTAGATAAATCTAAGAGATAAAATTAAAAAAAATAAACAATTCAAGATAAGATATTTTTTATTTTTTTGTGATTTATAGAAAAAAAAATTGTATAAAAAAAAAAGAAAAATACTTATCTGGAAACCAAATAATAATAATTAAAAAAAACTTTTCTAATTGTAGGCAAACACATAAAAGTATGAAAAGTAATTTTAAAAAAACTCATTTTACATGAAACAAACGGGTTTGTAGTGAATGATGTAAGCTCTTGGATCTCTGGTTTCCACTTTCAAGCATGGAGAGAAGTGCTCTCGTTTTTTCACCTCAACCACCAGAACCAACCAGCAGGTCTTCCTTCCGATGACCACTTTCCAGATTCCCAAATACCAACCAAAATCCTTTTCATCCCACTTTCCCAAACGATCTCTACACTCTCTCACTGTTTTATCCGTGGTACATCTCCCATCCCCACAACCTTGCAGCCACCCAAAACCTTCTTGTTTACCGAGCCTTACTGGTCCAAGGATTCTCCTTTTGGATCTTAGTATATCTCCGTGGACGGGACAACCAGTCAGCCGCCAACCCATCACTTTTTGTTTTTGTTTTTTCTAGCCTAACAAAAATAATGTCTAACCCTACCGCCCCCCAGCCGCCAAAGGCCATTTCATGGGCTGAAAAGGTGCGAGTCTCAGACTCAAGCACACGATGTCACCTGGACCATCTTCCTCGCCAACCAACGGGGAGCATACTTCGCATCCCAGAGAACATGATCTTAGCCAACGTAGACAAGTGGAAGAACAGTATGGTAGGTTTTTTTGTAAGTTATAAAATGCCATACCATGCTGTCTGTAGTATTGCCAACAGGGTTTGGAAGGAGCATGGACTGGAAAAGGTTTCAGTGCTCGATAACGGGTTCATGGTCTTCCGCTTTGCATCTGAGGAAGGAATGAAGGAAGTGTTAGCTAAGGGGCCATGGATGTTTGGGGGAAAGTCCATACTACTCCAACAGTGGCAGCCGGGATTCAAATTCGACAAGAACAAAATCAGGCACCTTCCAGTCTGGGCTCGCTTACAAGGTCTCCCATTTCCTCTATGGAACAAGCAAGGGCTAAGCATGGCTGCCAGCATGATAGGGAAACCGATTGCCTGTGATGAGGCCACCATCCAGTGTAACCGCCTGGAGTATGCAAGAATATGCATTGAGCTTGACGCCAACATACCACTGGTTCACCAGTTCCAAGTCACGAGCTCTCTCTCAGAGGACCCAATCACAGTGGACGTTCTTTATGAGTGGAAACCAGCCCGTTGCCAATCTTGCAGAGTTTTTGGTCACACTTGCAAGAATAAGGAGACGACTGTGCAAGATCAAGGGCCAAGATTGGAGAAGGAAGGAGATTGCATCGTTCCAGAAGCTCCAAAGTCAGACAAAGAGCATCACACGGGGATGAACCATTTGGTGCAAAACTCAACCTCTCAGGGAGAGGACCTGCAACTCGTCAAAGAAAATGAGAGGTGCACCAAAGAGCTTTGCCCTAGAATCCAAGATAAGGGGGAGTCCTCACTGGCTGTCTCAAGTGAGGGTGCAAATGCCAAGGGCAAGGGGAAGGACCCAGTAGATAAGGGCATCAGAAGGGAGCTCACCAGTAACCTCAAAGAGAAGGGAGGGAAGACCGGGAGCATGGATAGCTTGCCTCAAAGCATTGACAGCCGCATGGGTTCCTTGAGTGGAGATGGGGACAGCAAAGAGCTGTATAATGAAGTCTCTGGGAGCAGTACCAGTGAATGCCCACCTCTCACCCATAAGGGTCCGAACTCTCCTTCCCCAAAGGCCAAGAAGCGTAAAGGGAAGAAGAAAAAAGGGGCTGGCAGTCCCTGGTGATCGGGTTTGTCCTCTCCTTTATTTTTAATAAATGGTTACAATTGGTAGCTGGAATGTGCGGGGTCTCAACAGTCCTCAAAAACAATTTGCAGTTTGCTCATGGCTTAAGCACCATAATATTGACATTTTCGGTCTTTTAGAAACTAGAATTTTACCCAACAATTTGGATAATGTTCAAGCTAAAATTCTCCCCCTGAACTGGTCAGCTATTTCCAACATTCACACTGGCACTCTCTGTCGAATTTCGGTGGGATGGAATCCCAAATTTTGTCATCTCCAAAGCATTGATACGTCTGCCCAATGGATTACCAGTGAAGTTCATAATCATCCTCGGCTAGCGGGAACTAGGGTTACTTTTGTTTATGGGTCTAACAGTCCTGTTGAAAGGAGGACCCTGTGGCAGTATATCAAGGCAACGAGTGAGGCTAACAAGAACAACCCTTGGATAATCTTGGGCGATTTCAATGTTGTTCTCAGACCGAGTGATAGAAGTGGAGGGTCTACTGATTGGGGGGGACATCATGGGGATTTTCCAGATTGTATCATGCATTCTACCCTTCAACAGCTCCCATATACTGGAATGCATCTCACATGGCATAATGGGCAGAATAACGAGGCCACAATTATGAAGAAACTAGATTGGGTCTTCGGTAACCTTCCCTTGATGATCAGTTGGCTGAATGTGAAGGCAAATTTTATTCCAAGGCAAGCCTCAGATCATAGTGCTATGGTGGTTAATTTTGAGAAAGCTTCTCCTCGGGCAGGATCCCCCTTCAAGTTTTTGAACCAATGGGCCTCTCATGAGGATTTCTTGGATCTAGTCAGAGGAGTCTGGACCCAGCCAATTGCAGGAAACCCTCTTTACCAGCTCACAACTAAACTGAACATCTTAAAGGCCCATTTCAAGTCCAAGCACCGCAAAACCACTAGCCACCTATCCCTCAGGGTGTTTAGAGCTCGGAATGACTGGAATGCAGCCCAATTACAGTTGGATGGTGACCCTCTTAATGCAACCTACATGGACAGGGAGAGATTTCATGCCAAGCAGTATATGTTCCTTTGCAAGGAAGAAGAGGCGATTTTCAAGCAGCGTTCCAGGGTGCAATGGTTAACTCTGGGGGATCAGAACACTAAATTTTTCCATCGCTCTTTAATCCACAGGCAGACGCGGAACAACATTTCTTCCTTGCAAGATGGGGAGGGGCAGACTCATATGGGGCAGCGAGTCATTGGTGAGCTTGCTGTGAATTATTTCAAGTCCATTCTTCAGAGGCCTAGCGGGTCAGATGGGGGCAATGTTAGGGGCCTTTTTCAAAGAGAAATCTCGGATGAGGCTAAAGCTGCAATGCAGGCCCAAATCTCGGATGACGAAATAAAAGATGCTTTATTCTCAATCCATGAGGATAAAGCACCTGGGCCCGATGGATACACGAGCTTATTTTTCAAGGCTGCCTGGAGTATTATTGGGGTGGATTTCATTCAAGGGGTGAGGTATTTTTTTAATAATAATACTTTGCCTCGTTGTATTAACTCTACCAGAATAGCCTTGGTTCCCAAGAATGAAAACCCAAACACTCTTGATGAGTTTAGACCCATATCATGCTGTAATGTAATTTATAAATGCATTTTCAAAGTGTTGGTCTCTAGGTTGCAGGTTGGCCTTCTCCAAGTTATCAGCCCGGAGCAAACAACTTTCATTGCTGGGAGGAGTATATCGGATGCAATACATCTAACCCAGGAGCTAATGCATAACTATCACTTGGATTCGGGTCCTGCGCGTTGTGCTATTAAGGTGGACCTCCGGAAAGCTTTTGACACCCTTAATTGAGATTTTGTTTTGGCAGCTCTTCAAGCTATTAAAATTCCGGACTGCATGGTGCAATGGATTGGTGCCTGTATGACATCGCCTCATTTCTCACTAAGCATTAATGGGAATCTTTATGGTTACTTCGAAGCCTCAAGGGGGTTGCGTCAGGGTGATCCTTTATCGCCGGACCTTTTTATCCTAGCCATGGAAGGTCTCTCGGGCATTCTGCGGCAGGCTAGCAGCTCAAGTCAGTTCAAGCATCATTGGAGGTGTAAAAAAACTAATACCACGCATCTTTGTTTTGCTGATGACCTTATGCTATTCTGTCATGGAGATACTCATTCCGTGGGCGTCATCAAGGATTCTCTAGACCGTTTTTCCCAGCTATCGGGTCTAACCATCAACCTCAATAAAAGTAGTCTGTTCATGGCAGGTGTTCGGTTAATTGACCAAGAAGTCATTGTGGGAAGACTGGGAATTCAGCCTCACTCGCTGCCTGTGACTTACCTGGGAGTGCCCTTGATTACTTCCCGGCTGAACAAATCGCATTGTCTCCCTTTGATTGAGAGGATAACAGCCAGAATCAAGCTTTGGACATCCTCTTCCCTATCATATGCTGGTAGGCTTCAGCTAATCAAGGCAGTGTTGTTCTCCATTCAGGTATACTGGGCAACTAAATTTACACTCCCGGCTGCGGTCACCAAACACATTGAGAAAATCATGAGGAACTTCCTGTGGAAAGGCTCTTCGTTATTACGGGGTGATGCTAAAATAGCTTGGAATGAGGTTTGTTACCCGATGAGGGAGGGTGGCCTGGGTCTCAAACGGCTAGCTGCGTGGAATCATGCCTCGACTATCAAGCAGATTTGGAACATCCTTTCCAACCCTTCGTCTATCTGGATAAATTGGGTGAAAGCTTATCTCTTGAGAGGGAGATCCTTCTGGTCCATTCCAACCCCCTCTAAACCCTCCTGGACTTGGCAGAAAATTTTACAGGCGAGAGATAAAATTAGAGGTAGCTTCACAGTCAAGATAGGGAATGGCAAGGACACTCACCTTTGGCTTGACTATTGGCTCCCTGGGGGTGCAAGATTGTGTGATTTGTTCTCTGCCCGTGACCTGACATCAACCGGCCATGCTTGGGAAGCAAAAGTCTCGGCTATTATTAGGGGCTCTCAATGGGACTTTCCGTCAGGGAATGATCAGTTGCATGCAGCTTTACTAAACATTCCCTTTTTGCCTAACAGCCAGCGTCCAGATCGGCATGTTTGGAAGCATAATGCTTCAGGAGATTGCACCATCCACTCTGCTTGGGAGTTCATCAGGCCCTCCAAACCGACTGTGGAGGGTAGCAATCTTATTTGGAACAGGTGGCAAGTTCCTCGTCATGCTTTTATTCTGTGGCTTGCTTCCAGGAGTCGTCTGCGCACTCTAGACAGGTTGCACAATCCTAGGGATTCTAGCCAGAGTTGCCTGTTATGCAATGGCCATGCCGAGAGCCATACCCATTTGTTTTTCAGGTGTGCATACTCTGCTGAGGTCTGGCGAGAGGTTACTTTACGAGCCATTATAAATTGGCCAGCTTTACCTTGGGAAAGGGCTTGGGAGTGGGCTGCGAAGGAGTTCACCAATAGAAGCAACCCCAACCAAAACTTAGTTGGGATGATATTGGCTGCAACAATTTATCATCTCTAGGCTGAGAGAAATAACCGTCTTCACATGCAGGTGTTTTGTAGTGCAAAACACACTACGGACAAGACCCTCAATGCCATCCGAGATAAAATTGCTTCCCTTGGTGATCGCTCTGCGCATCAATTGGGGATTCAGCATCAGTGGAATGTTCATTAATTCTGGTTCTAGTAGGGGGAGCCGGGGGCCTATGCTCCTTTCCCCTTTGTGCTGCCTTTGTAGGGCCTTTTGAGGAGTTCTGGGCTGAGCTGGAGGCTTTGGTCGCAGCGCTGGACTGTGGCTGGGCACGTTGTCTCTTCATCTCCAAGCGGCTGGGCTGTGGCTGGGCACGATGTCTTCTGGCACAGTGTGTAACAGCCCGGCCCAACCTGCCATATATTGTCCGCTTTGGGCCTTACCGCCCTCACGGTTTTGTTCCTGGTGACGCGAGCCCACTTGTGAGCCTGACGCCCCAAAACGCGTATGACAAGTTAGCAACCAGCACTCTTAATAAGGCCAGCTACCACTCCCTCACCCGCCGATATGGGATATTACAATCCACCCCCCTTAAGGAGCCCGACGACCCCGTCGGCACAACCGGACAGCCAGTGAGGTCAGCTCTGATACCAAATGTAACAGCCCGGCCCAACCTGCCATATATTGTCCGCTTTGGGCCTTACCGCCCTCACGGTTTTGTTCCTGGTGACGCGAGCCCACTTGTGAGCCTGACGCCCCAAAACGCGTATGACAAGTTAGCAACCAGCACTCTTAATAAGGCCAGCTACCACTCCCTCACCCGCCGATGTGGGATATTACACAGTGGGTGTTCTATTTTGGTTATAGGCTAGGCCTTGGGGTTTCGGGCTCCTGTTTGCCTGTTGGGGTTGTAATTGGGCTCCTGTTGCCTGTTGAGGTTTTTAAAGGCTTGGTCTTGCCGGGCGGTTTGTTTTTTCTTTGGGCTTGGGCTGAAGCTCCCTTGTTAGCCTCTTTTTTAGTTTCCTCTCCAGCCTTTTTAGGCTTGTTTTCCTGGTAGGGAGCCTGTCCCTGCCAGGTCAGCCGGCGGCGTTCCAAGCCGTCGACACCTTTCTCTGTACATTTCCCCTCTTAATACATTTTGAAGTTTCAAAAAAAAAAAAAAAGATGTAAGCTCTTGCGTCACAACCATAGATAATTGATAAAATATCACTAGTTATTTCATTTACATCGTGAAAAAATATTATATATAATAATGAGTTTTATTAAATATAAATAAAAAAAGAATTAAATCTCTTTATTGCAATTTTAAGGAGTTATCTAATATGATTATGACAATTTTGATTACTTTTTTTTTCTTTCAATTTTCTTCGAATTTTGATTATGACAATTGTCTAATATAATAATGACAATCTTGCATAATTTTAATATATGTTTGTTTTTCAATTTTCTTCATTACAAATTTTATTTCGTACATTACTTGCTTCATATGGAGCTAGGATATCTATTATAAGTATTATTGGCTATTAATTTATAATTTATATCATGTTCTTAACCCAATAATTGGTTTTCCAACTAATATTACATCGACAAGTTCCACGTTGATATCAAGGTAAAAATAGTTATAAATGTTTTAAAATAATTTTAGTTTACAGAGCATATATGAACTTTTCTAAAATAGGTCAATTCGATTGTGATATTCAAATAAGGCTACCGTGATTGAATTTTTAATTTTTTTAAAAACAACCATGATTGGAACGAGAAATGTCTACAAAATATTTGATTCATAAAATTTAAAGAACTATACAATCTTGTGAAAATAATATATAAACATGCCAACGAGGAAGTCCTGGAAAAAGTTTCAACATGACAAATGTGAACACTCTTTGTTAAGTCAATCCCAATGTCAGTCCTGTAATTTCATTTTATATAATTGCTTAGACTATAAATAGTGTTAATCTATTGATTACAACAAACCCACTAATTATTATACAATGATAATATACTGAGGAAACTAATCACCAAGGCAGCCAGATTTAGGAAGATGACCAAACCAACTTGATGGGTTATTGGATTGGTGGGCTAGATTTTGTTTGTGTGATTTAGTATTTGTTGTAAAGTGAAGTTGAAGTTATTTTTAAAATATTTTATGTTTAGAAATGTATTTAAAATATATTGTTTTTTATTTTTATTTTTAAAAAAATATTTTTAACAGTATTTAAAGAAATTTTAATAAATAAATAAAAATAATTTTTTTAAGAAAAAAATACTTTTAAATAACGGTGACAAATAGACATTGTCCCTTCCTTTTGTTTCAGAGAGCGGTGCTATAATTTTTGGAGCTGTTAGGGTTTGTCTTCCGGTTCACGTGGCAGAGAGAGATAGAGATTGTTGACGAGCTTTTAGGAATCTATCGGGATGAATTCAGTAATTTTGATTTAAAAATATTTTTGAAAAAAAATAAATTATTTAATTTTTATATTAAATTAAATTATTTAATTTTTTTATAAAAAAAACATTATTTCAATAACATTCTAAAGAAATATACTAAAAAATAATCTAAAAACAATACTAAACCGTCCCCCACGCATGTTTCATTTAGTGCCCCGTAAGAAATGACGTTGGAGATAGCAGGACGTCAGCATCCTGGGCGAAGATGACGTTGGTCGCCAGAAGACTAGCAATAGTCCCATTTCTAAGGGCAAGTCCAACGGGAGAGGCAAATGAAGAGCCAAAGGCAAATTTTGGCTCTTTTTGTTAAATTAGGCAGTCCAACGGGGAGAGCCATTGGAAGAGGCAAAATGCCTCTTCCAATTTCGGGAGCCATTCCCACAGGTTTTGGCCAAAGAGCCAAAACCTAAAATGTTACCGTTGGGGGAGTTTGTGACCGTTGGGGAGTCTGAGCATTTTGCCAATAAATCAAGTGCTCACAGAACACAGCCAATCCAAGCAAAAACAACACAACCAAGCAAAATCCAAGCAAAATCAACACAAGCAAAATCAACACAAGCAAAATACCCACAGCAATTGAATTAATTGAAAAATTGCAAATCCAAATCCAAAAAAACTGTACAGCAAACTCAAACAAGGAAAATCAAAAAAAATACCACAAATCCAAAACGTGCTGCATCTTCACTTCGTGTCAAATCTTCTGCCCACTGCATCTCATCGGTTTGTTTTCTAACTTAATCTATTTGTTTTTGTTCAAGTAGGTTTTATTTGAGAGGGAGCCGAGGGAGAGGGGGGAAAAGAGTAGAGTGAGAGGGAGAGGGACAGAGGCCAGATGGCCGAGAGGGAGAGGGACGGAGGCGAGATGGCCATGGGAGAGGGACATGGCCGAGAGGGAGAGGGACGATGGGGGAGAGGGACGATGTCCGAGAGGGACGATGGCCGAGGGACGAGGGGTAGAGGGACGAGGGACGAGCGGGAGAGGGACGAGGGGCGATGGCCTTTGTTATGTGGCGCCTGGAAATTAAGGGGCTGAGAGGGAGAGGGAGAGGGACGAGTGACAGGGATGAAGGGGCCGAGAGGGAGAGGACGGCGCATGAAATTAAATGGGTAGATGGTAGGGTTTCGTGTGTGTGTGGGGGGGGGGTATATTAGGGAAAAGATGGGTAATAATATTGAGTAAAAAAAATAATATTTTTGATTAATTATGAAATTAATAAATTATGAATTTTTTGATCAATTAGATTAATTACATGTTTTAAATGTATTGTTAAATTTAAATATTGTGTAAATTTTGTATTTAGAATTGTTGTGGAGGTAATTAATAATAATATTTAGTAAAAAAATAATTATGCGAAATTGATAAATTACAAATTTGTGAATCAATTAGCTTAGTTACATGTTTTAAATTTACTGTTAGATGTTTAAACTGTGTAAATTTTGTGTTTAGAAATGGTGTGCATTTATTCGTAAATAGATATTTTTATTAGTTTTATTAATACTGTAATAAAATTTCAGTTAGATCAACAAGAGCAATAAGACAACGTTTTTTTTTATGCAGATGGACTCAAATGCGTCTGAACAATTTGATTCTGAACAAAGTGATTTTAATGTTCATATAACTAGAAAATCACAAAGAAGTAAAAACTTCTCACCGGAAGAAGATTGTTTACTTGTATCTGCGTGGTTAAATACTAGCAAAGATCCAATCACGGGAGTTGATCAACAAACTAGACAATTTTGGGCTCGAGTACATGCGTGCTTTGTAGAGAATGGAGGGAACCTGAATAATCGTTCCCAAATAAGCATCTCAAATAGATGGCAAGAAATAAATAGAGAAGTTGCAAAATTTGTTGGGTTTGTTACCCAAATTGAAAACCGTCAACAGAGTGGAACGACTGAAGAATCAAGGGTAATGTTTTATTTTCAACATTTACATATTAAATAAGTTGTTTAACATATTTATTATGTAACATAGTTTCATTTATTGAATTTGTTTTTCCAGCTTAATGATGCTCGACAAATGTATGCTTCAGTCGTTGGCAAACGATTTCATCTGGAACATTGTTGGGTTATCTTGAAAAAAGAACCCAAATGGCAATTTGAACGTGCAAGTCTTCATCAGAAGTCAAACAAGAAACAAAAAAATCATGGAAACGCAAGTCCAGCTACTTCAACTCCATCAACCGCTGATTCTGTTTTTTTAGGAGAAGACAGTGATACATTTGTTTACCAAAATAGACCAATTGGTCAGAAAGCTGCAAAGGAACAACTTAGACGCAGACAAGGAAAAGAGAAAGTTGGGGAGACAAGTGTATCAACTAGGTTACAGCAATTGAATGCAACCTTTGTTGACATTGAGGAAAAAAAAAACAAAGACAGACAAATCATGCTGGAGCAAAATGCTTTATTGCTTAAACAAAAGCAAGAGAAACAAGAAATGGAGATTCTGAAGATGGATACTTCTACAATGAATCCAATGGTTGCAGAATATTTTGAAGAAAAAATGATGGAAATTCTGGCAAAAAGGAGGTCCAGTTAATTATGTAGTTAATTTCATTTAATTATGTGTAATGGAATGTCTTTTAATTAATTATGTAAGAACTTATTGATTATTTGTTAATGTGTTAACTTTTATTTGTACTTTTTCTAACACTCAAATTTTTTTAAATTATTCTGGATCTTTTAATTATAATTAACTTCATTTTTTTTTTAAAACAATAATTTTATTGTTAGCGGGTTTCTCAAAAATAATTATTTAATTATATAACTCACTCATATTAATTGTATAATGAATTGTATAATTACACTATATACAAAATAATTAAATTTTATTTAAAATAAATTTCAAAAAATAGCTCTTAAAAATGGCTCTTACCATTGGAGACCACATTACCTCAAGAGCCATTTTTACACTATTCAAAGAGCCATTTCTATCATTTGCCTCTTAAAAATGCCTCCTACCCTTGGACTTGCTCTAATAGCTAGATAGTATGGTACTATGGCGTGATTAATATTATTTTTAAAGTATTTTTTATTTATAAATATATTAGAATAATATTTAATTCGTATAGGTCTCCAGCAGGCTTCCTGCATTGCTTCGTGTGCAGGCTAGCTGGAATTTTGTATTATATTCCAACGTGTGTAACGTGGTCTTGCCTCGGATAGAAGGTGGCTCCTGTGATTTACTGCTTTGAAAAATTGGAGCATGCAACAGAATTATCGTACATGCTCTACGGGAGTAGGCTTTTGACAAGAATGATATAGCTAGCTTGGCATCATCTGGATTATTCCAAGAGATAGAAAGAGAGAGAGAGACATTTTGGTGTCCTTACTGACGTCGTGTTTTTTGGAAGTTAGGTACGATGTAGTCGTGCGTCTTTATTTGTATCACTTATGTCAAATGTTTTTGAGTGTTGTTCATCTTAGAACCTTCGATCCTGTTAGATTATGGCTAACAATAATTACTCGATTAAGTACAATGCACATTGGCAGTTGACTCATTAATGTTTTGCCTGTTATATTTACGGGCCTGAGTTTAACAGGGGGGTGAGCCCAACTGTTCCGAGATGGGTCTAGGTTTCAGCCTAGGGCTTCTCCCACCACTGTACTTAGACCATGACGCAGGCTCATGAACCATCTTGCCAAAGCCTTATAAATTATATTCAAGGAGGCAAACGCAATAGCCATGACCATGTATATTACTGGATACAAAGATAACTTGAACAATCATAAATTTAATTTATTTCGAGGCTTAAGTTGAGAATTGGATGGATTGCTCTAAATTAACCTGGATTAATTAAAACAATATGTTTTTTTTTAAAATTGACTATGATGTGGGATGCATGTAATATGATATTTGGTATAATTATTTTTTTGTATTCTTTCTTAATTGTTAGGACTTTCTAGAACTCTTTTGGTTTATAAATTTTAATAATAGATGTAATCTATTAACCATGTAACTTTCAATAATAAAATCATTTCTTTATAGGAATTTATATCTATGACTAGTTTAAATTGGTTGTCTAAAGTTTATTTTGCAATTAAAATTTATTTTGGTAATCCTTATATAGAAAATCGCTAAAATACCAAAAGGAGATCGATATAATAAAAATACACATGCATCATAATTAAAAAAACTAAAAATTAAGAAGATAAACATATAGACCAGGACCAAAAAACTATGAATTGAAACAATGATTTTGCCCTTTTAACAAAAAAACTATTGTCCTTGCTATGGGGTAATATTATATTTTTCATGTAATTCATTGGTGAATACCAAATTTAATCAGGACAATGTTTTCTTTTCATATTTTTTTTATTGTGGTAAGATTACTTAATTTACCTTGAAAGAAAATAATATTAAACTTGTATTTAAAGCCTTCATTACCTATTTGTTTTTTTTTAAAAAAAAACATGAAAAAATAATATAAATATCATTTAAATGAAAAAAAAAATCACAAGCTAGTGTAGAGGTGTTTTTGCATTTTTCAAATTAGTGCTTTTGGTTATATTCAAATTTGCAAGAGAAGAAATTTTATATATATATATATATATATATATTAAATAACATTAAAAAAGTGGTTGACACTTCTAATACACGTGCCAGCTAATATGAGACATTCATATCATTCACGTGATTGAGCAATATTTTGTAATAGATGAACAATTGCTTCAAGAATGTTGTTTGAATCATATTGACATCTCATGTATCTTAGGCATCTTATGAGGACAATGAACTTTTTTTTGGCATTGACAATATTTCCCCTCCATTTTTACTCTCTCTCTTCCATAATCTTCGGATATGCCCCTTCAATTTTTCAAAACAACCCTTCAATTAGGTTTTCCTTCAACTTTGTTTTTTGTTTTTTTATTACAATTTGTTTTATTTGAAATAATCTATAAAATAAGAAATGTTTTTTTAGTTTCATCCTTTATTTTTTCTCATCTAACATATTTGGTCATTAGTGTTTTAATTGTTTTTTTTAATTATCCCTTATTATTTTATTTTATTTGTTTTTTTTACAAGATTTGTTCCTTATTCTTTTGATAGTTTTTTTGTTAGTTTTTTAATCATTTTCTTGTTTTGTTTTGTTTTTTTAATTTCATCCTTTGTTGTTTTATTTCATATATTTTTTATGTTAAATTTGATTTCATTATTTTAATTGCTATTAGTTTTGTTTTTTTTAAATACAAATTTGAATGGAATAGAAATCTTTTTTCGTGGTTTTTCTTGTTTGCCTTTGGGTAATTCATTTTCATGACTCAGGTAATTAGTTTTGAAGACTAGCTTGATTTAACTTTAGTATTTTTTTAGGTTCTTTTTTTAAAAAAAAAATGTTTTTTTCAATTTAATTATTTAACATTAGGTTATTAGTTTTTAGCTTGATAAATTATGTTGTTTTCCTTTATATGGAATTAACTTGTGTTTGACATTATGTTACCGAGTCTTTAACTTCATAATTCTTGTCACTTTCTCTTATACGGAATTAACTTGTGTTAACTCAAGGGTTTTTTAATTGAATTTTATTAGTTTCATTTTTCATTATGTAGTTTGCATGGGATTTTATCTTAATTTTTTTATTCAAATTCTTTTGAAGGGGGTTATCCCCACCTCACAGTTAGGTCGTAGATTTAACATGTTGACTTAAGACAAGTTTTTTGGTTTTTTATATAAAAAAAATCAATTTATCATTTAACATTTGATATACTAATAATTAAGATTTTTATATTTTCTTAATGTTTTTACAAGGTTATCAGATAAAATATTTAAGAACTTATAAAAATATTTAGAGGGTGTCTTTTTATAATATTTACAAACATTTATATTATTTGACTAGTTTTTTATTGTCATTAGATTTGTTTTTATAGTAATATTATTAATTCAACTAACCTTATTGAACCCATATGAATCAATGATCCGTGTCCTAATTTCTTTTTGTTCCTTTAAAAACGTTGTTATTGCGTGAAAAAATATTTTATGTTACAAAAAAAAAAATTGTCCGCGGCATAACACAAGTAAATTACACAGTGTATTGTTATTAATAGGTGTAGTGTATTCGCCGTAATGGCTTGCCATTGTAATAGAGTTTCTACCGAAGGAAGTATTTTCAAGACAACTCGCAAAATAGCTAAGCCTTATATTTTAGACGGTGTATTTGTTGGGTTTGACTTTCCCTCCTAAGTAAAGGATGACCCAAAACTTGTGTGGATCTAGCCCACATGAAAAGATCCACTTAGAAAAGTAGGGTTTCATGACCCCGTCCCTTTTATTGCTGGAAAGCGACAGACCGAGAATGAGACAAGAAAACAAGTGAGCTGCCGAAATAGAGAGAAACAGAGTTCTCGGATTTTGCTGCATAGTTTTTATCAACTGGTCTGATCAACAAGTATTTGTGGTCCGATTGAGCTGAAAATTTGTAGGGATGTTCAAAACATGTGAATCCTCATTGTGAACGGTGAAGATTGGATTATGAGCACTTTGCATATGGTTTTCAGCCCATAAACAGTAACCTCTATTTTTGGTGAGAAATTCCTTGAATTCTTGTATTAGTTGATTTGTGCCAAGAAATTGTATTTCTTGAAGATAATTTCGGTTTGTATGCCTTTAGTTGAGACTATAGAATACTCATGTATTCCTATTACTATTGATAGTGAAAGTGTTTGAGTGGACTACGGTCCCGTAGTTTTTCCTTCTCATATTGGGAAGACTTTCCACGTAAAAATTATATGTCTTGTGCTTGCGGTATTTGAATATATATTTTCTACATATATATTGGTATGTTTAGTAATTTCCTATAGGTTCACACAAAGAAAGAGTGTTTGTATTGTTGTTTCTCCCAGCAGTATGAAGATGGCTATTAACATTGCTGGAGCCTTATTATCTGCATAAAAACCTTCTATTATGCTCGTTGAAAAAAATCGGGTTGCCTTTGGTGGAGAGATTCAGTTTATGAATAGTTTAGCTAAAATGTTATTTTTTTTACCAAGAACTTTTCGAGTGGAGTTTAGCTAAAGTATTACTAATTTTTTGTTTGATAATATTTATGAGCACAATAATATTTTTATCTCTAATTCATAAACATTGAAATAATAATCAAATTCTCTTTACATTATAAGTAGTTTATCCATTTATTAACTATAAAATAAACTTTATAGTCTTTTCATAGATAAAACAAGTAAAAAGTTGAGTTGATTTTAGTTTAATATATAGAGTCTATCATGATAAACCCTTATAATATAGAAAAATATTAAATAATTCCCTGTCTAATATCGATTCTTTCATTTTCTTTCTTTCTTATCTCTCTAAATAAAACATTAATAAATAATTTGAAAAGGAGCATGAAATCGACAAGCATAATTAAGTCATGGATTAATTTAAAAATATAAAGATTAAATATATAGTTTTCAAGACCATGAGGTTTGATTATTTAGTTTTGTTAAACTATACCTATTTATAATTATCTCTAATTGTTAATAATACTTTATTCACGAGATAATCTTAATATTTTCATTGAAAAAATAACTATTTTCTATAAAAAAAAAACCTCTTAGTGAAAATTTCTTCCAATATAAAAACTCTAAGTCATTAAAATTGATTCTTAAACTGTCAAAACTCAGGTGCCTCTTACTTGATTTTAGAATGTTACGAAGCTAACTTCAACATAATAAATGAAAGCCACATACCCGATCCTTGATGTTCCACACTTGATTTCGAAACCAAGCTTATATGTCTCATACTACTATAAAAAAAGTTTTTGTTGCGAAAATAAAAACAAAATGCATGAATTAGAAAAAAAAACATTTCATGGAATAAATACATCTCTTCTAAATAGTTTAACTTGTGGTGTTTTCTACTAATATCTTATTATGTAATTAAATAAAATATAAATTCCATAAAGTAAAATAATTAAATCCGCTGCAACCATGGCCCAAGTTATGGATTAAAGGGTTTCGGTTTTTGATCGCATCAATCCAAGACATTGTCGTTAAATTGATAGTGTTTTTAAAATATATATTTTTTAAGTCAAGCATGCTTTGAAACGTGGCCTGATCAATAACATGGCTGACATGTCGCCATTTTAACCCACCAGCCGTGGATAAGTCTTTCGTGTCAGCAGGCGACTGGCTTAATATTATCTACATGTAAACAAAGCAATTCTTAACATAATTGTACCGATCAGTGTTCTTGTCCATGAAATGACAACAAATCAATTATATTTGGATTTTTATTTAATTATACATGTTTATTTTATTTTATTTTAATTTGAAGATTCCTTACTTTCACCTGTAAGAAAATGGCTGCGCGTTTTACTTTTAATCACATTGAGTTTTAAATAAAAAAATATTTTTTCATTTTCTTTTCAATCAAACTCTAATAAAAATGAGTTCTAAATAAGGATGACGCCATCCATCATCCATGTATGCTCTTCATGATTAAAATTAAACTCCACCCTCCACCTACTATGCATAGTAGAACCACTCATTATGCTATAATTTTGTTACTTTATGAATGATTAACTACAAATTAGTCCCTCTTTTCAAATTGATTTCAAATCAATTCTTCAGTTTCAAATTCTTTCAATTTCATTCCTGGACTAACTCTATCATTCTAATTTGGGCCTTCCATTCCATCATATTAGCTCAAGATAGGAGTCTGTTAAACAAGTGTTTGGACAAAAAAAAATCATGAAAGTCTTCTGTAAGAAAATAATATATTTTCAAATAATTCAAAATTGGTTGCTAATAAATACATGAAAAATCATGAATCTCATGACTTTTCAATTAAAAATATATATTATTTAAATTTAGATAAATAGATTTTTTATACCATCATATTTATTAAAGTAACAGTGTTTCCTTACACACACCAACGATCCTCCCTTTTACTCAACGAAACAATTACTTATCATTTCATAGTCCAATCATGCGTTAAAAAAAAACAAGCGGAGAGAATTAGCATTACATAACAAACAAAATTAGAAAATTACGAGACCCTAAATTCTTAGAGACTGATGTGATATAAAACTAAAACTCAGAGGACTTATTTGTATTTAATCCAGATCGATGACGTGCAGTGTTTTGGGGTGTTTGGGAACTAATTTTAAAATACTTTACAAATAAATTGATTTTTTCGAAATTACTTAAGAAATAATTTTTAAAAATAAAAAGATATATTATTTTAATATATTTTTAAATAAAATTTATTTTGAAAACAAATCCAAACACCATTTTAAATCGCATTGCATCGCCTCCTTGCGATTACCTCCAACGCTTGCATCTACCTTTCATCGCCGTACCTCTCCCCAGTCCCCGCTCTAGCGAAGTCACAATCTCCCTCTCTCTCCGTCAAAAAGAGAAAAAGAAAAAGAAATCGTAACTTCACGATCTCAATTTCTATCTGCAACAACAAACAGATCTGAGATCAAAGGTTCAAGGATTTTGGAAGTTCAATTTTTTTAACTGAAGCTTATTAATATTCAGATCTTGAAAAAAGAGAAAGCAAACAACGACAAAAAGAACCCTAAATCGAATCAACCGGTCTGCTTTTGACTGTGGATTGGGTTGTGCTACATGTATAGATCCAGTTAAGGGTAACAATATTAAAAAGAAGGAAACCCTAGATAGATAGCGATGGGTAAAATTGAGACCGGCGGCGGCGGCTGTATAATGGAAGACGTTGAGGAGGGGGAAATATCGGATACAGCATCAGTTGAAGAGATCAGTGAAGAGGATTTTAAAAAGCAAGAAGATGCTATAGGAAAAGAAACACCTTCAAACAACAGCTCACAGAAAGTCTGGACGATGAGGGATCTGTACAAGTATCAAGTGGGAGGTGGATATGTGTCTGGCTTGTATAATCTTGCTTGGGCACAAGCTGTTCAAAATAAGCCATTAAATGAACTGTTCGTTGAGGTTGAACTGGACGGTAGTTCCAAGAATACTTCTGTAAATAGAAGCAATGAAGATAAGAGAACTGTCGTGATTGATGATAGTGGTGATGAGATGGATGCTGTTAAAGTTATTGATATTGAGAAAGAGGAAGGGGAGTTGGAGGAAGGGGAGATTGATTTGGATTCGGAGCCGGTGGTGGTGAAGAGTGAGGGAATGGGAAGTGTTGTAGTCGAAAACAGGGTGAAGTCTATTCGTGAAGATTTGGGGAGTGTTAGTGTGTTTGAAGCTGAAAAGTAAGTGTGTTTTTGTTACTGAAAGCTCGTGAATTTCGTAGAAATGAAGATTCTGAAATATTTGGTGAAGGGATTGGGATAATGATTATTTGATTGGATTAAATGTTTTGTTGGCTTATTTTTTGTAGGTCATTTGAGGCAGTTTGTTTGAAACTGCATAAAGCATTGGAGAGTTTGAAAGAATTGGTGGGGGGAAATCACAGGGATCTTCCCTCAAAAGATGATCTTGTTCAATTGCTGTTTGTGGCAATTGGAGTTGTTAATTCGGTGACGCACTTAAAGAATACTTTATTTTACTCAATTTCATTTTCCAAAGAGTATTTATCGATATAAATCCTGGTCTAGAGCTGTTCTATTTGATAATCAGCTGTAATGCTGCTGGAAACTTTGTTGAGACTGAATTGTTGCTCATTGCAGGTTTTTTGCTCGATGAATCAAAAAGTAAAGGAGCAGAACAAGGGCGTTTTCTCAAGGTTTGGATTTTGTCATGTTCGCTGTTTTGTTTCGTTAGATTTTGTACACACAAATTGTTTAGTTATCTCATCACCGCATCTTCCTGTTACAGGTTTCTTTCCCCTCTAATTAGTCACTATCCTCCTTTTTTCTCCGTTGGGCAGAACAAAGAGGTGTGTGGTTTGTAACTTCGACTTTAGGATTGATAGTCTATGTTTTCCTTGAATGTGGCTTGCTGTTTATCATTGGTATTGTTTATTTCTCCGAGGGAACTAAAAAATGTGTCTGTTTCACAGATAGAGCTCATGGTTTCCTCAATGGGTTCTTATTATATTTTGTCTAGTTCAAGAATTGGTGAAGAGAGAGAAACACAGGTTTCTGGTGAAGTGAATGAAAATCATAATGATTCTTTAGCGAAAACTGCAGGTTATGATTCGACTACTGTGAACGAAAAGTTACCTTCTGCTGCTGAACCTTTTGTTCAGAATAAGCCAAACAAGTCAATAGAAGCTCCTAAACCAGGTGTGCCTAGTTTTAAGAGTAGAGGAGTTTTGCTTCCTTTGCTTGACCTCAAAAAATATCATGATGAAGACAGTCTTCCTTCACCAACACAAGAAACGACACCTTCTTTCCCTGTTCAAAGAGTATTGTCTATCAGGGATGGAATGATTAGCTCTGGGTTGCCTGTGCCAAAGGTGGCACCTGTTGCTGAAGAGCCTAGAATGCATCCCTATGAAACTGATGCACTCAAAGCTGTTTCCAGCTATCAACAAAAATTTAATCGGAATTCGTTTTTAACAAATGAACTTCCAAGCCCAACACCTTCAGAAGAATCTGGCAATGGGGATGGTGATACTGCCGGGGAAGTTTCTAGTTCATTGAATGTTGTTAACTACAGAACTGTAAATCCACCTAATTCAGACCGTAAAAATGCTTTTCCTTCACCTCCTCCTCTTCCCCACCCTGACAGTTCTAGTATCCACGGAGTTGTCCCCACTAGGAATTCTGTGCTAGTCAGTTCCGGGCCTAGTTCAACCATGAAAGCATCTGCAAAGAGCAGGGATCCTAGGCTTCGATATGTTAATATGGAAGCCAGTAGTGCTTTGGATCACGACCACCGAGCCTTCCCGATAGTTAATAACCTACCTAGAGTGGAACCTGTTGGAGCATTAGTGGGTTCGAGGAAACAGAAGATAGATGAAGATGATCTGGATGGACCCTCATTGAAAAGGCAAAGGAATTCGTTTGATAATTTTGGTGCTGCTAGGGATATTGAAAGTATGACCGGAACTGGTGGCTGGTTAGAGGACACTGATATGGCTGAACCTCAAACCGTGAACAAAAATCAGTGGGCAGAGAATGTAAAACCTGATCAAAGAATAAATAATGGATTTGTATGTCCTAGTTCTGTTAGTGGTAAGTCCAATGTGAATGGTAGTGAGTTGCCATTTATGGGAATTAGCAACATTGCTGGGAGTGAACAGGCACAAGTTACAAGTACTGCTACAACATCCCTCCCTGATATATTGAAAGACATTGCTGTGAATCCAACAATGTTGATAAATATACTTAAGATGGGACAGCAACATAGATTAGCATTAGATGGACAGCAGACACATTATGATCCTACAAAAAGTATGTCACATCTCTCAAGTTCCAAATCAGTACTGGGAGCAATTCCCGCAGTGAATGTTGCTTCCCCACAGCCCTCTGGGATATTGCCAAGACCTGCAGGAACACCTCAAGTTCCTTCTCAAATAGTCACAACAGTAAGTACTGATTGTCTGTAACTTTTTAGCATCTTGAAATGATGATTATTGTTCATAAGAAGGTGCTTGGTTGAGTTGAAGCTTGTGCATCTTTGGAGAATTATATGTGCCTAGTACCTATGCAGTTGATTTGCTTGAACTTGAAATTAATGGTTTTTGTAGTTTTATATTATAACTGTATTTGTTTGGTGCTTGAACAATTTCTTCTCAAGTACAAATTTTTTGATAAGTTTTAGGGAGAACCTTGGTTGCTTTTCTTTCTATGGGATAATGCAATAAGTAAATAAAATAGAACCTGTTGTGATTGGTGCTAAACAGTTACAAAGATTTCCAAAATATCGCCTTCTCAGTATGTTGAAGGCTTCTTAATTATATTTGGACTTGGACCCTGCAGGATGAGTCAGGAAAAATTCGAATGAAACCACGAGATCCTCGTCGTGTTCTCCATAATAATTCACTCCAGAGGTCTGGGAGCTTGGAACCTGAACAATTGAAAACAACAACCCTCACACCCACCACCCCGGGGAGTAAAGATGATCAAAATTTGCAAAAACAAGAGGGGTTAGCGGAATTGAAGCCAACTGTGCCACCTGATATTTCCTTTCCGTTTACAAAGAGCTTGGAAAATATTGCTGATATTTTATCTGTTTCTCAAGCATCGACAACTCCACCTTTCATTTCTCAGAATGTTGCATCCCAACCTATGCAAAATAAGTCGGACAGAGTGGATGGCAAAGCTGGAATTTCAAATTCTGACCAGAAAACTGGACCTGCTTCATCTCTTGAAGTGGTTGCAGCAAGTTCCCATTCACAGAACACGTGGAAAGATGTTGAGCATCTTTTTGAAGGCTATGATGACCAGCAAAAAGCTGCTATACAGAGAGAGAGGGCAAGAAGGTTGGAAGAACAGAAGAAAATGTTCGGTGCACGCAAGCTCTGCCTTGTCTTGGATCTTGATCATACTCTTCTCAATTCAGCCAAGGCAATTCTCTCTCTCTCTCTCTCTCTCTCAGTATAAATATAGTGTTTTTCCCTTCCTGGGATAACAGTTGACAAACAAGCTCTTTTCATATTAATCCTGCAATTCCTCACCTTTTCAGTTTGTTGAAGTAGACCCCGTGCATGATGAGATTTTGAGAAAGAAAGAAGAACAAGATCGTGAAAAGCCATACAGACATATCTTTCGCATTCCTCATATGGGAATGTGGACAAAACTGCGGCCTGGGATCTGGAATTTCTTAGAAAAGGTAATGTTAGTCAGGTTTTGAATTGATTTAGTGCACGAGTTGTATTTCAGGCAACTTATGCAAATTTTGTCCGCAATTAGGCTAGTAAATTGTATGAACTGCATCTATACACAATGGGAAACAAGGTATATGCTACAGAGATGGCAAAAGTGCTTGATCCAAAAGGGTTGTTGTTTGCTGGACGAGTCATCTCCAGGGGTGATGATGGAGATCCTTTTGATGGTGACGAGAGGGTTCCCAAGAGCAAGGATCTTGAAGGGGTGTTAGGTATGGAGTCAGGTGTTGTTATCATAGATGATTCAGTGAGAGTCTGGCCCCATAACAAATTGAACTTGATAGTTGTAGAAAGGCAAGTATTTTGTGTCCCATTGCAAACCGTCATTTCTATGAAGGCATTTATTTCTTTTGCTTACATAATCTTTTCTCCCTTTGCCCATTTACCAATCTGTGTTGCAGGTATATTTATTTCCCTTGTAGTAGACGTCAGTTTGGGCTTCCCGGTCCTTCTCTTTTGGAGATCGACCATGATGAGAGACCAGAAGATGGAACTTTGGCATGCTCTTTGGCGGTGAGGCAAAACTTGTATATCCCAGAGATTCTTGTTACTGAACTTTCAATCCCTTGATTATTTGTTTTTGTTTGAAATAGGTTATTGAGAAAATACATCAGAATTTTTTTACCCATCATTCACTAGATGAAGCAGATGTTAGGAATATCCTTTCCTCAGAGCAGAGGAAGATTTTAGGTGGCTGTCGCATACTATTTAGTAGGGTGTTCCCAGTTGGTGAAGTCAAACCCCACCTTCATCCATTGTGGCAGATGGCGGAACAGTTTGGTGCTGTCTGCACGAACCAGATAGATGAACAGGTTACTCATGTTGTTGCCAACTCCCTGGGGACAGATAAGGTAATGTAACTGAGATGCCACATCACTTTTCAGCAAAGATTGAATTCTAAATCAGATTTTTTTCTGGTTTAAGAATTTTGAAAAATGCAAGGCTACTGCAGACCCTTAAAAAAAATCAAATGAAAAAAGAATGGGTGATGTTGTTGCCAGTTCCCTGGGGACAGAGAAGGTAATGTTACTGAGATGACACATCACTTTTCAGCTAAGATTGAATTCTAAATCAGAATATTTTTTCTGGCTCAATTTTTTTGAAAAATGCAAGGCTACTGCAGACCCTTAAAAAAAATCAAATGAAAAAAGAATGGGTGATTTAAACCAGAACACACCTGGGCGTTGTTCCTCCTTCAAGTGTAAATTGACACTTGAAAAGTTAGCTATGTTTTAAATCGAGGCATGATTTCAATTGTTTTGAACAGGTAAATTGGGCTCTTTCCACGGGAAGAATTGTTGTCCATCCTGGCTGGTGAGAGACTTCTCTAATTTTTATTTCGTTAATGTTGTTTTGCACTGTTTTTCGTATTTGACCAATGCCTAGTCTTTTTTCTCACTCTCAACCCTGTTAATGTTAACAGGGTGGAAGCATCAGCTTTGCTTTATCGAAGAGCAAGTGAACAAGATTTTGCCATTAAACCATAACAATCACCAACCTAACCCCATCGAGTAAAAACTAAGACCTGATAAACATGAAATCAAGATTTCTATTAAGGAGGAGAAGCATTGTCGGGTTGTGATGGAGAAGTTTCACTCTAGACCGGAGACCACGTGACATAGTTTTGACTTTTGGGGCATGCTAACCACTCATTTTGTTACTAGTAACTTAAAAGAGTTCAAACGGGAAATGACCGAGGATTGTTGACCTTCATGAGCTGTGGTGACGGGCGGGTGGCGAGGAACGAAGTCTACCCTTGGGGCCAAGCCATGAAAATTGGCTTAGCAAGTGCTTCCCCGTTTTAAAAGTCTCTCGGGTAACATGCACGATCATCGAATATAAAGTCCAGGAGAGCCAAAATTAAAAATTAACAAAGAAATGACAGCTAAAGAGTATTACCTGTGCATCTCTGCTGACATATACTAATGGAAAGAATCTGACAGCTAAAAGGGAGGGGGAACTGGAGCTGTAAGGGATCAAACGATAAATGATGGGGGTGGAAACTCATACTGCCAGTGCTATGTTTATTAAGAAGGGAGATATGTATTTTTATACAGTTGCTGATACAAAATCCCGAGTGGGCAGTAGATGTGTGCGGCGCCAATGCTTGCCTTGTGGAAGCAGCCTCTATTCCTTTACCTTGTTGTTTCTTTGATTGCTTTCCAAATGCCTACTTAATGTAACTGGAGGCGGAGAAAAAAATGGAAGTGGTAGCCCGGTGTATTAATGAAGTGCAACCGGCTGATAGTAATTAAGAGCATATCAATTTAAAGTAGACAGAGTGCTACAATAAAGGATGGTGTTCTTGAAAGAGAGCACCCCATTCGATGGGATTGTCAAGAAGGCTATGAAGGAGTTCGGATCTCGTGGCTGCAACAGTTCCACGCAATCTTTACCAGGAGTTGCTGTAAATAAGATGGAAACCAAAACTGGCAGTCAGTCTTAAAAGAGGACCACAAGAACTAAGAACCAAATGACGTTTCCTGCTGTTACTGGTGGTGATGTTATCATCCTCTACGCTTTCAAGTGCTTCATTTTCCCTTGCTGCCTCTGATGGTGGACAAGTTTTAGAGCAAACTGCCCGGAATTGTTCTTTGTCAGGAGAAAGCACTCCTTTCTCCTTCGAGGCATACTATCTGTTTGCATCAAAACTCTCATCATGGCAAATTGGCAATCGCTTTCGCATTATCACCATAACCAATTGCAAGTTTGAAAACGCACTGCTGTAAAACCATTCAGCAGGAATGACAAGGCTTACGAATATTAAATTACAAGAAAACGAGTTTTGATGAGTTTTATTTATCTGAATAAAAAACACCCTAAAAAGCGACGCTTAATACAATGTATTTTCAGATAGAAAACACTCTAAGAAATTTGTTTTGCTCTAAATTAGTTTTTTTTATGTTTTTGTATTATTTTGATGTGTTGATGTTCTAAAAAATAATAGAAATATTATTTTAATATATTTATAAATGAAGTGTAATTTAATAAAAAAACTACAACCATAATTACAAAAGTTGAAATCTAAAGAGATTGGGGGATGGGGTGAAAGTTCTATTCGAGGTAGGTAGGTGTCCTTGAAGTTTTGACACTGCCTTTAAAATTCTGCTTGGTTTGGTCTTACATCCAATCTTTCACTTGACGAGATGTGTGTGGGTCGACCCTTCTCTAAAGGAACTGATTTCGATGGAGGAGCAGGTCAATGACTACTATTCTGCATCTTTTTCATGGTGTTCTGCTAGCCATAAGCGTCCTCAGCAACCCCATTGGCCTCAAGCTACTACTCTCTCAGGTTCTTCTCCCTATCTCTCTAGCCTTTCATTCATGATTCTTGTGAAAATGTTACACTCGTAAATAACCTGTTACAATGACATATTTATGGCTATTCATCATGCTTTTCTTTATGTCAAATATTATCTGCTGTTTTCTCTCTCATTTTCTTGAATTACCAAGCAGAGATTGAAACCATTCCTCCTCTGTTCTTAATGACCCATCTTGCTGGAAATTATATCCCCCAAAGCATAAAAACATTGGTATAGCTAGGAGATCTCTAATGTGCACGTCCCTTTTCATACATAACAATAAACCTTGCGTTGTATTTTTGTTTTAAATAATCCTAGCTATCATATAGTTATTATACAACTCTTTTATTTATCTATTTCCCATATATTATTTTTAAGGCAGCATAACATCAGGTGAACAATACAAGATGATGAAGATCAAAGGAGAAGTTGATGGAAACGTTAACGAAAGTGGGCTGTAAAGATCATTAATGGAACTGGATTGAATGGTAGTGATCACAAAATGGAAAGCCTCGAAAAGGAGAAACTGCGAGATGCATTAAGGCTACAGTTCTGGGAACTTACAGAGGATAGTCTGCAGCAGCAGAGTGAGCTAATATGAACAATATATCAACAATAAACTCGGCCTCCTATTCAATAAAAAACTTAGTTTTTGTGCCTGAAATTATCATGAAAACTGTAACATGAAAATAAACAAAACAGCAAGCATGCAGTTACACGTACATGAAAAGTTAAATGTCCTCTCGAAAAGAGAGAAACAAATGTCATGGCCAATTTGTTAATGTTTAATGAAATAGACCTTTAAGGTAAGGTCTATTTTTTCCTCTCTAATGAAATAGACGTATGAAATAGACGTTTCTTCAATGGTTACAAAATTAGCAGGACATTACAAATATAAAAATTATTTTTAAAATCTTTTTCTTGAAAATATATTTTTAATTTCAATACATTAAAACGATACAAATATATATAAAGAAAAATTATTTTTCACGACATAATAGATAAACCACAATTACAAACACCCTCCTAATAAATAAATAAATAAAACTTTCATTTTCGAAAGGAAGGTTCTTAAAATATATCTAAATATGAAATAAATAGGAGTTCATAAAAACAAGTATTTTGAATTTTGACAGCACTAATGTTTTGAAGACCCTGTGAGGTCCAAATCCGAGGGAGGTTTTTTTTCCAGCAAATCACAGCAGCCAGGATTTTTTTTTTTTTTTTGTCTTCTGAACCCACAAAATAACACTTTTTTTTAATAATAAATTAAAAAAAAACAATGAAAAAATAAAACAGTAGTCGATAACTGCCGACAAATAACCTCGTCCCGTTTCCGTCCACGGTCCCCCCCACCACATAGTAGAATAGTCTTAAGACAGTTGAGACAAAGCCAGCTATCTCCCCCTTTCCTCTCCACCAACATTGCATTGCATTTCTCCACAGAAGATCTAGGCGGGCAGGCCGACCCCAAAAAAGATTAAATTTTTTGAAAATAAGATCCTTTTCTGAATTCTATATCTTTGTTTATTTATGGACTGGCAGCAAAAAACTGAAAGTCCGCTCTACCCCCGCCAATGGACCAGCGACCCCGCCTCTTCTCCGACAGGGGCTACGGTGCAAAATGCGCGTCACGCTCACCATGCGCGATCCTCTTCCGCCTCTGGATTATCCACCATCAAGCGAAACCAGAATGTGGCGGCTAAAGCGGCGGCTCAGCGGCTGGCGCAAGTCATGGCTTCTCAAACGGCTGATGACGACGACGATGAAAATGACGGCGATGATCTAGGGTTTCGTTACAGCGCGCCTCCGCCTCTGTCTTTTTCGAGGAATGCTAATAGTAACAACACTAATGTTACTACTACCAGTAAAGCTTCGTCTACTGCTGCGTCTTCAAGGATCAATAGATCTCCTTCACCTGCGGTAGCTTTTTTTTAAAACTGCTTTCTGGGTGAAGTTTTTCACTGGAATGAAAATGTGCTTCAATTTGATTGAAATAAATTAAGAAAATGATAGGTTGATTTTAAATATGATTGGAGTGATTTTGCTGTTTACTATTAAGTAGTAAATGTAGCACTTAACGGCGGGAGTTAAGACACGAATCGTGGATATTAGATTTATATTTATTTCAGCTTTCTATAATTAGAGCCCTTTCACTAGGAAAGTAAGCTGAAAATTTATTTATTTTAAAATAAATTATGATCATTTTTATTACAAGAATGCATGACGTGTAAAAATTAACCGGGTATGTGTAGCAATAGAATAAGCTAATTGGATTTTTTTGGGGGTCCTGCATTTAGTTAGCTAGGAATCTTGAAGAACCTGGATCGGGTGGATCAACATCAGCTGGAAGGCCAGCAATGTCTCTTAGAACGGCAGCAGCTGCAGCACCACCAGTGCCACCGAGCAAAGGATCATTGAGGACTGCGGTTTCCTTACCTCCAATGGATCCTCCGAGAAATGGACATACAGATGGTAAAAGGTAGAATGAATAACCTGCATTAGAGAAATAGAACATTCACATGTAACTGTGGAGTTATTTTATTTTACTGGGAAAAAAAAAAGAAATATGGATTTCCTAGTATCTATAACAACTTTGTGATGCTGGTCATTTTTCTTCACTTTCTCATTGTGTTTTCAAAAGTATTATTGAAAAAAATTAAAAAAAATTATTTTTTATTTTTTACTTTAAATTAATTTTTAATGTTTTTAAATCATTTTGTTAATGTGATTTTAAAAAAATAAAGAAATTTTTTTTAATGTATTTTTAAACAAAAAATACTTTTAAAATCAACATACTCCCAAACATTTCCTTATTAGAATGCGATGGCGTTAAAGTTACTGTAACAATGTTGTTTGGCTTAAGGTAGAAGGTATAAGGTCTTTTCTTAATGAAGTCTTGTCAAAGCAGCATGTGATTGATGTGACGTGGTTTGCCTTGCATAACCCAGTGAAGGAACCTTGAGGCCTAGCTAAAGAAACTAGAGTTGCCTAAGATAAACTTTGAAGAGGGATAGCAGACAAAATGACACATTAGTTCTTACAACCAAGTTCCACCTAAGCTCGAGTAATGTCTCCTTGGTACTGCAACATGCATCCCCTAGCAGAACCAATGTTTAGATAAATTGATCTTTGACTGTTCAATTAAGGATGCATTGTTTATGATATGACAATTTGGAGTTGTGAATTGTTATAATTGCAGATTCTTGTCAAAAGCTGCACATTTATACTCAAAAGATACAGGAGATCAACGTGAAGCTTCTGTACTCCGTGATGAGGTATGTTAATTACACCAGATTCTTGACATTTGCATTTTTCTTCTTTATGGACAACAATCAATAAATATTCTCTTAAAAGACATGGATTTTATTTTATTTTATCATATGATAATGAAGACCCCATGCTGAGATTAATTGTTTTGGCAGCTTGATATGCTACAAGAAGAGAATGAAAACATCTTTGAGAAGGTATAATTATTCATGTTTTTTTCCCTTTACCAAACTAGTATATGTAGCATCGTGTAGTACAATGAAACCTGTGTTTACTGTACAGCTCCAGCTTGAGGAAGAGAGATGCGAGGAAGCAGAGGCCAGAGTCAAGGAGCTTGAGAAACAGGTGCTCCTTTGTTTCCATATTGTGAGGCAATGTTTTAGAGCCTCAGCACATTGGTTTCTTTTTGTTTGACTTTCCATAAAGCTTAAGGGTGTTTAATTAACCAATTCCGGATGCATTTGTTACAACAAGGTTTAAAGATGGAAATATATTGTTGCGTGAATTACTACAAGAGTTTTCCAAACATTTGCATTAAGTCGCACATGAAAGGTTTTAAATTTAACTCCTGGAAAAAATGTTGATCAACAATGTGTCGATTTTGATCATGGGAGCTTTTCATTACAGAGAAAAAAGGAACTACAACTCTAAGCTTGAGGAAGCAAGCCAAAAAAAAAGAACGCAATTTTAACTCTCTTTGCAAACATTTCATCACTGATATTTGCAGTCAAACAAATTTAAATAATCCACCAACAATAAAGATTACCCTTTTTTTATCCACATAGAACCCGCCAAATTTAAATAGCTCTCCTCATTCATACAGAACAGTATTTTTCTTCCTAAACTTTGCTCCTCTGAACTTGAAAGCCTCACAGGTACCCAATTTCATTCCCTCCACTTCCAGTTTCATTAACACATACACTTTGCTGCTTGTTCTGGGTTCACAGGTTGCTGCCTTTGGAGAAGGAGTATCTTTAGAAGCTAAATTGCTTAGCAGGTCAGTTGTTCTAACAACTTAAGTGGTTCTTTATCTTTGTGAATATTCATGCAATGACATCATCTGCTGCCATCTGCAGAAAGGATGCTGCTCTGCGACAGAGAGAGGTAATGGTGATGGGTTCTCATGCCAGGCTTTTCAATTAGATCATTGTGGCTCATTTACTTTACTGAGTTGGACAAGCTAAGAAACTTATTTAGCCCTTCAAATGACTGTAACTTCTGTGTTTAGATTTAGATTCTTATATTTGAATTGTAGTAGGGAGGGCTTTTGTGTCCTTTTTGTTTGAGGATCAAGATGGTTTTCTTGTTGTAGTTAGCTTTAACAATGTAAAAAGAAAAAAAAACAAGGATCATACTCGCTTTCTCTAAATGTTGTTTTGTTCTTCAGGCTGCACTAAAGGATGCAAAACAAAATAATATGGTCGACAAGGAAATTGCATCTATTCGGTCTGAAGTAGAGGCAAGTATTTCATCAAGTGGTCTTCTAATGCCTTCTACAATGTTTTCCTGGTGTTTCTAGGTTCCTAACCTATCAGAACTTTATGCTTATATTTCTTGCTTAATTCAGAATGTAAAAGATGAGGCAGCAGTTGTTATGCGACAGCTGCAGGGAGCTGAATCAGAAGTGAAGGCCCTTCGTTCAATGACACAAAGAATGATATTGACTCAGAAAGAAATGGTTCGTATTAGAAAAGATTCAAGTGGATAGTTAATAACTGCTTAGAAACTTTTAATTGTGTATATGCATTTCAGGAAGAGGTTGTTCTTAAGAGGTGTTGGCTTGCTCGATACTGGGGCTTAGCTGCAAAATATGGTAATCTAGTGGTCAATGTTTTCTGTTTTTGATGTAGCACTGGAAATGTCTTTGTTTGTAAATTTCTTTTTTCTTTCCTGTGTGAATTATAAGGCGATATCTTTAGGCTAATGAACTTCCTCCCCACAGTTTTGTGATGTACTGTGGTTATTTTAATACACTTTGGAAACACTATGTGCATGACATCATTGCGGGGTCCTTTTCAGAGATTGACAATGTGCAGTTTGTCGATCACATCTAACTATACACAATTCTTTTCATATTTATAGGTATCTGTGCAGATGTTGCTGTGTCAAAGCATGAATACTGGTCATCCTTAGCACCTCTTCCATTTGAGGTGGTTGTATCTGCTGGACAAAAGGCTAGGGAGGAATCTTGGGAAAAAGGCTAGCACTTGCTATTTGGCTTTTGAATTTACTGTTGCCTTATCACTGGTTATATTTATGGTTGCAATTTTTTCAACTTGTTCAGTGTGTTGGTTAGAACTGCTCTGTTGTTTGTATCGCTCTTTTTTCAGGATCTAATACTGGTAACTTTGAGCAGGTGATGAGGATAGTGAGAAGAGAAGCACACTTGCACAGGACTTGAGTGATCTAACCGGTGAAGGAAATATCGAGACTATGCTTTCAGTTGAAATGGGTTTGAAGGAGCTTGCTTCCTTAAAGGTCTTGTTTCATTCATCACTTGTCTTTAAACCATATGATTCCATCTTGTGTTTAATTTTGAGTTTCAATGCAATGCAAAATAAGCTTTGTTTTTCTCTGTCCCCTTCTCTCTATATTTAACCGTTATCTTTGCATGATTTAGAGTTTTTGGTCTTACAAAGTATGACTGTTTTCTGATATTATATATTGCACTCCTTTCAAGGTTGAGGATGCTATTGTGCTTGCACTGGCCCAACAGCGGCGAGCAAACTCTCTTCGACTGTCCATCTCAGGTATGAGCTGGCTTGTTGACATGCTGCTGACGCTGGCTTTGATTGTTAGATTCTATTATTTCTAGTATCAATGTTAATACTATTTATCTTGCTGGCATGTCTTTTCTGTTGCTTTCAGATGTCAAATCACCTGGTGATCCAAAGTATATGGAAGCATTTGGTGAGTCATATTTGGGTCACTTAATACATTGGCCGTATAATCTACTTGGCTGAAATAGTGGTGCCACCACTATCATTCTCACTTAAAGTTAATGAGCATTACCTATCATTTGCTGCTGTGATCATAATTGTATATAATTCAAATCCATCTTTTTTCTTGCAGAACTGAGTCCGGAGGAGTCTGAAGATGTTCTTTTTAAGGAGGTCTGGCTTAATTTATCATTTAACCACTGTTGTATCTAATTTATTTTTTAGAATTATATAATTTTTATTTGGTGAATGAACCTGCATGGTGAAATATGCAAGTTTCCAGTTTTTTTGCAAATGTTTTTCGTTTCTGGATGTGCGATCAAGCATTGTGGCTGATTGCTGTTGTCACTGGCCTATTTTGTCTAAATAATTTGACTAAAGTGTTATATTATATAATTTGGTGTGTTTGAAAATCTCAATTGATGATCAACATTCTTCATGTGCACTGATCACTTTCAGACCTGTAGAGAGAATTGAATAGTTTCTGTGTGCCTTACTGAAATCTTAATAATTAAGGCAAGGGAATTTGTTTATTCTTTCATATTTGTACTGTTTCCTTTTCCCGTTAACAACCCATAATATCTAGCCTTTTACAGGCTCAATAATTAGTTGTTTCTGCTCGGTAATCTTTTTATTGTGCTGATTTTGATGAAGTTGAAACATATTTAACTTGCATAGGCGTGGCTAACATATTTCTGGAGAAGAGCCAAAGCCCATGGTATAGAGGAGGACACTGCAAAAGAACGATTTCAATTTTGGATTAGCCGCAGTGCGCACTCGCCAAGTTCACATGATGCTGTTGATGGTAAGCTTCCCCTGTCCTTGATAATTTGCTGCTCACATATAGTTGTTACACAGTTTAATAATAAGCATGGAGAGAATTCTATAACTGAAACACTGTTACTGGAGTCACTACTCACTAGAAGCCAATGTAAAAATACCCTCTGCCAAATCCTTTCAATTGTCCATATCATTTCGTTGGTACCTTCATCTCATGAATGATCACTTATCTTGAGTGTTCGTCTCAGTTGAGCAAGGCCTATCGGAGCTCAGGAAGCTGGGAATAGAGCATCGATTGTGGGAAGCATCTCGCAAAGAAATCCATCAGGACTCTTAACACAAGTTTTATGGGCAACTTGGGGGCTCTGGTTGACGATGGTTGTTCCAGGAAGTCTCACGCTATCAAGTTTCTTCTTGATTCGTTGTACTGAATTCTTGTTCTGTTTGTTAGAGAATTAGCCTATGTTGATTGGCACTGGTCCGCACGGGTCATATGATATATAAAGTAGGCTCATTTGTTTAGATACATGTTATATATACACATATATCTACATATAGGTATGTCAATCACATGAAGTTAAATACATTCTAGGTCAAATGTAGCAAGCTTTCCATGGAAGGAAATAGCCAAGCTGGTTTTGATTTCTCATTTTCTAAGAACATGAGTAATAGCTAAGTTAGCAATGCTTGGACGAATACTTGGCTGCACCGGGTCTAAAAAAGTTTCGCTGGATTCTGGCTCAAAACCCGACCATTTAAGACACAAAAATTGTAATTTCCCAGGAAATTTGAGCAGGAGGAGATAAACTAGGGTGAAGCTACGCTGTTTAGTTTGGGGACAGAGCTTATAATGAGGTTTTGAACGGGCGGTGGGGGTGCTGATTATGTCAAGGGTCGTCTCTCGGTCTGAAGTCTAAGATAAGTGGGTAGGGATTCAACTTTTTGAAAACACGATGGGTTATTTGTTGTGTCATCTTGACAGTCTGAAAATGGAAAAGATAACTCGTGTTGTTTTCCTGGCCAAAATTTGATATTAGCATCAAGAAGATTAAGAAAACGCAAAGCTGATCTGACGCCCAAGTGATGAATCGCTGATATACGGGCATTGCTTTATGTCGTGAATCTACTAGAAGTACAAAGTGAAAAGCAAAATGAGAAGTGGATTGGACTTGCATAGTAGTATTGATGAAGTGAGAAGAAAAGGCTTAACCTAAAAATGGGCTTTTCCATGGGCCTGAAAAGAAACAGTTTAGATCGATAATCTGCATTTTCTGTTAAATAAAATATTATTTGATGCTGAAATCAGCAAAGTGTAAGGATAAATGTAAGAAAATGTGGATTGAGTTGAAGCGTTATTGAAGAATTAGAAACTAAAATAGAAAAAGGAAAAAATTGGATACATCATGGGGTCAGCCCAACCGTGTTTAGTAGGCGTGCGAGCCGTGCTCTGTCTCAATCTCTTCGGTATATTTCTTGGTATCATTGGCTTTGTCTCAAAGACGACAATCCCCACATATGGTCCATCGTTTAAAACATCCTGGTATGGTCCCTTTTTCTTTCCTTCATCTCCTTGTTTTCCACGTCGCCTTCTCTTTCCTCTTTTCTGGTGCTCCATTGAGCTTTGTTGCTGGACTTGGATGGGTAATTTGTACTTGTAGGCCTGATCGGGCCCTGTTCCTTTCTCTTCTTTCCTTCTTCGTGGGCCCGCTTGGGCTTCTCTTATCTCTTTCCTCTTTTTTTCTGCTCTCCTTTATAAAAAAGCTCGACTGGGCTACTCTTTTCATTTTCTCTTTTTCCCTTCTCCAGTTCTTCTCTCTTCTCCTTTCTCTCTCTTTATTTTAGCCTTAACTAGCGGTTTTGCCCGCGCGATGCGGCGGGTTTTTTTTATTTATGTAGAAAATTGATTGTTTTTTTATGTATTGTATTTTATTATTTTAATATTTAGTTAGTATAATTATATTTAAGAATACTAATATGAATTTTTGTCCTTCAAAAAATCTAAAGTCATTTTTCATCTCTCTCAATATATTTTTAGGCGATAATATTCAATAAATATCAGACATATTAGAAATAAAAAATATTGTATTTTGTTTTTAAAACATAAACTTAATTTTTTTGTGTGCTATAATTATTTATTGCCGTCTAAAAAGAACAGTCTAATGGAAACGGGAAGTGACTTGTATATTTTATAATTTGACTTGTAGATAATGCAGGTAAATTTGTCAACATTTTTTTTTTGGAGATGTTTTTTTTTCCAGTAATATTAGATCTAACATATTAAAAATAAAAATATTGAAAATTCCCTGCAAGCACTTTCAGACGACTGACTGAATCAAATAGGACAGGCGAGCGGGAACGACAGAAGCGGAGTTGCAAACTGCTACTAAGCACATGCTAATGAATTGAGGGATAAATTCATAAACCTACTTAAATAAAAGAGCACAAAATTAAATTTTGAAGCCAATCTTTTTTTTATATAAGATTTATTAATCATATCATTATATATAATATAATTAAGAAAACATGATATGAATTTTTGTCCTTCAAAAAATCTTAGGTCATTTTTCCTCTTTCTTAATATATTTTCAGGCTATAATATTCAATAAATATTAAAACATATAATTAGTTTTACATATTTTAATTTGACATAAATATACAAATATACAAATATTTTTTATAAGATTTATTAATTATATTATTACATTAAATGTATGTAAGAATATTGATATTAATTTGTTTTAAGGAAAAAATCCTAGGTCATTTTTTTCCTCTCTTTATATATTTATAGGCGATAATATTCAATAAATTTTTTTTTATGTTATTCGATTAATTCATTATATTATTATATAAAATGTGTTTAAGAATACTGATATTAATTTTTTTTATTCAAAAAATGCTAGGTCATATTTTCTTTTTCCTATATATATTCCTATGCGATAATATTCAATAAATATTAGAACATATAATTAATGATAAACTAAAAATATTCAAGAAACTTTAACAAAAGATAAAACAAAAAAATAAAATAAAAATAAAAATTAGCATTGCTATTAATGTCAAAACAATAAAAAAATTTAAATTATCCGGAGGGAAAAAAATATTAACAGAAGAGTAAGCAAGAAAAACAATTAAATTATTATTATTATAATAATATTAATTATTATTATTATTATTATTATTATTATTATTATTATTATTATTATTATTGTGTTAAGTAGAAAATTAAAATTTGAAGACAAATTTTTTCTATGTTATCCGATTTATTCATTATATCATTATATTAAATGTATTTAAGAATACTGATATTAATTTTTTTCGTTCAAAAAATCGTAGGTCATGTTTTCTTCTCCCTATATACATTCTTATGAGATAATATTCAATAAATATTAGAACATATAATTAATGAAAGACTAAAAATACCCTAGAAACTTTAAGAAAAGAAAAAAAAATCATCATTGCCATTACTGTCAAAACAATAAAAATTATTAAATTATACGGAGAAAAAAAAACATTAATAAAAGAGTAAGCAAGAAAAACAATTAAATTATTATTATTATTATTATTATTATTATTATTATTATTATTATTATTATTATTATTATTGTGTTAAGTACAAAATGAAAATTCGAAGACAATTTTTTTTTTATGTTATCCGATTTATTCATTATATGATTATATTAAATGTGTTTAAGAATACTGATATTAAATTTTTTTAATATCCTAGAAACTTTAACAAAAGAAAAAAAAATAAATATCATTGTCATTACTGCAAAAACAATAAAAAATATTAAATTATACGGAGAAAAAAAAACATTAACAAAAGAGCAAGCAAGAAAAACAATTAAATTATTATTATTATTATTATTATTATTATTATTATTATTATTATTATTGTGTTAAGTACAAAATTAAAATCCGAAGATAATTTTTTTTTTATGTTATCCGATTTATTGATTATATCATTATATTAAATGTATTTAAGAATACTAATATTAATTTTTTTTATTTAAAAAATCCTAGGTCATGTTTTCTTCTCCCTATATATATTCCTATGAGATAATATTCAATAAATATTAGAACATATAATTATTGAAAGACTAAAAATATCCTAGAAACTTTAACAAAAGGAAAAAAATAAAATATCATTGTCATTACTGTCAAAACAATAATAATTATTAAATTACACGGAGAAAAAAAAACATTAACAAAAGAGTAAGGAAGAGAAACAATTAAATTATTATTATTATTATTATTATTATGAAAGAAACAAAAATAAAAGAAAGACTAAAAAAATGCAAGAAACTTGAACAAAAGATAAAACAAAGACATAATATAAAAAGAAAAATAAAAATTATCATTGTTATTACTACCAAAAAAATAAAAATTAAAAAATTATCCAAAGGAAATTTTTTTTATCAAGAAGCAAGTAAGAAAAAGAATTATATTATTATTATTATTATTATTATTATTAGTATTATTATTATTATTATTATTATTATTATTATTATTATTATTATTATTATTATTATTATTGTGTTATATTAGAAATTCTAAAAAATAAAAGTATAAGGGCTGAAATGAAAATAAAATATAAAGGGATGAAAATAACAAATTAAAAGTTTAAGGGCTGAAATGAAAGTTAGATTTATTAAAATTTTCAATTCAAGGACAAATTTGCAAAAACTGAAACTTCTGTACCGAATATATTCAGCCTTTTCAACCTAATCCGAAAATTAAAAGATGAAGGACCGAAGTGAAACGTTAAGATTTCTTTAATTGCAATCGAAGGACCCACTTGAACAAAATCAAAACTTATATAACTGAAATCAGGGCCATATACACAATTAAAAGTAAAGGGACCGAAATGAATTTATACACAACTCGGGGGCTCTTCTGTACTTTTACGTGCAGGAGAGAGAGAAACGGATCAACCGGATTTAACCGGCCACCGCCGCGTCCACGGCCACTTTGTGAAGCAACGCGCCGCAACGGGATGAAGATAAAGAGGCGGCGAACCCGATTGGAAGCCGGTAGACCATTTCAGGCCACCGTATCACACCGCACGCGCCGCTTTAATGGGGGCGTCGGGGCGGACATCGTCGTGCGCCTGCACCGCACGCGCCTGACAGATTTTAAAATATATATAAATAATAATGGTCAGTTACCGTTATGTCCCTGACCTTAATTAATATATTTTGTCTTATAAGGGGCTAGAACCGTCTTTAGCCATTTAAAAAATTAAAAAAAAAAAACAGTTGCGGCGGACCAGACCGGACCGGTCCGGTCCGTACGCGCGCAATTACTCCCTTACCCCTCAGCCGAAAACGTTATTTTGTCTTATTACCGGGGCTAAAATCATCACTACACTGTTCATAGGCGGAAAAAAAAAAGATGGACGCACTCGCGCGACGCACGGAGGAGAAAGCTCGCGTCCACAGTGATTTTAGAGTGCGTGAACAGTGTTTCAACAATGATTTCTGTTTTCTTTTAGGTATTTGTTAATATGAATTAAATTATGAACACAGATTAAAACCCCAAAAGCAATTTTTAGAGGAGCCTCTCTACATGTCTCGGAGCTGTAAATGCAAATAAGACAGCCACTTCGGTACAGCCACAACGGCTGAGATTTGTCTCTTCTCTGTGTAACGTTGTAAAATGGCAGATCGGATGGATTGGAATCGTTTCGACTTGGAGTTGGATGATTGGACCTGTGTTGATTTTCCATATCTCTCTACGCAGGTCTCCTATGGCACTTAGCACGCGCTGCAGGTCCCGTGCTCTGCCCCTGAAGCTAAAATATAAAATATGCTCACGCCATGCCCTGCAAGTGCATAGGAAAATCGATGTTTCAATTTGTGTAGCAGATGGTCATGTGCACTTCAATAAAATAGTAGCATCACCTTCCTGGTGGACACTGTTCAGAGAAAAATAAGCTCTCTTGGTTAAAAGTTGCGCATGGGGAAAGAGACTACAAAATCTGAAAGGTGATTTTGACCTGATCTCCACTTATCTACCATTTTTTCACTTTCCACTCAGTGACAGGGCCCAACAACATGGCTTTATCCCTTCTGTTCCCATTAAAATCTCTCTCCATTGGCTAAACTATACCGACTAGATGTTTGACGTGAAGCAAATCACCTAGAAAGAGAGAAGGAACTTACCATTGAGGTGCTTTTCCTCGTAGTTATTAGAGTGAAATGACTGAAAGAGATGATGTTGTGGATTCACTTTAACATTGTGAGAGTTTGTATGGGAGTTAGTTCAGATGGAGATGGGCCACCGTAATGGAACACGGCCGAGCTAGGTGGTTTGATGGCGAGAGGTCTGTGTGCTGTGCTATACTTTTTCTTCCTAGGGTTTTGCCTTTTGTCTCTATGAATGGTTGCTCTCGGCCTTGGTGAAAATTTGTCGTCTATAAAAGCATGCGTGGCATGGATGAAAATGTTTTCTCCAACATGCTCAAGTATAAATCATCCCCCCCTCCTGACCTCATCATCACCTCAGATAGAAAGGGACATTGGAATTCCACAGTTTTCTTTTTCCCTCTCTTTTCAAGCTATTTATTATTATTAAAGTTCTAACCTACTGTTTATAGTTGACACTAGTTTTGACTTGTGCTTTAGCTCGGCTTGTATCAAAACATTTTTTAACATTAAAAATTAAATGTGTGATATTATTAATATTTTTTTATAAATCAAGAAGTAAATGCATATATTTAATAAAATAAATATAAAATTATACATGCTAATGAATAAAAATATATAAAAATATATTAAATTCAATCTTCAATGCTAATGAATCAAATAATAAAATAAAAAATAACTTTAATCACACCCTCAAATAAAATTTTAATTTTTAAGTGTTTCCAGCTTCAACTACTACCGCAAAGAAAGTTCTCCAAAGATTTGAAGGTATAATTTTTAGACTTGTCAGAGCAACTCCAGCGAGAGTACTATATTGAGAAGGCATAAATAAAATAATATATTTTTAGCATTTTGCATCAATATTTTTCTCTCTAGCGCAGAAGGTATTTGGAAAGCTATTTTTAGCTTTCCTTGCCCAAGTTGCTATATATAGCAACTGGGAAAAAAAAGTCATAATTTAAAAAAATATATTTTAAATGGGATTTGATGGTGAATACGCATGGTACGGAGCAACAATTTTAAATGGGTTGTTGATGTTGGGTTTCTTTGCTGTGTTTTAATGGTTTGTTGTGGCTGGTTACATAGTTGTGTTATATTTAATGGGAATAAATATATTTTTTAAATTCAATTCTAGACTAAAAATAATTTTTACTACACCCGAATAACTCTACAAATTAATTTGATTGTTTCAAGATATTTAAGTTTTTTTTAAAAAAAAATATAGATTTGAACGGGATTAAATGTGCCGACCATGAAACTAGTGAAAAGCAATGTGAAGGTCGCTATGGCAAGTCTTTTTTTAGTTCATCGATCTCTGATTTATTTTGGAGGAATTTTTCAATATTTTAAAATTTTAAATTTAAATTTTTGCGGGGTTTTTAATTTTAAATTCATTTTTTAAATTTAAATATAATTAAAAAATTAATAATTATATTGTTGGAGGGTTTTTTAAAAGTAATTATTTAATTATATAACTTACTCCTATTAATTATATAATTAATTGCATAATTAAACTATATACAAAATAATTGCACTATATATAAAATAATATAAAAAAATAACTCTCCAAAATAGTTTTTACCATTAGAACACATATAGGCAAAAAAATCAAATATATATTATTTAAAGAGCCATTTTAGAGATTTGGTCTCTAAAATAGCTCTCCCCGCTGCAGTTGCTCTCAAACTATTAGGAAAACAAATCTTTCTTCACTATAAAAAAACAAATTATTTCTTAATAACAACGACGCTGAGAATTATGGAATATTACAAACTTAGTTAATTATGATTTTGAATTGATGCCCCAAAATTCTTTGGTGACGCAAAGAAATGTCCAGAAGGTGACACACTTTGAAAACAAATCACTTTTGACCAGACGAGCAACCTATAAATTTTACATTGCTTCTGGCTCACTCCCGAAACTTTATATAACTTTTAGGTAGTAATCATGTTTGTCAAGCACTGCCTTCTGGAGGAATTTATAGACCTGACTTCTTGCATTGTCACTTCCAAAAGCCAAGGCAGGAAAAGGTCTGGTGTATCGGCCCAAACTACGATCTGAATATTGAAGTGCCGATCATTGTTCTATGAATATTGAATATTGTTGCTTGCTAAAATTTTCATTTGTTTTTTTTTTAATATATTTATTTATTATTTTGATATTAATGTTAAAAATAAATAAATAATAATATTTAAAAACAAAATATCAAACACTGGCAACATTTCCAAGAAAAAAGCTAAAAAAAACAATTTGTTTCATATCTTATTTTTAAAGCTCAAGGAAAGATGTGAAAAAAATGAAATAGTATTTTTAAGTTAAAGAGTTATTTTTACATAATAATTAAAAAAGCTAAAAATTTACTTGATATATTTTTAAGTTAAAAAGAGATTTTAATTAAAGTTGTATTAATTATTTAATATTAATAAATAATTGTGTTAATATTATATATATAAAAATATAATTATCAACTTAACTTTTATTGATAGCTTCTTACTTTTGGATGCTCTGACTATATTATTAATTAAGAAAGCAACCTAGCCTTTTCTTCATGTGATATTAAAATGAGAGCATTGAACGAGGAAAAATAGAAAAAAAACAAATAAAAGCGAAACTTTGCTTACATTACAAGTCTCGCAAAAGCTTACTCGAGCATCCGCAGCACATTTCCCGACCATGCCGGCCACGACCACTTCTCGTTTCTCTTTTTATTTTCTCACTTTCTTTTTAGAAAGTTACCACCTGCCACGCCAACAAGAAGTTACCAGGAGCAAGGTCTCCTCCTACACCCTCTAAAGATGGAACATATATATATATATATATATATATATAAAGAATAAATTATTTTTTGTGAGGATGATAGGTGAAATTAATTATTTTCAAATTTGTTGATATGACTGGCATTAATTTGTTCACTCGGAGGTCAGAGTAGGAGAAAAAAATGACCAACATCTACCATTCTACTTTCATTTTCTACCCAGAAAACCCTGCATGCATTTATAACCAGACATAGCTGTACTGACTGGCTAGTGATGAAAAAAAAACGTAGGGGCAAGAAAGGAAAGGGGTTTGTCATAATGTTATCTGCTAGCAGTCTACGGCACGTCGCCGGGGGAGCAGTGCTTTGTTTTTCAATGACCCCATCGACACCGGAGTGAGAGAGGACTGGGGAGTTGATTGAGTGCCAAGAAAAGTCTCTTTTACTACTGCAGTGGTCAGACAAAATGAAAGACAGGTTAATAAAAAGAAGCAAATCACCCCCAAGAGATTCTTCTTTACTGTGTGGAGATAATACGGAGTAAAAAACACCATTCCAGTATTTATCAGCACTGTGCATCTGACGAGAGCTTCAATCACGCATGTCAAATCGTTTTTAAAAAAAATAAGTTTTTTTATAAATAATTATTTTAAAATGTACAGTGCTAATATCAAAAATATATTTTAAAAAATTATCACCACTGCGCCGCTAGGCATGGCAGATGCTGATGCGGTGTAGCTTTCATTGGATTTTTTTCTTCACTATGGAGGTCAAGATTCATCAGCAGTGTCGGGAAAATGTAAAATAAAGATTTGCGATTGTACTTTGTTACATATGAAGATTGCAGGCTCCATCCATGACTGAAGCAATTTTATCTGGGAAAACACGAATAATGATTCTGTCCATCTCTGTTTTTGAAATTTTAATCCGTTTTTTTTGAGAAACCAAAAATGGTTGTCTGATCTGAGAAAAAGGAAAAAAGAAAAGGAAAACAAGCTCCTTTCTGTGAAAGCATACTGAGGGCCGGTTGCGGTTGTGGTTGAAAAAATGAAGTTTTGAAAATGGAGTTTTTAAAATGGAGTTTTTAAAAATGGAAAGTGTTTGGTTAAAACTGTGGTTGAGTTGAAGGTTGAAGAAAAAGGAGTTTTGGTGTTTGGTTTCCAAACTTTCCAAACTGCTTTTAACTTGTGAAATTACTTAAAAGGGTATATATATATATATGTGAAATTACTTAAAAGGGTATATATATATATATATACCCTTATATATATATAATTTTTTTAAATATTGTAAATTTAATAATGATAATAATATTATGAAATTAATAATTCATGAAAAACAAATATTATTTTTTATTCTCACATCAAACTATTTGCAATTTCATCACGAACATATATTTTCCTTCCATTAAGACTGATCTGTATCTACACATTTTTTTAAAAAAATATATATTTTAAAATTTTTGGTGGGCCGAGGACAGCCCAACCAAATTGGGTCTAAGCCCAACTTTGCTGGACTTGGGCTGGGCCGAGTGCAGCCCAGCCCAAGCCCAGCTTTAATTCTGAAGAAGGCAAAACGGTGCGCTGCACTGTGCGTCTTCTTCACAGTGCAGCGCACCTGTGCACGTGAAAGTGGCTTCCGACCGACCACGACGAGAGCTTAAACGGAGGATACCTACGGGTAGAGGAGTCCGAGGTGGTTCTTCCTGTGGTGGTGGCGTCTGAAATGGTGGCCTGTGGTGGCCGGAAACAGCCTTGGAAGGTGGCGGTACAGTTTATCGACCACGACGAGAGCTTAAACGGAGGATACCGACGGGTAGAGGAAGCCGAGGTGGTTCTTCCTGTGGTGGTTTCATCGTAAATGGTGGCCTGTGGTGGCCGGAGTCAGCGTTGGAAGCTCCGGCCACCATGCACCCGTTTGTCTGTTTGGGTAGAGAGAGAGAGAGAGAGAGAGAGAGAGAGAGCCCTTGCATGTAATTTTTGCACAGTTTTGCATTGTCAAATTTTTGCATGCAAACGGAGAATGAAAAAAATGAAACGGGATGGAAAAAGCTCCTAATTCCAACTTCTCGGAAAATGGCGTTTTGATCAATTTTTTGGTAGGCCCCACATGCTTTTAAATGGCATTTTGTTCTTACCAAACACACTAACGGCACTAAACCTTCATTTGGAATGGAGTTTGGCAAACGTGCCGCCCTCCCAAACAGGTGCTGAATGGGTACCAAGGCAGATGCTGTTTTAGTATTTAGTACTAGATTAACATATTCTTTTTCTAGTAAAATATCTTGGTGTTGCAAATACATTTAGAAAAATTAATAACTTTGAATTATAGTTTTAATCAATTATATTAACTAATCTTACTTGAATCATATAAAAAAGATAACAATAACAATAAATTTTTTGAAGATGTAAATATGTTTTTCCCATGTGCATTTTAATACTAAAAAAAACATTTAAAAGAGTTGGTTGTATTTCAATACTAAACTAATTTTAATACAATTATATAACGAATTTAATTATTTTTATGTAATATATTTATTTTTATTAATCATACAATCCATTTGTATTTTAATATATCTGGCAAATAACTATTTTAATAATTCGACATGAATTGATCATCTTAAAATATCTAAAAACAATTCAGATAATTCTCAGATATTAAATAAAAAAACAACTCAGGTTAATCATGATGAATTTACCAAACCGGTAAAAAAATCATTAAAAACAACAAAAAAACATGGATTTTAAAAGAATAAACAAAAAAGCCAGTGAAAAAACATTATTGCAATTAATAATAGTATTTTACAAAGTTTTGTTATTTTTACAAGATATACAGAAATAATATTTTTGTAAGATAAATGATATTTTGACATTTTATTTAGTATCTCATGCATCAAGTAAAACAAATATTAAAAAAATCAAATTAATTTTTTTTTTAATTTTTAATAAAAAGTAAAAAAGAAACCAACAAAAACACATGCTCCTTTTATACAAGTAATTCTGAACACTAGGGTTACATCACAGTTCAAAACAAATTTTAAGAATATAGTAGTACATGATATCTATGATTCATAAGTTGCATGTGTCCTTAATGGTTTTTATAAATAGTAAAAAGGCGAGGCATAAATTCCAATAAAAAACAAAAACAAAAACAAAAAAGAGATCTCAAAATGACATTGAAATCTTGATAAACTATACTACTTTTTTAATTATTTTTAAAATACATTATTTCCTCAAAAAATTCTTAACATGCTAAATTAAAAAAAAAAAAAACCCTTTTCTTCTCCCTTTCGGTCTTATATATAACGTCTCCCCACTGAGCAACATCTAATTAGTAACCTCTCTCTCTCACATCTTTCTACACACTCTCCCTCTAGATTCTCTCCGCTCAAGTTTGAAGCATGCCTTATCTGTCGAAAGAAATAATGGCATTGCCTCTAGGTTTACTCGTTTGCTTTATCATAGGAGTAGAGTGTAGTCATTCCCAGTTAGACAGAATTGCTCAGTTACCTGGTCAACCTCCAGTCGGGTTCCAGCAGTATTCAGGTTATGTGACAGTTGATGACAAAAACCAGAAAGCTCTCTTTTACTACTTTGCTGAAGCTGAAATAGACTGTGCTTCTAAGCCTCTTGTTCTCTGGCTAAATGGAGGTCCTAATCCTGTACCATCCCTCTAAAATTACACAAACGACAGGTTTTTCTTTTGGGATTTGATTGTCAATTTGTTTCATTGTTGTTTGCAGGGCCAGGTTGCTCTTCTTTGGGAGTTGGGGCATTTTCTGAGAATGGGCCATTTAGACCTAGTGGGGAGGGATTGGTCAAGAACCAATATAGTTGGAATAGAGGTAAATTAAGTGTTCATAATATACTACTATGTGATGTCGGTTCTGTTCTTTGCGTTAAAAAACAATCCACAAAGTGCTGATTTTTATCTTAATGATCGTTTGCTATGCAGAAGCCAATATGTTGTATTTGGAGACACCAATCGGGGTTGGGTTCTCTTACTCCACTAACACCTCTTCATACGAAGGTGTCGATGACAAGATCACCGGTATGTTTCCTCCAAGTTCTTTCAGAGTTTGACAAGTTTAATTGGCTTTTCAAATCCAAAATGTTGATATTCCTTTCTCATTTCCACGTTGAGATCTTGCTAAAGTAAAGGGAAATAAAAACTGTATTTTCAAATTTTTGAGTTACACAAGAAACAGAATTTCTGTACCAAAGATTCAAAGTCAACTTCTTTTCCTTTTGTCGAACCTTTTCTTTCTGGGTTTTCTTTTCTTTTCTTTCTTCTTTTTTATCTGTTTTTTTAACCATACGAGTTCTTTGTGGACAGATGATCGAAAGAGAATATTATTCTTATTTCATAATGCCATAGCACTGTTAATTTCCTTTTCCCTTTACAGATATGCATAGTCAGTACATACTGTGCTTGTTTTCTAGTTGTTTAGATTCTGAGTTGATAAAGGTGACCTTTACAGACATTTTACCTCTCATTTTGAAGCTGTTTTTGTTTTTGTTACCTATAGCTAGGGACAATCTGGTGTTCTTGCAAAAATGGTTTGTCAAGTTCCAACAATACAGAAACAGAAGTTTGTTCATTACAGGAGAAAGCTATGCTGGTGGTGTTTCCATGCTCAAAACAAACTTTTTTTCTTCTCAGTCAAAACAGGTTATAAATAAATGAGGATTAATTTAATGCTTCAATTCTGTTCATAATTAGGTCACTATGTGCCCCAGCTGGCAGAACTCATGCTTCAATTCAACAAAAAAGAGAAGTTGTTCAATTTGAAAGGAATTGCTGTGAGTATTACTAAGAAAAATAAACTCCCTCCATTCTCTGTCTGTAATTCTGTCGAGTTATTCCCTTTTCAATTGTACTTGGTTTACCAAAATCTCTTTTACTGTTCACAAGTTTTTTTGTTTCCTCTTGAGAATCCCTTTGCTCATTTATATTTTCAGTTAATCTTTACCTATAAATCGCAGCTAGGGAATCCAGTTTTAGAGTATTCCACAGACTTCAATTCGAGGGCTGAGTTCTTCTGGTCTCATGGATTGATATCGGATACAACATACAAAATGTTCACTTCTGTCTGTAACTACTCGCGATATGTAAGCGAATACTACAGAGGTTCAGTTTCTCCTCGATGCTCAAGGGTGATGAGTCAAGTGACTCGAGAAACCAGTAGATTTGTTGACAAGTATGATGTTACCCTTGATGTCTGTATATCGTCAGTTCTCTCTCAGTCAAAAGTCCTTACTCCCAAGGTAAGCATCCGTTATTTGTCAAACTGCTAAAATTGTTTTGAGTTTGGCTTTTCATTGGTTCAGCGAGCCACTAACAGTTGATTTGTTAATTCTGGTCAGCAGCAGGTTGGTGACAATGTAGATGTATGTGTGGAAGATGAAACAGTTAATTATCTCAACAGGCCAGATGTGCAGATGGCTCTCCATGCACGTCTTGTTGGAGTCCGTCGATGGGCTGTTTGCAGCACGTAATTCTCTATCACAAAAATGAAATTTATTAAGCTGTGCTCATGTTAGAGCCGTAAACAAGACACTGCTTGTCATAGAATTTATCCCACAGAAAAATCAATGAGATAACAGAAGTATTTCTCATTTACTTTTTTAGGGTGTTTGATAATTTCTCTCTCAACGTGTCAATCTCAGTATTCTTGATTATGAGCTGCGTGACTTGGAGCTACCAACAATTACTATCGTGGGCAGACTCATCAAAGCAGGAATCCCAGTCTTGGTTTACAGGCAAGTTACCTCTTACCTTGTCAGTTGGAAAATGAAATTTAATCAAGGTTGATCGTAGAAGTCATAAGACAATTGCGTTTATAATGCAGTGGAGACCAAGATTCTGTCATCCCACTGACAGGAAGCCGGAAATTAGTCCATGGACTATCTGAGGAATTGGGACTAAAAACCACGGTGCCTTACAGAGTTTGGTTCGAGGGGCAGCAGGTAACTCCCACATTTGAAGATTACAATTTAAGAGTGTTTTTAAAGGACAGAATTTGATTGTTTCTTTTTACCTTCAGGTTGGTGGGTGGACTCAAGTTTATGATAATATCCTATCCTTCGCAACCATTAGAGGAGCATCCCATGAAGCTCCATTTTCGCAGCCTGAAAGATCGCTTGTGCTGTTCAAGGCATTCCTGGGAGGCCAGCCTCTACCAGAAGCATTCTGATCTGCAGATCTCTCCATTACAGAAAATACAGATTCAATTGTAAGTAGAGTTGGATTGCAATTGCAAAAGGCAGTTCTCAAGTACCGAGAATGGAAATTGCATTCGATTGCTTGTTTCTTTGATCTGTCCATGCTTTTGGAACATAGAGATTTTTTTGTAAAGAACTCGAGCGAAGAAACGAACTTCCTATTTTGTGTTTTGTACTTGACTCGGTTAGCTTGTCAATCCACCAAATTTATCAAACTAAGTTATTCAGAAACAATGAATTACTTGCATGGTAAAATGCCTCCCAACACCATGAATATCTTCAGAATTCATATGGAATTGCATGATAAAGTAGAGCACAGTCCACTGATCAGGATCATAATACAGGAAAATAGTCCAAAATTTTTACGATCGAAGAACTCAAATAATTTGTGTCTTCCATGAGCCTTTACCATAATCATAATCAATGATATAAAGGAAAATGTTAAGCCAATGTTTAACATTTTAAAACCGATCACATTGTTGCAAGCTTTTGAACATTCTAAGTAGCAGGAGAAATTAAATTTGGCTATGATTATAAGAAGCATAATGGTTAACAAATCCATTGCTCCAGTTGGTATGAGTAAATGGAAAAGAAATCAACCTTCAAAGCCTTATAATCCAGTTAGGAGTGGAATATTTCAAGGCTTAAAGTAACCTCCTAATATGTTATATGGACAACGAAGGCATCTTAATCACTTCTATAGATATGGAGAAAAATACAATCCAGGCCATCAATGCAATAAAAAAGAATACATATGATTGAAGGCAATGAGAAAGATGGAGAAGTAAACATTGAAGACTAATTTTGTAGAAATTGCATAAACTCCTTGTCTTCTTACTATTCTTCCAACTCTCTTAATTACTTTCTCTAAACTCTTTTCTTATTAGATCATTATTTTTTAAGAAAGGTTATCATAATCTTTTTCTATGGGTGAAAAAAAAAGCAGCTTGTGTTCAAAAAACAATTAACAATGGTGAAAAACAATAAGATGAAGGCTTTGAAGGATCACAACAAGAGATTTGAAGAATATATATGGAACATTCATCAACAACTTAAAATCAATGTTGTGACTCAGTAAAGAGGCTTGAAGTTTCTAAAATTTACTTATTATAGATGTTCAAGTCATTTAAAATTTTAAAAAAGCTTGTTATACTTTGTGTTTAAAATTAAGCTCTTCTCCATGTTCAAGATATTATTCTAGCCATTGATGTTTTCTAATACATTGCAAACTTTTAGCCAACCATTAAAAAGAATGTTTATGTTTAATTCTCATCATACAAGAGCATACTACAATAGAGGTGGAGAATATTGATTCATATGATGATGAAAATGACTTATATGATGGTGAAATATAATAATTGGTCAAGATAATAAAAATAGATTTCTAAATCAACTTGGTAATGATGTGAAAGATGATAAACGAGATTCAAGAATATGCAAGTAATCATTGGAATGCCAAGTCACACTTTTGAAGGTCACGATAAAAACAAAGTTATTGTTTATGAGAAATATTGACGCAGCAAAAAATCACACGGGAATATGACCAACGTTAATATTCCGTAAATCAACAATAACGAGAATAAATCTCAATAGAACTCAGTGTTTATTCAATAAAAATGATAGTTGAGTCGGCTGTAGGTTTTACATTGATACTTAAAGTAAAAACCCTAGCCTAATTCAATACAGAAAAGGAAACGACGTAAAACATTAAATTTGCCATAAACGGCAAATTTGAGATAAATACAGAATGTGAAAGGCGTATAAATTCTGAGAGGGTACCAATTGACGAAAGTCAATTCGGACACTTAAATCAAAAGTTATGGCTAAAACGAAACTTTCCTAAAATAGCAAAAATGACGAATTCGGGGCCGAAACGATGGAATTTGGCCAAAAACCCGTGGACATCAGGGCATAGCGTTGACTTCTTCTGCAAACGGCGAAACGCATTGACTGGGTGAGTTTTGCGTCATTCCGACTTCGACGACCCGGTTGCCGAAATTCAGTTGCCTTTGAATTTCGGGTGATCCCTCTTGAGCATGTATGATTCCGCAACCTGTTCTACATCAAATATCGAGAGTATGAATATAATCTTATTTATGACATTTTGGATGGTGACAATTGTATTTGTAATGAGACCCCATGAAAAGTATTCAAGGAAAACTTAAATATAGAGACCTTTAAAATATTACTCATTAAATGGAGAAAAAAAAGAAGAAGGAAAGATGCTCTAATCTACAATTTTCAAGGAAAATCAAGACAAGCTAGAAAGGAAAGCCAAGAAAGATCGAGATAGGTTGGAAAAAAAAGTTGATTATGAGCTATCAAAAAAAGATATTACAAAATATGATCCCTTGGTTAAGAATACAAAGGCTCATACCATTTTTTTTATATACAAATATATAGATTTTAGGTTTTTAATTGTAAAGATAATAACTTTTGAATTTGAGTAACAAGAGTTCAAATGTGTATAAGAATGCATGACCATAAGGTACAAAAAGCAATCAAATTGGGCACAACACAATGTTAAACTTAAACATGGGTTGAATTCCTACGACAAAAACACTCAAATGGTTATAACTGAACAACTTTCCATTAACATACTTTTTTAAGTAGAAAAATATGAACTATACAAGACAATAACAACAACGATAATAATAATAATGATAAGGATGATGAAATCAAATAGGGAATATAAGGGTTTTATTAAGGAAATTGATAAAGAAAAGGTGATAAAATCAAAGAAGAAAATGATTAAGGATGATTCTTATAAGTAGTATTTCCTTAACAAAAAGAAACCTATCTTATCGTGCAAGCTCAAGAAGATCACCAAGGAGTATGCTTCTTTTTAAAAGAGTTTAGCCAATTTTTGGGAGATTATTTAGTTTCTAAACACTTCTCTGTTAAGGGTCAACTAGAGTTTAAAGAGGATCTTCATTATCAATTCTCATGCTGATTTTCCCCCTTGATTCTTGAGAACAATAATCATTTCAAGGTGATGGTATTGTTATAATTCTTACATGAAAAATTAAAGAATGCCAAATTTAATTGAGTGGAAAATTATATAGAGCAAGAACAACTTGACATGAATTGTTAATCACATAGCTTATATTCTCTTACTAGTTAGTTGGCAATTAAGAGTTAATTAAGTCAATTACAATAGTTAGTTGACAGGAAAATCAATTAAAGTAGTCAGCTGAACTAAGATGCCTTGGATATAATATAATGTATGACATTTCATGAAAAAAGGAAAATAACATTGAAGACTAATATTGCAAAAATTGCAAAAACTCTTTCTTTCCCTACAATTCTTTTAATTCTCTTTTAATTATTTTCTCTTCTCCAAACTTTTTTTTCTTCTCAAATCTTTGTTTGTTAAGAAAGGTTCATAACAAATGATGACCCTTTTAAATTAGAAATAGCTACTTCAACGACACAAAATTAACAAGCATTTGACATATAAGGAAGATATCAAATTATTTTGATTAATGCTTTAAAATTTACCTAGACTCCACAACAATCCAAAATTATTTTAGGTAGTAAGTCATTATTTATTTGCTTGCGAACAAGTTTTTTTTACATATGTATGGATAATGATGCCAATAATTGAATATGGCAATTTACATGTCATCTATCAAGTAATGAGCCACTATCCTTCAACTTGATATCTATTTGTGAAAACTTAAAATAGAAAATCTAATTTGAGAGAGAAAGAGGTGCACATTAAACAAGGATTGTGAAATAAAAATAAATTCATAAAAAGCAAAAAAAAAAAAACTCACTTCCAACATATATAGTACTGAAGAATGAAATTGAGAAAACAAAGACCAAATTCAAGAGGCCGGTATATGACCCGATATAAAAAAAGAATTGCAAACCATAATTCTCAAAACAACATGATATTAAAAATGAGATTGAAAAGAAAAACAAAATAAAAAAGAGATATTAAAAATAAAAATAAAAGCGCACACAAAGAATAATTTCTTTGTGGTAACAGTGATTTAGACTCACCCTTACTAATATTTTGAAAAAACAATCATGAATTTGCTTGGCCTGTTAAGAAAACATCCTAGCTCTGCCAGACTGCCTTCTGTTTACAGTAATTACAATTTGCAACTACCATTATTAATCATTTACAAATAATAATAAAATAACAATAATAAGGTAAAAATCAATACAAAACTGGTAATGATTGCATCAATGTAATTTTCAAACGAAAATAATGCCCTTAATTTGCGACTCTAGCTGCAAACCTGCTCTTAGAATGCTGGGAAACTACAACTGGTGCTTCAACCTGCATTTTTAAACAGCTGAACTCCAGAGCTAGTAGTGGCTTTGACAACATTACAGATATGCTCAAGTTCTGTCCCTCGTCCACGATTTCTCTACTGCCAGGTTCCAGAGTTTTCAAATTAAGCTGGCTCAATGACTCTTCAGTGTCGTGCTTTGGTGGTGAAGATGGCCCTGATACTTTTGCTGCCTTCACTGCTCGTACTCTACCAGCAAAATCGTTCAATCAAAATGTGTCAGATTCAAAATCAATGGCTGATGTTGTCTTCTGCAGAAAATTTCTATGAATTTATTTTAGGAGTGAAGTGATCGTTTTATATACACTCATAGGAGCTGTATGAGAGAAGTTCATAAATATTCAACACAGGCCAATGAACGTATGTGACGGTATGCTCTGGAGTTCTCCAGTCCTTGAGGAAAAATTGAGTGCATTACGGTATGCTAAGGTAATTTCTGTGCTTTGTCCAAAATAAATCCAGTAAGTTGAACAATTCCAAGAGTATGAAGGTATACCTGCATTCAATACTGCAAGAATATTTCAAAAGGTTGGGGTTATACTCTGTACGTCCGCTGCAATTTCACAACACAGAGAGAATGTAAGATGCCGTACGCAGGATGTATGGTGATTATTATTCAAACCCCAATTCAGATGAAAATTTACCTAAAACTTGGTAGTGACATTTTGATTGCTGGCCCCTTCCATTCGTCAAATTTCACCCCAGGAACTATCATCAAGAATTCCATAGCCAGAGGCATTAGATCAATCATAAACATGATCATAAAACTTAAAATTCAAGAGAACAAAAAAATTGGGGGTATCAGTTATGCTAGTACAGTGGATTCCCTTTCCTCTCATGTTTAGTCAAGCTCTGGGAGCAAGTAAGCTTCCAAGAGGACTTACAAACTCTTATAAATAGAACACCACTGCCAGCAAAAGGGAAATGGTGCTGTTATTTGTGATCTAATTTCTTAGGAGTCAGGAGGATCTCAAAAGTTGTGAGGAGAATAAGGTTACCTGACAAGAAATGGTTAATTTCTTAGCTGAATCATTGTCTAACCTTGAGGCTTCTATAACCCTGGCCCATTTTCCTGAACCTCCTAATATGAGCTGAAGCTAGACATGGGAAGGGCCAAACTAACAAGTTAGCAAGAAAGACTGGACAGAACAAATCCGCCTATGACCAGAGTACATCACTCAGACAAATCCTCCAAGCTCACTTGTATGATTCATCCATGCATAACACACAACTGAGAGAAATTCTTAATGCTACCGCAAAGATCAAGCAAGCAATCAACTTGACTGGAAAAATAGAATCCGTTTTGAAAAACTCGTGACAATGACAGGATCTTCGCTCAAAGTGGGCGTTTTACTGTAAAACAACTAACAATAGCTAATTATAGTTTATAATGTTTGTTCGTAGCTAGAAACAATTATTGGTGTAACGTGCTCACCAGAAGTTGTAAGTTTGATGTTGCAGATATCAGTTGCGGAAGGACCATTAGTTTCAGTTACGAGAACATCCATGCAGTCCTTCATACTCGAACTTGCAGTGCCGAAACCGATCGTGTCTAGAAAGCCATTGAATTTGCTCTTTCTTTGCCTGGGAGTTGCTGTGATTTTCTGTTTCAAAAGAGCACATTATAAAACATAAAACAAGCTTCACATTTTCTGAAACATTTATGTTAGCTTCTCATGGAATTTCCAATGCCATGCGTTCTTGCATCAGTTTGATTAAGTGAAGGTATTACTATAACCCATCATAGAAGATACTTTATGAAACAACTGAATGCTTTCCTACATTAGGGGTAGCACAATCCTAAGCAATATAATCAAAAGAGGGGGCCTATTTCAAGTATAGTTCACTGTCATTAACTAGCATATAAACCGGATGGTTAGTACAGAGAAATCAAATGTTCAAAATTTTCATTTTTCTGCATACCGAGGAAGGGTTTTTTTAAATTAAATAAAACTCACTAGAGCAAGGAACAAGTTTTTCCTAATTTTCTTTATTTTTTACATTGAAATTGGAGGTTTAATTGCACAGAACAAAAATCACCTTGGAAAACTTGGCAACTTGACTAGGAAGCCCTACATCCTGCAAGAGAACGTGAAAGAAAGATCAGAAATATGACAATCTCTTTTCAATTGCCTCCAGTTCAGGGGCACAGAAGCATCGTAATCATGCATAATGTCCTATTGTCAGCTCATAAGAGCTGAACCAGTAATAGTTTGGGGAGTATGCAAGCCACTAAGTTTTATCTAGGACGCGTTCAACCAAAACAAAGAGAAAGAAAGGGAAAGTTGCATCTGGATGTGTATCCCGCATATAATTTTGGTTCGTTTGGCTTGAAAAGTCTGTTTCAGTGCTCTTAATGTATCATCTCACTCTGTTAATAGAGGCCAGTATCTCTTTCAAACTATTCAAACTATAAGGCAACTCCTTGATGGAACTCATTTATATTAATAAGTTAAAATTCAGAACTTCCCAAAAAAATGTTGACCTCCCACCTTTCGTCCATGATCACAAGCATCGCCACTGTTGACAAGCACCCTGGCTGCCCATCTGTAGAAACAAGAATGTAAGAGGCTGCTAAAAGGATTCAAATTGCGTTGATCGCTTCCAAGATATAAAGAATTCAGTCTATCCTAGAAAAGGGGAAAAAAAGAAAGCAAACTGCTAACATCTTGAATGGTCTTTAGGCTCACTGTGTCGAAAACCAGGTGGTTCAATTCATCTTGAAAAAGGTTTAATTTACCTTGAAAAACATGTCTCTGCTTTTGTTATGTTAGATTGCAAAGCAAAGCAACCTGGCCAGTTGCTTACGCCACTTGAAGAAAAACTAAAAAACAATTGTGAGGCCTTTAGTTGATTCCTTTAATAATAATGTTAATGCTCTAGAAGGGACATGCATGTTTCATAGTTGACTGGCCCAATATAGCTTAAAAAGTTGAAATGATTGCCTCTATGGAATTGAGATGGAAAAACCCAAACCAAGATCCATCAGCTCTGGGACTTGCTATTTTTTTTTCCTAGTAAAAAAGATTCCTTGTCCGCAATCATTTACAATTCATCATTATAAACAAGAATAGATAGGTCGTTAAACTTACGCACAAGATGTAGGGGGGTTCCACACAATTCCCGCAATCACCACAAGCTGCAGAAAGGGAAAAAAGGAAAAGAAAAGGGAAAACTTTCTGTCATTTTTTTTAGTGCACAACGAATCAATTAAATGCCTACTTTTCTTTTTTAGGTCACTAAATCATGCCATAGAACCTCGTCAAAAACCCCAGCTGGACTGTCTTCATAGCTAGCAAGAAAAAAACCTCCAAGAGTGTACCTGCAGTGCAGAAATGTGAATTAACAGTGAAAACTGGAACCCTGAACCCCACCCCTGTCCCTTCAAGTTCAAACAACAGTTGCAAAAAGTAAACATTACCCAAATGCTTCAACTAATCTGAACTCTTTCGGAATGAATGCTCGAGCAATTTCGGATTTAACAAGATGAAGTTGGTACAAGGCTCTGAAACGGAAATCATACCATCAAACAATATTCATGAATGGGAATTATGTTAATCATACCAGCCATCATCACAGAATAGCACTAAATTAAGACTTGTAGGATCCTTGCCTGCCTTTAAATATCCAAGGAGGCTTGCCATAGCCTAAGGAACATTTTGTTCGTGCAATTTCCATGACTTCAGATAGGCTCAAAGCACCCAAGATTTGGAGATGCCAATAATCTAATTGAACTGCGTGAAAAATATGGCTAAGGAAATTCTTTTATTTGATTGAAATGAAATTCTAAAAACCATAAAAAAATCTGAGCTAAAAGAGGACTGCATTGCCCTGAGTGTCATATACAGCATACAATTATAGAAGATAAATCTTTACATACATGGCAGGCACAGACATGTAAACTGTCCATCTGTTAGACAGAAAACGTACTTAATTCCTTAGTCAACTCGAAGAAACTTCGAAGAGATTAAATTCAAGTCCTGGTCAATTAAAGATACTTGGCTTTTTGGATTAACAAGACCTCTATGAGAACACTCAAGCAGCGAAATCTTTCCAGCGCCTTTGTTTTTCATATTTTATGACAAATGACGAAATTAATTCAAAAACATTAGCAATTAAGTAAAAGAACATGCAGAGATACTGCATGTAACTAAAAAAAACTGAAATCACATACTGAAAAAAGAAAGTGAAGAGACTGAAGAAACACAGAATAAGTAAAACCCACCTTCCTTTAATTACTTGACGAGGTTTGGAGAGACAGGGAGAGTCCAGCTTACAGGGAGGGATTTCATTGCAGTTTGGGTGTGAGTCTCGCAAACTTTAAGGAGAGAAAGAGAGGGTGTGAGGTAAGCAATCAGCAGTAGCAGAAGAAGTGGATCGAATCTTATCCATTCATTAATAATGAGCATTTTTTGGCGCCAACAGAGTTTAACCAACTCCATGTCCTGTCCCTGTTTTAACTCCACCACTTGTAATGCTGTGTGCTTCTTTTCTTGATCCAATAACTATGTTTCTTTGCTTGCTTACACAGTACAGTGACGCAAGCACGTGGCTTCATGTGTCTACATCTCCTTTTTAGTAACTAAATTAGGTTATTGCTATTTCTATGCAGCTACTTGGATTAAAAAAAATATTGATATTAAGAGAAAAACGAAATTTACATGATAAAAAAACAGCCCACGTGGATTTATAGACAGCTTGAGTCACGAGCATTAATATTATAGTTTGGATTTTACAAAAATCAAGATGCTATTTAAAAAAAAAAAAATGAAATTATAATATATTTGATTAGCCTAACTTATCATAGGTTAACTTAACCTGCAAACCTATTACCATGGTAAATTTTGGCTATCATAACTTTATAATAAATCAAAATCAAAATCAAAATCAAAATGTATTATAAAAGCTAATTCAAAATAAATTGAATGTTTAAAAATATCAAGATGAGATCTTGTTTTAAAATTTATTGAGATTATAACATAATAAATTGATATGAGTTTTGTAATTTAACTCATTAAATATATAATCATGTCATACATACCGCTAAGTTTGATGACTTTGTTGCTACAGAACACACAAGAATCAATTTAACTATCCAAGAAACACAAGAAAGTCCCAAAATACGAATTTTAAGCGGGGATTTGTATTCTTGCTTCTTGGTGTTTTTCTCTGAAGTAGTATAGATATACAAAACAATTATCATCAAACTTTTCTCATTAAATAAAATTTATTGACACTATAAATTACAAGTTTCTTCATGAAAAAAAGTGAAGAAACAAACACCTTTTTCTATCCTATTTATTTTCTAGCGAGTTTTTCTTTCCTCATTCTAATTCAAAAACTAGATAAAATAAATTTTAAGATAAAAAATGAAATTGTGATGAATTTTGATTTTGATTGAGCCATATATCTTCTCCATGTTTGACTTCCTCATCTTCTATCTTTTAATTTAGTATTGTATTCATTATTTCAAACATAATTTTATTTAATTAGGTTATATAGAGGTTAAATTGAAAAAATAAAATAAATAAAAAAATAGTTTGTTTAAACAGTGAAACCGCCTCTCTTATAGCTGTTTTTGTTAATCACAGCCATGTAACATTCTGAAGCTTTACGAATTGTTCTACGTAAATATACATACTCGATAAATATACTTTTATTTTTCAATTAAATCAGCCATTTCTTTATTAACTAATATTATATCTATAAATGCCTATTTCTAGAGAGAGAGAGAGAGAGAGAGAGAGGCCTTGCTCGTACTTTATTTTATCTAAACCTTTTTGCTAGCTTTCTTTTTACCTAATTTGGTTTTTAAATTACAATCGGTATTTTTATTGGAACTTTTCATTTGGCAAGTATAAAATGTTATTAAATTAAATCATTACATTCGAATATGATGGATTATAAAATCAATTATTTTAGCATTGTTATATATTTATTAATATTAAGAATAACGTACAACATATTCAACATATTTATGTGTTTATTATTAGAAAAAAATATTAATTGAAATTGAAAGTATATTAATTTGATTTGACTCAAGCAACTTGTCTTGAATTTAGCATATATATTTATAAAATATATATATTTTTAATATATATATAATACCCATGATTTGTTTATTGAATAATAAATACTTAAAATGTACTTAATGATTTATAAATATCTAAGATTTTTCCTAATAAATAATACATAAATATATATTAAAAAAATCATAGTCATAAATACTCATTATTATCTCTAGCAATTACACCAAGAACGCCATTTCACCGACCAACCTCAAATTACGGAGGTTTGGTCACGGCTGTACTTGCTCCGTGCGCGCACTAATTCTGTTATTATTATATTAGGTTTAGTCTTGTCCTAAAATAAAATTATTCCGAAGGACTATGTTGCAGCACAGTCTTTACTCGGCAACTGCCAATTAAAACATTTTTCTTCTATGCTGCTACAGGTGGTAAAAATTCTAAATGATCATTTCTTTGAATTTCTATTTTATAATTCAGCCTTAAAAGATAATTAATAACTTTTTTTTTTTTTTTGCTATTATAAACGCAATTACCACCACCATGCCTGTGAGGGGTGTATGGTATTTTTTAAAAAATATATTTTAAAATACATTAAAATATTTTTTTTCAGGTTTTACTTATATTTTTAACCTCAACACATTGGAAAAACAATATGCGTGTTAAGAAAACAATATGGTTTAGACAATTTTCGTTTTTAAAAAAAAATGGAAAATGATGTTTTTTATATATTATTTTAACCTAATCGATAATATCAATATCTAAATTATTTAAAAAATATATAATTTTAACTCCAGTGAGATTAAATTTTAAATTATCTAAACCACGATACTGAGTACTCAGAGACGAGGAATAAATAACTCTATCTCTTACCACTTCTTGCCGAATTTGATTCAATAATTAATAAAGATGCAAAAGCAACCGCAAGGATGTTTCCTATCATCAGCATCACAAGCTGGCATGGACCCCCCAAAAAGCATAATCACGCCTGATGTCCCACGTTGCTGAAAAATATGCGTGTTATTTATAAAGGTTAGCAGTTAGCAGCTAGCAACTAGAGGGAAAATAAGAAATTGAATTGAAAAATAGCTTCGATAAAAAAAACAAATCAAAATAATAATGGTCAAATTAAAAAAAATACAATATAAACTTTGATTTAATAATGAAATTATAAGCCAGTAACTCTTTAGCAAAAGTGCCAAGAAAATATATATATAAAAAAAAAATAAGGATCAAAATGAAAACAAATACATGAGAAATTATAATTGAAGGCCTAGATTAAAAAAAAAACTTTTATAAAATAAATAAGAATGACATAAAAAAACAAGGACTAAAATTGAAAAGGAAAAAATAGATAACTTAGATTAGAGGGTAAAATTGAAAACCAATAAACTTTAACAAAAAGCTCAAGAATAAATTAAAAATCAAAATAATAAAGATAGAAATATGAGAAAATGTAATTTAATGACTAAACAAACAACGTTTTTATAAAAAAAATACAAACCAAAAAAAATCAAAAGAATAGAAATTGAAATTTAATAAGAGAAAACAAAGATAAAAATCATGCATTTATCTAGCAAGAGAAAGAAAAGAAAAAAGAAAAATTAATCATCATACACTATCATGCCTCACAACATGAGAAAGAGCACTTTTAAAGACAAAGAATGAAGGTCACGTTTGGGCATTAGATAACCTCACACGTGTCGTAAGAAAAAAACAAACAAAACAAAAGCCCTCGATCTAACATTTTTTGAATACTAGGAATTAAAAAAAAAATATTATTGTCTAAAAGTCTATAAAAAGTTTTTTTTAAAATCCATGGTTGACCACTCTAAATTTTGTTAATCGTAAAGATAAAAATGGTTTTTTACCGTATAAAAAAAACAAACAAAAAAAACACACTCTCCAGTAATCTTGTAATAACTAATAGATAGTGGAAAAAACGAACGCATCCCGTCTAAAAGTTTTTTTTTTTCCTCCAAGAATAAAAATGTAATTTACCGTAGCTAGTGAGTGCTGCAGTAATCACGCACGGCTATATATTTTGCGTGTAAAGTTGCAGCTTTACCTGCATTTGATACCCTCATACGTGGCAGCTCAAAGAGCCTCGCCTTTACAATGTGCATTCATACTTTAACCCCACCAAATAATAATTACTAAAATAGTGTCATAGGAAAGTTCCTGTCATCATTTGCAAGCTGATGACCTTGCGTAAACGGCCGCCATGACATGATTGGTCGATCATGCACTTGCAAGCAATCACAGGGCCTCCTATCCAGAGTTTTTTTTTCTTACGTAAAAAAACAAAGAAATAAATTAGTTTAGATAATTGGTAACTAATAAAAAAAAAAGGATATTTTTTTATTTAAAATACACATAATTTGGTAAAAATTCTGGGAAAATAACATTATTTGAAAAAATATGTGTGAAATAGCAACTGTGTTTATATATATCAATGGTGTACTCAGCTTGTTTAGCCATGTTTCACGTAACATTGCAAATTAATTAACCTTAACAAAAATCAACTCATTTTTAAAAAAAAATACAGTGATCAAAAAATAAAACTCGAAGTACAATAGTAAAAAATGAGATGAGGCCAAGAATACACCAATGATTCATTTTTAACACTTAATACCGTTATAAAAATCTTAATAGGACGATTCTAATCACACTCTAGAAGATCACCAAACATGATTGTAATTAACCCCAAATCAATCACAAAAAAACCTCTAACCAATTACAATATAATTTAATGACTTTTTGAAGTGTGATTAAAATTATTTTGTTTAAATCTTTCTAATAAGATGAAATATGTTAAAACCATAGTCATAACGTGTTCTCGATATGTCATTCTTTTTTTCTTTTTTTTCCTCTCTCTACAATGTTACATTATCTTCTTTCTCATGACATTGTATCTTAATAAAATTTAAAGTTGATTATTGAAATTTGAAGTTAATTTTTGTACATGTTAATTAATTTGATTTGATAGACATAAATGAAAATAACAACCGATATTCCCAATAATAGTTGAATATAAATTGTATTATTTTTGTAATACTTTTATGACATTTTTTTCCCCAATTTTTAATTAAACTGTTAAAATGAAAAAAAAAACATAATAAATAATAGATTGTGTTATTAAAACTTGCGCAACTTGTTAAATTTGTATTAGTTGCATTATTTACAGTGGAGTAATTGCTCAAACTTTGCTCTCTTCTCTTTTTTAAAATTATGCTAGTTTGAAAAAAAATAATCTGACCTGTGCAAAAAAACCCTCCAATATTCACGCGGTAATAGATCTTGTCAACCTAGTCACGCGTGCATCTATGTCAACAGTAGAGACAATACAACTCTGTCCCACTTCCAAACTCTCCATTACATTATACTGTCAGATCTGGTACTGTTACCAGCCAGGCCTGATTTATGAGACCATTGAATCTTTTGTAATGCAATGTTGTGTAGGATCACCAATAGTCGTTGCAAGTACATTCCCCTAACCTGAAGTGATGGAATCTGAAAGAATCTCTGACAACGACTTCACGTCCAGTGATCGAGGATACCTGTTTGCAAAAATCATGGCAATCCTTGCAAGCCCTGAGGTTTTTGAAAACGAAAACAGGAGCACTGCTTGGTGTAGATATGAGCCCAAATGCTAATGCAAGTCTCTCACTGTGGACAAGAAGCTGTTCTTTCCTCTCTGGCAAACTATTCGATACATCTTCTTCTGTTAAAAGGCCAGTTTCTTTTTTTTTAACAGAATAATTCAAAGCTTCCAACTTTGAATAGATCTCTTCTGTCTGAGGGTGGTGCTTATCACCTACTATAAAACGGTGCACTTTACCCTTTACAGAAATCCAGCTGCTGCTAAGCTCCTTCCTCAAATTTCTCTCTGTCATCATCTTTCTAACATCCGCTGCTTCTTTCCATTTCCCGAATGAAGCATACAGATTAAACATGAGAATATAACATGCAGTATCCTCTGGGTCCAGCTGAAAGAGGTTTTCAGCTGCTAGTTCCCCGATCCCAAGATTCCTATAGGTCCAGCACCCACCCAACAAACATTTCCAACTCATTGCATCTGGTGAAAATGGCATACTCCTTATTAGTTCAAGTGCTTCCAGCAGAAAACCAGCTCGGGAATATATATCAACCATACAGTCATAATGATCAATAGTTGGGGCAACCCCGTACTTACTATTCATCGACTCCAGATACTGTCTGCCCTCTTTGACCAAACCCGAATGACTACAAGCAGTCAATACTGCAATGAATGTAACTGCATTTGGTCTCACTCCACAATCCTGCATCCTTCTAAAAAGATCTAGAGCTTCAGGAGCATTACCCTGATAAGCATAACCAGCAATTATAGCAGTCCAAGCCACTGCATCAGGGTCACCTATTGATTCAAAGACTCGAGTGGCATAATCTAATCTGCCACATCTTGAATACATGGTAATCATTGCACTCTCTCCATGTTGATATGCAACCAGACCGCTTTTTATTGCATCTGCATGAGTTTGGGCACCACTGTTGAAATCTGCAAGTGCAGAGCATGCTTGGAAAATGCTTGTATATGTGAATGAATTTATATCCACGCTTCTGGTCCTCAATGATTTAAAAGTTTTGAGAGCTTCCTCAAACTCACCCATTTGGCAATAACCTGTGATCAAGGCACTCCAAGAAACATCATTTGGTTCACTGATCCACTCAAATGCTTTAGACGCAGATTCCAAATTCGAACATTTAACATAAAAGTCCACAAGAGGAGTTCCCACGGAAACTTCAGATTCCAACCCAAGTTTAACAATATGACCATGAATTTGCCTCCCAAAATTCAACTCCTCTAAACCTGCACATGCTTTGAGAACAATCGAGAATACATACTCATCTAATTCAACACCTTCATTGACCATCTTGGCAAACAAAGCCAAAGCATCTATTCGCCTCTCAGCTTGAGTGTACCCCACCATTATTCCAGTCCAAGTCACTGCATTCTTTTCACTCATTTTCTCAAAAACAAGCTCGGCTCCCTCTAACCAACCACATTTCATGTACATATTGCTGATTGCTGTGTTGACTGAAGCATTGCTGCCTAAACCACTTCTTATGGCATGGGAATGTATCTGTTTACCAATCGCTAAACCGGAAGGATTTAACAGGGACCGTAGAAACCCGATATAAGTGGACCCATTCGGTTTAGTTTCCAATTCAAGCATATTCGAAAACAAGCAAAAAGCTTTATCAAAAACACCATTTTCTGCATAAGCTGCTATGATTGTATTCCAAGAAACCAAATTCCTTTCACGCATTTCATCAAACACCTTACTAGCATCGGCTAAACTTCCACACTTGCAGTACATCATAAGCACTGAATTCTCAAGAAACTCAGATGGGTTTGTTACTGTTCTTTGCATTTGTTCATGAAACAATCTCCCATCCAATAAAGATTTAATCTTTCCACACGCTTCAAACAAGCATTGATAAGAACGAGGGCTAACAGAAATACCAGCGTCCTCCATTTGTTTGAGAAATTCACGAGCTTCCTTGAACTTCCCTTGTTTAGATAGAGAAATCAAATGAATACTCTCAATCTGGGATTTGTTATTATTTTCTTGGGTTTGGAGTGAAGGAGGATTAGATTTTAGAGAAGCCCATGAAGGTATTTGAGTAAAGTTTGCTGCAGCTTTTATGGATTGTGGAATCTTGTCATGAGCTGTTATTAATGGCGATGGATTGAGTGATGACACAGCAGCAAAACAGTAGTGGGCATTCATTGAATACCGGGAATGTGGAGGAATTTCGAATTTTCTTACAATATAGTTATGCGGAGGCCTCTTGTTAAGTGCTAACAGCCAGGCAGGTTGTCTTTGTATGTAAGCAAACGACACATCCTCTTCCCCTCTCTTCCTCTGCAGATGCTGTGTTAGACGGAGAAAAACGTGACGGCTAAAGTCTGTGGCCGCGCAAGTGCAATAACAAGTTAACAACGCAATGAACGACAGGTTGCTCGTGCACTGATTTTCTTAAGAGAGAATTGGAATTGAGCCTATTTACTTATTTTGATTTTTGGTTAGTTTTAATATAAAAATAAAAAATAATTATTTTAATATGTTTACATATAATGAATAATTTTAAAAACAATTGCTATGATATCCGCTAAATTGTTTTTCGTGGCTTCATACCGATAATTTTTTTTTTTTAAGAAAATATAACTTTACCTCTTTATATGCCTCATGTGTTGGAGTTGCTCTTACTTAAGAGTTAAAAATTTGAGTTTTTTTTTTGTTATAAAGATTTTGTATTGGAGATAAATATATACAGAGATATTTTGATGGGTTTTTGGATAATTTTTTTTTTGTAACAATAGGGTTATCTAGGCACATATTTATATCCTTTAAGTATTAGAAAATAGATATAAATACTTTATATCAAACAAAGTTGAGCATAAATATTAAGTTTTGAGGAAGCTTTGAAGATTACCACATAATCTTGATTTTGCAGATTGTCACGACTCCAGTAATTTAAGAAGATAAAAATGGATTTTCGAGGAATCCAAAACCTCCAATAGTTTAATTTAGAATTTTAGAAATTGTTCAGTACATTTATTAATGACTTCTGACTTTAAATAACAAAAAGAATAACTAATTACCGAATGTCTAGGACCCAGTAACACAACTCTGATACTCAGCTGATTTTCAGTCACGATACTTGTTGACTTATTCATAACTGGTCTGACACCTAACCATATGACTCAATAATAATAAGCCGAAATAATTACCCGACTAAACTAGACTGAAAGTAACCAAACTAATAAAACTCAAACTGATAACCCAACCAGACTAACAAGCCTAGCTAGCCTTGATTTGATGAAAGCCTGCATGTACTGACTGTGAAAAGACTATGTCACACCGTGAAATGACTAGGCACGTGACACAGATGACAAAAAAAAGGGGGGAAAGGAGGGTGTTAAGTGTTAAAAGACAACAAAGTGTTATGTGTTAAAGACAGAATGTTTTTTTCAGAATTAATTAAGAGGAGGAAAACACTTTCCTTGTAGAAAAAGAATATTTTTTTTCTTTTGTTTTCCTAGAACGCACTGAACATTGGAAAGCTTGGAAACTGCTTTCTAGAAAAGTAAACTCCTTGAAACAAACAAGGCCAAGGATATGTTGCAAAGTGTGTTCAGGAGTAGAAAGCTTGTCCGCTGGTTAGGAGTTTACCAAATCTATGTCAAAAAGAAATTCAATACTTGTATATATTTTGATTAATCTCACAAACCTTAAAATTAAAGATCATTTAAATTTTGTAAATTTTGATAGAGAAATTCCAAACCAAATGTTGCTTTTATGAGTCGATGGTGGAAATCCTTTTGCATAATAAATCTTCTTTTTTCGTGGACACGCACGTCATTCTATTTGCTTCGTCGTATGGCAGGCTTTTCTTGTTCTTAGAGCAAATGTAGTCAATGTGCATGCAGATGATCACACAATGGGGCATCCAACTGAACACTTCGGGCAGCATTTAGCGTCAAACTCGTTGTTTGTAAAATATATTTTCTACGTATTATCAGTTGAACAACTCTTTGATAGTAAATGACGGTGGAGCTGAGTGTTGTGTGAAGGGCTCTCACCAATCCCTTTTTGCGAACGGTGATGTGCTGGAATTAATACCAGACTGCAGGTTTGATAATGGCTCTCCTTCACCATTGCAAGTATAAAGTCGATGCTTTCATGAATTAATTAGTTTCTATAAAAATGACAACGTATCTTCTCGGCTGTTTTGATTATGTTTTGATGTGCAATAAGTTAAGAATGTTCATTGAATTCTGTAGCAATTTCATCCTTGCACCCAGAACGCAGTTATAATTCGTTCAAGTCCCCCCAATTAATTTGAAATATTAAATTTCTATAGTTTACATTCTCGTTTGTGTAAAGATTTAAAGAGAGAAACGAACTTCCTCTTTCAGAGAAGTAACATCGCCTATCAGTTACACTATGCTTTGGCTATATCTAATTTCTTCCCATTAAGTACTGGCATGGTGCCACCTTAACGAATCACCTCAATACAACTACGAGCTTTCCTAACTCACGGTAAAACGTCCTCTTTTTAATGACTGAAGCGGGCCATCCATTTTGGTGGCAAGTTCATTTTTGTGAAAAAAATAGACGGGAGCTATTTGCTTTCCCGATAGTCAGGCAACCGCTATACTTTGCTTGGAAACATAAATTAAGCCCGCGGGACATCATTTCATCAAACCACCAAATGCGATCTGCAACCAAAAAAATTATATATATAAAAAGCCCAAACCCTGTCGCACGAAGCAACGAATGTAGCCAGTAATAGGTAAGAGATGGGCATAAATGATAAGCAAGTACAGAGAAAATATAAAATGGTAATTTGTTTTTAAAATGATAGGGTTTCTTACCATGATGTGTACAATCCAGAATTTTGTGAGTATAAACAGACGAGCTGTCTTTAGCAATTTTCTTTTCACGGGCATATATAACAGAGGAAAGAGTCGAGCGGAAATGGAAAGTGGTCGCTGGTCTGCCCCTAGTGCGCGTGCGTGTGGGTGTATATATATATATATATATATATATATATATATATATATCCAAACATTCTAAGCTGATAAAAACAACCGAACAAAGTGAAAAGAAATAAATTGATTGAAAAAGGTGGAAAAATCATTTGGTGGTAAAAACACAAACGGAACTAACAGATTAAACCTAAAAGAATATAACAATCATTTTGGCTTGATATGGCACAACTAAATTTTAGTCACTGATTAGCCATTAAAAATAAATATGACATTCCCAGCACCTAGCTTTTTGATGTTTCTCAAACTATGGTTTGGGCATCCAAGTAGATGAGTCTCTTAACCTTACTGCCAGTATGAGTAGCGCAAGCCTGAAAACTCCTAGGGACTCACAGCTTGAAGATGATTTGAAGTTCCATCCTCCATCGAATCAACCATCTGGTCTGTACTTCGTGAATCCCCACTGGCTTCTAGATTCAGGGATCGTGGCTCCACCCTGTTTATCTCCTCTCTAGTGAAGACAAAGATCCTGCGCACCATGCTACAGAATTCCCTACATCATACAAAAACAGCAACTTGATTCAAGTTCCAAAAATATTGTAGGCTACAGAATTTGATTACAGGATTAACACGTGAAGAAGTGATTTGCTGATCAATGCGTTTTAAAAAAGGATCCAAGTTTGAGTTCTTACTGCCAGGGATCATCTCCTACAAGCATCATATCACCCTCGTCATCAGTGAAAACAATCAGCCAGTCTTTGTAAGGAGCAACTAATTCACCATGGAGTTCAAAAATCTGATCCAGTTCCGCTGTCAATTCATTATAACCATTGAACTTTGCCAGGTCCAGAGATCTCCCCACAGCACCTTGCTTGTAAACCTAAATCAGTGAAGGCCACATATACAAATTGCAAGTTCATATCCAAAATAAAAAAAAAATCTCAATAAAAGGAATCTTAGTCGATATTCAAATAGGTAACAACCTTTACACATCTTCTGGTTGAATCACCCTTGGGCATGCCCTGGACAACTTTAGAATGAAGAGCAGATTCTTGAAAAATGTTCCCTTGTTCCTCACATCTAGCATGCTTTGGATGCTTTACTTGCTCCAAAAATCCTTCAGAACCCAACAATTGCAGGTGATCTGATGCAACATTGATTTGCTGCTGTTGCTTGTCTGTGGAGTGCCTGTGTATAATGGCTGGTTCCACAGCCACAGGATTCCCAAAAAGGGAGAAGCCGAAAAGTTTGCAATTACCATCTTTAGATGTTTCCCCGTTGCGTTGTTGAAAAGGAAGATGTTGTGGTTTAGAAGAATTATCAGCATATCGAAAAGGTGAAAACCAGCTTCCACGCTGCTGTTGTATGTCTTTATCTTTTTCCAAATGAACTTCCATCCTAGATGCCATCATGTTAAATGAGTGGTCTGAATACATCAAGGGAGCTGAATGGCAGTTGAACAAGCCTGTTTCATTAAGTTTACTGGGGTGGTCAATGTCATCAGAGTTCAGCTCAAAGAAGGGGTGAGTTGATTCATAGGATTCACGCAGGGTTCCAGGTCCTGTTGTTGGGTTCATGAGTCTTGATCCATGCCATACTTGAGGAATCTTGTCATCTGGTCCAAATTTTCTATTATCAAAAGTAGTCTGATCCTTACCTTGAGATAGAGCCCATGCAGGATTGTGATTACCGTCTGAGTAATTCTTCCCAGCATACATGTTTCTCAAGGTCAAGATTTCTTGATGTTGCAGGTGTCTTGAAGGCTCATTATCTAGTTGACATTAGTATAGATCATATTCATAAACGCACAATGACAAGTGAAGTGTACAGACTTGTAGGTTGCTATTTATACCTTTCTTTGTAGGAGCAGAGGAATCTGCAGATGGTGTTGCCATGTTTGACCAGTGCCTTTTGGATCGGCATCCAGGAACAGGATCTAGAGAAGGAGCCAAAGCAGGTTCTATTCTCCAAGGAGAAACCCTGTCTGGACGGTGAACAGGAGAAGTTTCATCCCATCGAACCTATAGTTAGTGTGAGGAGGTTTTAGCAAACGCAAAGAGAAAGAAAAATAATCCGCCTTCCAAAAATTTATAGATATGCCACCACCTTGAGGCATCTCCACTTTGAGCGAGGCCACTTCTTTGGATCTACCTCTTCCACTCCAGTCACAGTGCCAGAGAGCCTGGCCACAGATGATGAGACATATATTAACACAGCCCCATCCCCCTTTGACAGCTAGACATCTTTTCACCTTTCCTTTTTTCTGGTTATGTCCAAGTCCAAATCAATTATGAAATGGGATGGTTTCAAGGAAAATCATACCTTTGTTCTGTGGCCTCTTCAGCTTCGAATTTCATTTTGAACCTCATCCCTATAGCATAGTTGATCTTGACAGACTCCCTGTATTTATCAATTGGAATAATAAACTCGGCAGGACTATTCCTGAAACACATCAACACACAAAAATACAATAAGGAGTCAAAAAAACATAACAAGGGATGAGTGAAATGAATACTACAAACCATGCATATCATCCAGAGCAATCACTCAGTTTTAAAATATGTAACAATCTCACTAGTGTCTACAGAATAAACCACAAACCTTGGTTTATAATAAACAGTGAACATTGATCCTGTTGAAACAGCATGCCATGCAGTTGCAAGGATGCCAATATGCATGCTATGACTAGATATTACAGAAGATGGGACATTGCTTGGCTGACTCAGGGCACGCCTTACCCCTACACGAAGCTCTTCAGTATCGCCCCTGAGAATAAAAATTCAGAAGTCAATCATGCTTTGTTGATTCACCATTGAATCAACTCTTATGAGTTAACCTACCACATAGTTTCAAAAAGGTGTCAAAATTAATCCGTGGTTGCAATGACATCCAAAAAAATACTTGAGGCAAGCTAGAGATAGCAATCTTCAAAGATACTAAAAATGAAGATGATGGCAAACCTAAGAAAAATAAAAGCATCTCCCGCCACAAGCTTTTTAGCACTGACAAAGAGACTCCAACCACTTTGAAGAAGGTGCCTTTTTGGTTGACCTGCAATTTGGAATTCACAACTATGTCAGATAACAACAATTTCAAATTGGCAACTATAGCATGCAAATAAGCAAGTATATTACCAACAAATAAGTAATATCTTATCCAATAAATCGGGATCTACAAACTATAAAACTGAGACAATCAACTGGATAACTTGACACAAGATCAAAGTAAGAGGCTTCTTGAATCAATTCTCCAGAGAGAATCTGCTCATTCATGAAACATAAAGAAAAATGGACAATTGACTAATTTTAGTGGAGCAGGGCAAGGCCAAAATGTTAACTGTTAGCTACCTGGATATCCAAATCACTAATCCAAGATTTTGAAAACTTGCACAAAAGGGAAAAATCAATCCTCAAACTCATGGTATTCACACACATGAACATAAAGCAAAAAGACTTCAACATGCACAGCGAAGGTTGCATAACTAGAGAAACAGGTTATATTACATGATCTGTATAAGCACGGAATACACTCAGAGAATCCATTCCAACCTGATAAGAATTACCTCTAAATATGTGGCGAAATCGCCACTCATTTCCATGCAAATCTTTGGCTACCAACTCCTGTGCTGGAGGTTGTAGGGACATGTCCTGTTAGAGAAACAATAAAGTCATTAATAACATGAACATAAGGGACATTAAACATCAGAAAATGGAGAAGAAGAAAAAACTGACCAATGGAGGTAGACACTCATCAGCATGCCGTTTCAACACTGAAAATCCACCATGTGTGCTCGTATCTGATGCTGTAAGCATCTTACAAAAGGAATGCACCCGAGGACGTGCAGGCGGAGGCGGCAAATCCTCCTCCGCCAAGTCCACATCTTGCTGGCAAGTTTCCATAATTTTACCAGCATTTAATTATTTTCAGTTATGAGGTGTTGTTTAAAATTAGCAATCAAAAAAATTATACATATATAAAATTTGAATTATATAAGAATATATCATACGTGAGCTTCAGGAAGCAGAATGACTTGAGCAAAGACTTCATCTGTATCCAGCTCAGCCTGGAATTAAAAAACATGAGCATAGAATCTTAACTCAATGAAACCTTAATTCTACAGATTACGCGACAGAGCAAACCCTTTATTCAATATTAATTACCTTCAATTGAACATTCACCACACGACAGAGGATTTTTGGAGGAAGATTATAAGACGGCATTTGCTGATCATCAGCAACCTGATTCGTCGATGCTTCAACCTGGATTAGAAAATCACGCAAATTTCAAATTCGGATTTTTCTTTTTATCACGAACAAGGATGAGAGAGTGAAATGGAGGAAGAAGGAAGCAGATGAAAGCGAACCTGCTCAATATGACCTTGAGGAAAGTAGTAAACAAGCTCTCCTTGGCGAGGCACTGTCACTAACGGACCTGCACATGCGTGCCACAGTTCCTTGTACAGTGCATCTTCTGATCCTACTCATGCCAAAATAGAAATCACATTACGTAATCATGATGATTCACTAAACGAAAGGAAAACATTATAAATTACCATAGGTACCTTCACCGGCCACCGGAGAACTCCAACTCCCTCCGGCAATTCCATTAGGTTTAGTATCCACAGAATAACTTCCGTTATTCATTATTATAATCCAAAACTATTAAGAGTACTCGATTAAACGACTGTTTATGAACTAGAAGCTGATGAACTGATTAATTATTCCAGGGAATGATTTTCTACAGAAAGTGAAACGTCAGCAATCGAAATGATCTTCTGCTTCGCTTGAAGTAATACCAACATCAGAGCAGCGACTTCAAAGATCTGTTTGGCTTCGTACGGAAAAGAAAAATAGTAGAAATAATCTGATCTAATAATGAGACTGTCATTTCTTTGCTTCTCTGCTTCACTTTCTCTCTCCTCTGCAACCGTCTCAGCAATAGTCGCTGCCATTACCACTCGTACACTGTTTCTGTCTCCCTCCCTCCCTCTCTCTAGCCTCACAAATGTACTACAGTTTTTTTTTTAAAATAAAATAAATGAAATTTCTCTCTCTATGTGCCCGCAGTGAAGTCAGATTCTGCAATTATTTCAAAGCTAGTGGAATTATTGTCCGTTTCTAGGCTGCCGGTACCTCCTGTTACTGTGCCCTTCTTCACAGTTTTGTCCTCTGCATAACCGGCAAACTGAGACACTTTCTTATTAACCACAGGGGAAGCCACGGTTTTCGTTAACGGGGATGTTTATTACGTCTTGCTGGCCATGTTTGATTGGTTGACATAGGGACCGCGTTTGTCCTTGGAAACGGAAAGTTGTTCTGATTTTGGGAAGATATTTTTTGCCTCGTTATTAACAGGCAGATGATCAGATTTAAATGAGGGATAATGTTAATGTCACTGTGCAGTGATTCACCCGTCAATGATGAAAATAACACCCGTGGACAGATGTGGTTCACAGGATAATCAAAGGTTTTCAACACAATAATATTACAGCAGTAAAGCCTGCAAAAATGAATACAGTTTCTGTAAAATGAAAGAACACGTGTCAGTAAATTAGGAGAAGAGAAAGACATTTCTTGTGGTGGTAGAGAGACGGTACAAATGTGGAAAATGCAAGAGCAGAACTTGCAGGTTTTACACGTGCAAGCAACCGATGTAATGCTATTAGCATCACATATTAAAAAAAACAATAATAGTAAAATAACACGTGTGAAAAAAATATATAGCACCGGTATCAAAAACCAGGTGAAAAGTGCGGTTTGTTTTTGTTTTTCTAATTCTTATTTATTTTATAGATAAATTCACTGGCATAAATGGTTGGGTATAATGAGTTATCCTAAAATACCTTTAAAATACCCGAGGATATTGTTTATGTTATTTTTTTGGATTTTTAGTTTTTTTTGGATTGAGATTGATATTAATATGAGACGTTTTTATATTAAATAACAAAACAAAAAAATTATAATTAAAAAAACTAAAACAATAATAATAAAGTGCAGCTAAAAGGCACGGTTTTACAGCAAATTGCATATGCTATTTTCAAAAAGAAAAAATCAAATTCACATGTTAGGGATTTTTGGATGTTTTTTTTTATTTTAATAACATGTTAAAAAATTATTCAAATTATTAAAAAATTATTTCATTTAAAAAATTAAATTATTAAAAAAAATACTTAAATATAATTTATATATTTTTTTTAAAATAATCAGCGTATCAAGCAATACGTCACAGCTGCATCCTTTCTTTTCCACGCTACAGCAAGATTGATTCTTTACGTCACAAACATGAGAGAGCGGAAAGAATTCGTTAATAAAGCCACGGATGGAGATCACCTGCTATTATTGCTGTTGTTGGTGAGTATACAGGAATATTTGTTGTTGTGCATCTACAATAATATTTGTTTCGCGTAATTTATATATTATGAAACCAATAACGTGTCCCTTTTCTTAACTTCCCTTACCAGATCCACGATGCCTGCGAGATCATGGACGAACGGGCCAGGGAAAAGCTTTGCAAAAATTGAGTCCGCATCTTTTTCTTTTTTCTTTTTTATAATCGGGGTGTTAAATCTCCGGGTTCATTGAATATCCTTCAAGCCCAATGAACAGGTAAAACACCATGGGGATGACAGGCGTTCCTAAAAAGACTTGAACCTGGGATGAGAGGAAGACAAGCCCCCTCTATAACCACCCTCTATAACCACCGGGCCAAGACCTCCGCCTCCTTGATTTGTCTTGTAGCAGCAATGTTGGGTCATATCATTAATCCAACGAGGAATCTGGCTTAATAAAGAAAAAAGAAACACAGATAGAACCCTGGTTGTTATTAAAGAATAATATAAATTATATTATAGGGCTTCACCTACAAGCTTAAGTTTTTAGGTGAGATGGTTTCTTAACATGGTATCAGAGCCTTGTTGACCAAGCGGTCACGAGTTCGAATCTCACCACCCTCATTCTATTTGATAAAAACTAAGCACAAGGTGATGTGGGTCTGTGCAAGTTTCAAGCCCAAAGGGCTTTCACTTGAGGGTGTGTATTAAAGAATAATATAAATCATATTATAGGGCTTCACCTACAAGCTTAAGTTTTTAGGTGAGATGGTTCCTTAACAGTTGTAGTGACCATTGTTTGTTGAATCATACTAGTCAAGCACCGATAATCAAGCTAACCAGGTGGTCATGGATTCCCATAATATGCCAAATTTATATTTTGAGACAAACGATCGAGTTTATTCTTTGGATATATATGAACAGAATAGTCAAATTGTTGCTTCTTGTCCAAAGATATAGAATTAGCTGCGTCCACATATATACATGGTTGCCGATCGAGTAGCAGTTGAAGTACGTTCCATCCATGTGTTCAATAGTCGTGAGTCATTTTCTCAATTGACGGTGAAAGCATCGGCTACTTCTGCCTTCAGGAGATAATTCCTCTGGTTTTTCTTTTCTTCTTTTCACTCTAACTGAAAATAATCAAAGTAAGAATATTCAAAATTTGTCATTTTTTCCCCACAGATAATTTAAAAGAGTTGTAGAATTTGCTATCCCTTCAGGACGAATTTACATTATATTCAAAATTTGTCATTTTTTCCCCACAGATAATTTAAAAGAGTTGTAGAATTTGCTATCCCTTCAGGACTCACTCTGGATCTTAAGCTTCGTAGCTCTTTTCAATCATCAGCACCAATACGACGCCGGGGACAGAAGGTGGTGTGCACTGTACAGTGGAGTAGTGGACCTCTATGATCATATTGATACGGCGGCGCCCCATACCGGGAAACGATAAGACAGTTTATCGAAAAAATATTTACATGACGTAGATAACTGGTACCGGCCCAATTAGCTGGTCGTTGAGTAAATTTCAGATGGGTTTTCCACAACGTTAAGGCTTATTAAGATAGCCCACACGTGCAAGGTTGTGGCCCAGCGGTGTAGTGGCGCGCCCTCCATCTTTCGAACTTCGGTTCAAGTCCTAGTGGGAGTGGGGCTAGAGGGCTCTCTCCTCATGTCCCTCTGGGTCCTTCCTTACGTGATATGTCTGTCATCTCCGCGGTGCCTTACCTGCTCATTTGGGCTTGCACGATGTTCAAGTGAGCTCGGAGAATAGTCGAGATGCACGTAAGCTGGCCCGGACACCCTGGTCTTCAAAAAAAAAAAAAGATAGCCCACACGTGCGTTTCATGGACCTTGCATTCACGGAGAGCGGCTGAAATTATAAAACTATCTAAAAGAGCTCAGACCTCTACTGTAGCACTAGAGACAATTCACTGTGGACTCGCACTTTATCAGCCCTGCGTCGCGCGAGTTCGTCCGCCTGTTTTTTTTTTTCAATTTTGAACAGTGCTTTGACTATTTTAGCCCCAGTAATAAGATAAAATAGGGCTCGGTCTGGCGGTAAAAAGGGCTGGGGGTGAGGGCCATTACTGTCATTGCACGCGTACGGACCGGACCGGTCCGCCGCACTTTTTTTTTTAAGATATATTTAAAATGGTTAATTACCGTTATAGCCCCTAATAAGACAAAAACATTTATTTCGGGACAGGGGCAATATGGTAATTAACCTTTTTTCTATTTTAATTTCTGTCGGTTTTGTCAGTGCGTGTGTCGCACGCGCCAGCCTTTTTCACGCCCCACACCCTCTTTAGGCGGCGCGTGCGGTGTCCTCCGGTGGCCGGAGTCGCGATTCCGCCGTGTAGATCGATGCGTCTCCGCGTGGTCTTCCTCCCGCGGTGGCGCGTGTACCCTAAAAATGTCCGTAGACGCGCCAGAGGCCGGTTAAAGCGCCGGCCACGTTTCTCTCTCTCTCCTGCACGTAAAAGTGCAGGAGAGTCCCCTAATTTGTGATACTTTTCATTTCGGTCCCTTGACTTTCGATTTTGTTTTTTGTCCTGATTTTGGTTCGATAAATTTTGATTTAGTTCGATTGGGTCCTCCAATTGGAATTGATTGAATGTCAATGTTGCACTTCGGTCCTCCTTCTTTTAATTTTCGGATTGGGTTTAAATTATTCAATAAATACAGTACAGAAGTTTTGATTTATTCAATTGGATCCTTTTATTGAAATTGATAATATATTGAATTTTCATTTTGGCCTTTATAGTTTTAATTTTTTATTTGAATCCCTTGATAAATTCATATTTGTGTTTTATTTTCCATAATAATAATAATAATAATAATAATGATCATGATGATGATAATAATAATAATAATAATAATGATCATAATAACAACAATAAAAAATAATAATAATAATAATAATAATTATAATAATATTATAAAAAAATATAATTACAATAATAATAATAATAATAATAATAATAATAATAATAATAATAGTTTTAATTTTTGATTTTAATCCCTTGATAAATTGATATTTGTGTTTTATTTTCCATTATAATAATAATAATAACAATAATAATAATAATAATAATAATAATAATGATAATAATAATAATAATAACAATAATAATATTTTTTTTCCTTACTCTTTTGTTAATGTGTTTAGGTTTTTTCTCTCAATAAAAATAATAATAATAATAATATTTTTTTTCCTTACTCCTTTGTTAATGTGTTTAGGTATTTTTCTCTCAGGATAATTTGATAATTTTTATTGTTTTAACAGTGATAACAACGATAAAAAAAAAATTGTTTGATCTTCTGTTGAGGTTTTTAGGATTTTTTTGACAATAATAATGATGATAATTTTTTGACAATAATAATAATGAAAATTTTAGAATTTGAGACTTCGATATTATTGTTATTATAATAGACAATGTTGATACCTTTTTGTATATCAAATTTTATATATTAAAATATTATATTTTAATCTTAACAGCTGTAAAAATTATTTTTTTCACCCGCACTACACCCGCAACGTAGTGCGGGCAGTTGACTAGTTATACCTATTGCTCTGGTGCGTGGTTGAGATATATAGGCCTCAACAGCATTCAGACGTATGGAATTGACTTTATCTGAATTCAATATGAATATTGAATATAACATGTCGATCAATGCTTCGTTTTTCATTTCTAATTAATCTCACCGGGGAAAATGTCTCTAGATAGAAAAATTATATTTGATTTTTTCCCTAATTTATTACCATGTCTATTGATTTTTAATTTTATTTTAGATTATAGAAGAAAAATTGGATGACACAGCCCTCCAGGAATTAATGAGCAGGAGGGAAAAGGGCCTTCTGTACATTATTTGAGAAAGCAATAAACAGAGAAAAGATGAACGCAACAGAGGCCATATTTGGAAGAAAATAAAAGGTTTGAAAAGCAAAGCAAACTCTTAACTCGGGAGTCGACGATGCTCTGCGGAGAAATATGTTTAATTCGTGGAAGCATTTTCCCATAGTATCCGGTCTGTTGCATCTCTCCAAATTCATGTGGCCTAGTCTATGCCTGCCCAACGCTGACCTGCACGTTCATAGCTTCCGTTAGAGGAAAGTATCATCCATGCCAAATGGCTGTTAGTTCAAATCATGTACAAAAAAAGAAAAGGGCAAACAACTGTGCAAGGTTTTTCTTTCTAGAAAAAAGATAGCACAAAAAGCGACCACGGCACGGCGTGTGAGATATTAAGATTATTTTTAAAAAATATATATTAAAATAATAATTTTTATTTTTAAAAAATTATTTTTAATATTAGTACATGAAAATTATCTAAAAACATCAAAATAATTTAATTTAAAATAAAAATAAAAATATAATTTTTTTACAAAAACATTTTTAAAACGTATTGTCAAACATGACCTAAAAGTTGAAAATATGTACTCAGAAAGAATATATTAATATAAATTTTTAAAAATATAAAAATATATTATTTTGAAAAAAAAACATTAAAAAAACTATTTTTTATACTTTTTTAGTTACAAAGCAAAAGAAATGAATTTCAAGCTACATTCAATTCTTCAAATCTTATCATCTAATTATGTGTCATTAAAACTATTACTGACTTGCAATGAAATCATATTATGACTGAAAATGATGTTTATATGTTAGTCAATGTTTCAATTGTTTTCTAATCATGATATATTAATAAAAGAAGTAGAAAAAATATAATAGCGTACATCATTATGTTTTCCTTAACTTTGACTTTAATGGGATAATATAATTGGTTACGGAATCAATAACTTTCGAGGAACTTTAAGTAATTTGAGCATCTAACATCATTAAGTTATTAAAAAATTAAGAATAAATGGAAGATCACATAAACCACCACCAAGCCAGCGGGTCCCCATCTAATATCTATAGTCCAGTAGAAGAGAGCCTCAATTTCAATTCCATGATACCAATTTGATTGCTTGGGTTGGTACACTTTTTTGTGGATACGAACAAATCTATTTTAAAAAATATATATTTTATGGGTTTAAGTGAACGAATTTTTTTTTTGTTTCAGGCTCTAATAAGGAATTCACATCTTGACTTGAATTTGAGACTTGCTGTATAGATCACAAATTATATATCATCACATCACGTTTATTGAGGATTTGGATTGGTAGATCCAAAACCACTAGATAAATTAAAAAAATAAATTAATTTATGTTATTTATTAATTAATGTGAGTGAGAAAAAATAATTTTCATGTATTTACATTCATATGTATCTCTTAAACAATAATTATTTTTAAATATTCATGTCAAAACAGAAAAACAAACATGGTAAGTTGAAAGTAAAGAGGTAACTGTAACGAAGAAGCGAAATAACCAGCATTAATATTTTTTTTAAAATAAATATTAATATTTTATTGACACTTGAATGTCAAATGGGTTTTTTTAGGGAAACAAAATGAAGAAAAAACACGAAACTAGACAATATGGGCCATAGGCTTTGATGTAGAGGCCGAAAGGGAAGCAAGCTTTAGCAAGGAGCATGGTATCATCATGGGCTTTGGGCTTTAATAGGCTTCCCATATCTTCACCTAGCTAATTTCTAGTAGCTTTGATAATTTAGCCGGCATTTATCTCCAACATGGATGGCGGAGCAGGCGTTCTTCTTTACGAGCCAAATGCACCTCTCCCAGTCCCAGCTGTGCTTCTCTCCGGACATCCTTCATGGTAATCTCTCATCATACCCCAATTTCTGCGCGGGAAAACGTCCTTACCGCATTAGAAGCTGAGGATGATCGCAAAGTGGTCTTCCTATCAACCGTAGCATGATAGAAAGCAACGCTCCTCTTCTCTCTCAGGTAAAAGCTTGAACTTCTCTCCTTCGTGGGAAAAAGAAATATTGCTGTTTCTTTGTTTTTCCTGGGTAGAACCATTTTCTGATAAAGTACTTACTAGATTTTTCAGGGTATTGAATCATCTTCTGATAACCTTAAACGCATTCAAATGAAGTGAATGATCCACCCACTGTCAATGCCCTGCGCTTGAGCTACAATTGTAATCATTGATTGATTCTTTTTTAAAAGGTATGTGGAAGATGATGAAGGGATCATGACGTATTTCGGTGCTTTCATTATTTCCTCTGCTTGCAATTGCTTCCGTTCACTTCTTGAGTGGATACCATTTGGACTAGGCTTCCAGAGGACTCGATCCTTATTCAGGGAAGGATAAAAGATGCTTCACGCACTCTGAACTACCACCGTAGCCTCTGGCCTGGCATTAGGCCAGCACCAACCATTATCGTTGATCAAGTCTGCCAATTTTGTATTTAAAGGAACACCAAATTCGAAAGCAATCCCGTTACCATATTTCTTTGCCAGAGGACCTAGAACCAAGCAATTATCCCACCATGAATGAATATTCTTACCATGTCCCACAGACCCAAGCCACTCTTCTAAGCTTAAGGAGTTTTCTCCATGCCCAGGAGTAACCTTTACCCTCCAATATCATATTGGCATGCCTGATTTCGTAGTTTACAATATGGCTATATTTACAGATTGAGTGGTTTTGTTCTAGGTGATGGCAATTAATGGATATCATTTCTTGTAAGAGGTAAGAGCAATGTGGAAAGTGAAGATTGCAAAGTACTCGTTAGTTCATTAGTGTCTAAGGGGATCATTGAGAATGAGGAGATGGACAATGATGTTGTTGTGTAATGCTACTGTAGAGAAACTAATCTCCTCTAAATGGTGTTGTATGATTTTCACAGCATTACAGGTATACTTTCAACCAGTTCTTTTGGATTCTGTGTCTTCTAGTCCCATTTCCCGTAAAAGATGTGTTAATATGTGTTTGTATCCCTTTATCTTGTACCTTGTTTTTGCAAATTGAAATGTTGATTTCAGTATTTGATGGTTCTAAATACCTGAACAGAAGCTTGCCTTTTCTTTTGCAATTAGTCATGGTTATTCCCGCAACAAAAGTTTCCAATGAGATTTCAGTATTTCCATTTTGGTTGTTTCATCTTCTTGTGTTGTTGTTAGCCTCAGTTGTGCATCTAGTTTCATTACTACATCTTATAAGATGAATATGGATTTCGTTAGTGCAAGTCCGAATCTCACTCTTTTGCTCTGGCTTGGCTTTTTAAATGCTTCACCTAGTTTCAATACCAGTTGCATTTGCAAATAACCTGAACTTGAAATGATCCTTCTTCTCAATATTAACAGCAAGCTAGCTAGGCCGAAATATGTTCTAATAGAAAGTATCCCTTCCTAATCATTTCAAGCCCTGCGCATTTACAGTGAACTGGTATCTTCGATAGTATAGAAAGCTTACTTCACATGAGTTTATTATTCAAGAACTTACAGTACGTACACTACCGCGAGAACCATGTTCCACGAGTGAAAGAAAAGGAAGTCAAGAACGTAAAGGTGACGCATATTATGTTCTTTTTCCTTGTTTTTCTTGGTAAGATGTTACTGCCAAACTCATCCCTGATATCCAGGGTCACAGAACTCTCCTCCAAGATCATCACAAGCCTCATCTAGGAACACCCTGTAATGAAACGAAAGAATCCTTGTTCAAATCTCTGATATTTTGTTCAATTCTTGTCATGGGAAATCTTTAAACTTGTAAAACTAAAGATGGGGTCCCGAGATCTTACGTCTTGGCACTGTTGTACTCTAAATATTCTCTATCAATCTGCTCTGAAGTACTGGGAGTGGTGCTTCTGGCATCTGGTTTGAGCTTCACTTCAGGATACATCTCAACATCACAAGCTTCCCCTCCTACTGTCTCACAAGCCTCAGCTGGAAAAACACTGGACAAAACATGCAATGAAAGTATATTGTTAGCCATAACTTTTAATGTTGAAGATAGGAATTGAGGGTGATTGAGAGCAGAATTTACGAGGTGACGGAGCTGTAATCAACTGTTGAAGTGTCGTTCGCCACTGGAGCACTTGCTTTGATGGGGGAACATTGGGAGGTCTGTAACCTTGGGACGACCCTCCTTGCCGAAGCTAAACTTTTATTAGGTGATACAAGAGGGAGAAGTGATGGTGAAAGAAATACGGCTGCCTGCATTTTCTATGAATAGTGTGGGATCGGAGCTTGAAGCTACCGAGAGGAGAGGGATCTGTATTTCTAATGTGCTAGTTTGAAAATGACTATGGACAACGGATAAGGTAGCCAAGATTTTTTTTGGAATGGATAAGGTTTCGTTTTTACTTGGCTGAAATATGTGGTGGTAAAGGTTTTGTTTTCTAGAGAGTTTGGCATTTTTCAGCCTCGATTATCTTGCTCATTTAACATTTCAAAAGTTGACAAATATCAATAGAAACATTGACAAAATCTTAAACCCACCGATTGCACCATGGCTTTAGATTTCAGTATTTCTTAGTTTCTATGTAATATTCTGAAATTCGCAAAAAGAAAACTTGGTATAGTTGTTGATAACTACTGAAAGGAAAACCAATAGTGCGTTTACCGAACCCTGAGACCATTGTCTGTTAAAGAAATTCAGGAAATATTTGGAAAAATAAAAAATAAAAAAATTGACTTATAGTGCACTTGACATATGAAAAATAAATCTTGACTTCGAGTAATAGTTTAAAAGTCATTTTTCATAAATATTTTATGACAAAAAATTAGTTAAAGTTATTGATATAAATAATGTAACATAATTTCTTAAAGAAGAAAAATGGTGCAAGTTAGAATCCATAACTATGTATACTGCTCCATCTATTGTATAAGCATCTGAACATAAAGTGATACAAATTATTAACCCTAAAACTCATTCAAAGATTCAATGGTGATAAGCCAAACGCTATATTCAGAACAGCATGTCTTAGTTATGGCCATTGCTTTCACTATATGTTCTGGAATCAAGATTGTCCATAAATATGTTTGATCAACTCCGTCCATCCAGAATCAGCTTCAAGATTCATGGAGTTTCATCTTTCGATTCAACAATTGAGGCAAGTTTTAAAAGAAAAAGAATTGAGGCAAAATGAAATACAACAAGCCAATCATATCAAGCCTAAGAGAGCATAAGGTATGGATTTTTCAAAACTAATTGAAGTCAGGTGAAAATTTCCTCACCAAGACCATTCTCGATAGGGGGAACTCTGTAAGTAGATAATTTATCCACTGCTCCATTGTTGAAGATGATATTGAACCGTGGAAGGAGTGATATGGTGCAGATATCACCCTGTCTCTTCCAACTTCTAACTCTTCAAATGAGGACATCTCTGCGATCACATGAACCCCACATTCTTTCACTGCGTTATATGTGTTGGTCAAATTCACAGAGAGCTCCAATTCCTCATCTCCTCCATATTCTTCCATTTCCATCTCACTTATACTGACGTATCTTATCCAACCTCCACGACGCACAAAGCTTGACAACTCTAAGGATTTAAACAATCGAACACCATTGTTTTTATTTTTTATGATAATATCACCATTCATGATACTGACATTTTCTAAAGCAAACCAAAGAACCAAGCCTTGGAAAACTGGAGGCACATGAAATGATAATGAAGATCCTTCTCCATGGAAGCTGAACCAATTTGGAACCTTGCCACCATCGAAGTTAATCTGATACCCATAACCACCATTGCGCAATGCCTGTAGATAAATTGATTTTAAAGAATGCTGAAATTTTAGACACTATGAATGTATGCGCGTGCGCGTGTATATTTCAGTGTTTGTGTGAGCAAGATAGACAGAGATAGTACCTCGACAAAACTCTTCTTACTATTGTTTGACAAATCGAGGCAGCCACGAGAGAAAATAACCCAACCATGATTACTTAAACCTTCCATGCCCTGAATCTCTATTAAGTTTTCACACCCTTCTAGAGACAGAATTGGATTTGTTTTTGACTGGATTGGCAGACATACTTTTTTCATTGACGTGCAAGAATCTGCATGCAAAATCTCTAAACTTGAGGGAAGCTCTGAAATTGATACAAGGTTTCTACAATTCTGAACTCTCAAACACTGCAGCTTAGTAAGGACGCCGATGCCAGAAGGCAGACTGAGGAATTTGTTTCCAGATAGACTCAGTTCTTCGAGAGAGGACAAACCTCCAAAATAAACACAATTAGTTTCGCTTTCAGACAAACCACAAGTATCAAGTTTAAGACGTTTCACTGATCTCCAATCAATGAAAAAAGTTGGCACGAAAGCTTTCACATTTAAAACACTTGGTGAGATCCATCTTGAAATTGGTGAAGGACAAGATGTAGATGATACTGAGTCCTGATTGAAATTGAATACACGCACTGACAACTTCCTCACATACTTTAAATGTCCAATTGAAGAGAGAAATTGCTCATTCTGAATTTCATCGGCTAGCAGCTCGGTTAAGGATTCAATATCACCCATGCGCTCTGGCAACTTCTCAAGTTGTGAACACCCCGATATATTTAAACTTTCAAGAGACTTTACATCACAAATGCTTTCTGGAAGAATCTTTATCCTCCAACATCCTTTCAGATTCAAGGAAACGAGGCTCTTCAGATGTCCAACAGATTGATGCACCTCAACTAAACTCGAGCAGCCTTCAAGCATTAGTTTTTCTAGGCTTGAGCTGTGCAAGTTTGGTGTTTTAATAAGGTGTTTGGAATGACTGAGATTAAGAATTTTCAACTTGTTGAGAATCTGTCAGGTTAGTGAGAAAAATAATAAGAAAACTAATCATAAAATTGGTAACTTGAAAATATAAATTGTATCAGGGACAAATTTTAGAGGATTGTAGCATGTTTCGCACCTTTTTCTCCCTCCATAATTCTTTGATGTTGCTATACTGCATATCAAGAACAACTAGGTTGCTCAACATCAAATCGCATGGAAAAGATTTCAAAGGGAATTCCAGCCAACAAATCCATATCAATTCTTCAGAAAGCAGTTTGAAGGGTCCAGTGAGATGTACTCCATTGATTTGGAGTAACTTCAAGCATTTCATCTTTGTAAAGGATCCTGTACTGAGTGATTTATCTTCTGATGCTCTGGCATCCAGCGCTAGACCTTCTACAACTTCCGTTCCCTAAAAAAAAATAAAAAAAAAATAGAACTTCTAAGTGATTGTATGCATGAAATTTGAAAAGAAAGATAAACTTGCATGATTTCTCTTTTGTGTATGCATTTAGTCATTACCATATGCTTGTTGAGTACATTCCATGCATCCTTATGTTGCCAAATTCGGCTGCGTTTTCCAGGGTGGCCAGGTGACTCTTCATGAATGATGTCCCTTCCTGTGTCTCGTAGTAGATCATGCATGCTTATATTTCCAAAAGCATCAACTTTAATCAGAGACCTTTCACTGAGAGTTCCCAAATCATCTTCTGGATTGTAACCGCAACGGGCTTCTAGTACTTTTGCTACATATTCTTTATTTCTACCAATAAAAAAACATGCAATATCAAGAAATGTATTTTTTAGCTCACGACCATCCAGTGTATCGAAACTTATTTGAAGTTTTTTCTGAATTTCACGGTTTGGAATTTTTCTCAATTTGTCAATTACACTTTTCCATCTAGCTTTGTTTTTCCCGGACAAACAAGAACCTAAAACCTCAAGGGCTAAAGGAAGTCCTCCACAGTAATCAACTACATCATCACAAAGCTCAACATAATCTTTTGCTGGCTTGGTGTCCTCGAAGGCATGCCAGCTAAAAAGTTGAAGGGACTCATCTCGTTTCAATTCCTCAACCCGATATGTTCGATCCACTTTAAGAAGCAAGTGTTCATCTTTAGTCGTAATTATTACTCTACTTCCAGGACCAAACCAGCTTCGCTCTCCCATCAAAGCATTTAGTTGGTTTTGATGAGACACGTCATCAACAACAACAAGAACTCTTTTGTGACAAATCCGTTCTTTGATCAGAACCATTCCTCTATCAACATTACTGATGTTAACAGCACTTTGTTTTAAAATATCATGAAGAAGTTGTTCTTGTAAAAGAGCCAGACCATTAGATTGTTTTGATGTTTCATTGATATTCGAAAGGAAACAACTTCCTTCGAATCTATAGCAGAGTCGATTAAATACAACTTTTGCTATAGTTGTCTTTCCTATTCCTGGCATCCCATGTATGCCCACAATGCAAACGGCATCTGTTGCAGAACTTAGAAAGTCACTAATAGTAAGGACAAGGGGATCAATACCTATTAGGTGAGTGGCAACATTTACGTACGTGGGATCCAATTTATTCAACACATCCTTGACAATCCCTTGGATAAATTTTGATTCGTACCTGTCCATAGACAAAAACAAGTCATTGATAGAGACAATTAAGCTTGCTATAAAAAATATTTATTGTTTTACATGGTAAAATATAATGTATGATAACTCTGTAAATGTGTGCAAATGAATCTTAGAGAGAAAAGGCATACCCGTTTTCCATATCATTGAGATTCCATCCAGATAGGTTTCCAGCCTCCTCAAGAGCTTCTCTCCACTCCTTCACCTTCTCTGTAAAAGTTTCTTCATGTCTATGAAATGCTTTTGCAAAACTGCCTGTTTGTTTTCTCACTTCTGAAGGATCAATGTCATAAAATATAGGAAGAACAATCTGGTCAGTTTTTCTATTTTTGCTCTCAAGAATTTCCACAAGTTCATTAAGACACCATCTAGAAGAAGCATATCCTTTTGAGAAGACCACTACAAATATCTTTGATTCTTGAATTGCCTTGTGGAGACTCTTGGAGATTTCTTCTCCTCTAGGAATTTCATTCTGATCTCGAAAAGTGTGGATTCCTGCTTGGACTAAGGCAGTATATAGATGATCTGTAAAATTCTTGCGATTATCCTCTCCTCTAAAACTCAGAAATACATCGTACGCCCCTATCGGTCTAGAGCGAGAAGACTTTGGCTCTGTCATGGTAGCTGCAGATATCAAGGAACAATTATTTAGCAATTAGTATTATTAGTATTAGTATTAGTCTTAGTCTTAGTAAAATAGCTAAAATAGCTCGGCCAGCTACCGTGCACCTACACTCATGTGCACTGTGGACTGGTCATTTTCAGCCCTTGCTTAGCACGCGTATGTGCATCTGTTTCTGTTTTTTTTTTTTCACAGAGATACTTTTTATAGTTTCTATGGTGAAAATGACTAAGAAATGCCTGTGGCCGAGCGGCTCGCTGCGCGCTGGAAATCCAGCGCGCAGGGGTTCGAACCCCTCAGCCAACAAATTTGTTTTGATTTTTTTTTCTCTCTCTGAAATACATTTTTTTTTTCATTTTTTTTACGATTTAAAAGAATATTGGACCCCTGGCATTTATGACACTGTCACAGTTGCTTTCCTTTTTTCTTTTTATTATTATTCTTATTATTTTTATTTTTTAAAACTGCCGTGTTTTTGTTTTTTTCTCTACAATGCTGATTTTGAAAATATATGTCTGCAAAAGTTGCTTTCCCTTTTTTTTATATTCTTATTATTTTTTAAAACTAGGGTATCAATGATAGTTTACACGTACCATGACTAAAATTATCCTCCGTGCAATGATAATTTTATATTTTCAAATTTTTATTTTGCTATTGTTATACTAGGGGGTGTTGAGCTATTTTATTATATTAAATTTCGCATAAATAAAAAATTATATTTTTATTTGCATCCAGCAAATCCTATAAAAATTGTTTACTCGGCCCGCAACGTAGAACATATAGTTTTTTGAAATTTTCAAATTAAATGATTTTTTCAGCTAATAATTTTTTGTTTTGTTTTATCATCTATTATATTTTTTATGTTCTCTTTCTTTTATTTTTTTATTGGTTTTATTGTTATTATTTTCAAGTTAGATGAATTTTTTCCCCTGATAATTATGTTTTTTTTAAAAAAAAAAAAAAATTAGTATGATTTTTTTTTCTTTTATTTATTTTTGTTCTTTATTCATCATTAACACAATAATAATAATAATATATTCTTTTTCTTGCTTACTCTTTTGTTAATGTTTTTGAGTGTTTTTTCTTTCGAGATAATTTGATAATTTTAATTGTTTTTGCAATAATAACAATAGTCATTTTGTATCTAATATTACTAGGGATAAAAAACAACTCAAGAACAAAAAATAGACAAATTTACCTAGGTTATCTACAATTAAAAAACAATACAAGTCACTTTTGTCTCGATTACACTGTTCCTTTGAAACGGCAAACAAGTCATTATTATATGTTTTAATATTATTGCATATTATCGCCTAAAAATATATAAAGAGAAGAAAAAAATGACCTCGGATTTTTTGCAGGAAAAAAATTTATATCAACATTCTTAAATACATTTAATATAATAATATGATGAATAAATCTTATGAAATAAAATAAAAATTGCTGTGAATTTTAATTTTGTGCTCTTTGTTCAAGTTTATTTCTTAAAAAAAAAACAAATTGAATTTTTAATATTTAAGATCTAATATTACCCGGGAAAAAATACAACTCAAAAAAACAAAAGGTAAACAAATTTGCCTACATTATCTACAATTAAAAAATATACAAGGCACTTTCCGTTTCGACTATACTGTTCTTTTTAGACGGCAAATAAATAATTATAGCACGCAAAAAATTTATATTTCTTTTTTAAAAAAAATTGCAATATTTGTATTTATAATGTGTCATATCTAATATTACTGAGGAAAACAGGCAACTCATATTTGTTTTTTTTACAAATTTATCTAGGTTATCTACAATTAAAAAACTATAAAAATCACTTCCCATTTCGATCACACTATATAGTATGTGAGACTAAGTATATGTGTTTAATATTTATTTAATATTATCGCCTAAAAATATATAAAGAGAGAAAAAAAATGACCTGCAATTTCTTGCAAAAAAAAATTAATATCGGTATTCTTAAATATATTTAAGATAATAATATGATGAATAAATCTTATAAAAAAAAACTTTGGCTTTGAATTTAAATTTATATTTTAGACTCTTTTTTTTTTCCTTTTAAGAAACGGTGACCTTTTTTTTACATGTATTTTTTATTTTTTACTGTCCAAGTCAGTTGTTCTTTTTTAACCGGGTTTTTTTTTTGTGTTTTTTTTTTAACCAGAGTATCCGTGACAACAAATTCCTAATGAATCATTTCACCTTCTTAGCAAATTTTCTAACAAATTTTATCAAAAGTTTTTTAGCAATAGCAATATTCAATCACATTTTGGTTGAAAAAAACCATTTTAACGAATTTTATCAATTATAATAATACTAATTAAATATTAAAATTATAAAATACAATATTTTTAAAATCAATTAATTTTCTATATAGATAAAAAAAACCCAGCGAAGCGGCAAATCAGCTCGTGATGTACTAAAAGAGATGGAATGAACTTAACTTAATGATGTAAACATAAAAGTTTTTGTGGATAGCATCAGCAGAGAGGGTGATAGCCATGGTTTGAATCTTTTCAACCAGTTAAAATGAGCAAGTTACTTACTCTCTCACAACATATGATCAAATGATTCATTTTCCTCCTCTACTCCTAGCCTCACATTACAAGCCCAAGACAAGTCCAAGCCATCTGGACTAGAAGCCCATTTAAATCATGCCTTAAGCCCATGTTTATAAAGTGGTTTTTTTATTTTGGAAAATTATTATGTTTACTCGGTGATCAGCGGAGTTCGGTTTAATAGTGACATACATTAAACTAAATTATTTCATCAATTTTTTAAAGTTTCGTTAATTTACTAATTTTTATTTTTCAGGATTAAAAACAAGAGATAATTTTCAAAAATAGAAAATCCCCTCCAACGCACTGAAGTGACTTCGGATCAATTATTGCTACGAGTCTGAATTCTCCTTTCAAAAACCAAAATCCCTACAAATCACAGCCGATAAGATTGCTAGAAGCCTAGAACCTGTCTGGCATGAAAATGACGAGAACTTACTCGTGAGGCATGCTAGCAAAATGGGTGTTCGTTATTACACAGCTGTCGACACGTGGCATACATTATTACTCTGTTTTATTTTTATCTCGGCTTTTTGGAGCATGCTCCTGCTTTCGGTCCCGGCTTGCATGACCTCTTACATCCCTCAGTGCTCCCGATATCCCCTCGCCCGCCACATGCTATTTTGTAGACTTTTCATGCTCCGCGGACACACACCTCGCCAACTTCTATGTCCACGCCAAGAACTCCTCACTCATCAAAATAAACAGGAGAAATCCCACAGGCCACGCACAGGTGGAGCTAATGATTCCCGACATTCAGCGAAATTAATACATTCCCAGCAAAGCTAGCTTTATGGATGGTAACATTATATGTATGAATTCTATCGTTTTTTTAATTTTTTAATTGGTACAAAATATTTCGACCGAAAAAAAATGATATTGACAACTATAGGTTCATGAGCATTGACTCGTTGACTCTGTATAGACAACATTCAACAAACATGAGTCCGCAATTGGATCTAATTCGATGCAGTACAGTTTAAAGGTTCATGACACTTGATTTAGATTTGACACCACCCTCGCTAGACAAAGTCGAACAAAAGTGAAGTGCAGGGTTTTCTTCAAGGTAAAAGAACGTGCAATTTCAAAAAAGTTTTGTTCAAACAAAGACACCCAGCACCGCCCCACCATCATTAGAAGAGAACACAATAATGCAAGATTGTGTCCCACGTAGTCATTTGATGATAAGAAGAAAAAAAAATCTCTAGAATTAGTAATCTCCTTGACTACCAATCTACAGTTACAGCGTTAATTAGGTATACAACACTGTAAACTACTGCTATATGACGATGAGCAAAATTTACAAATTCAAGAAATGGTGGAAACCAAACAAAGAAGGCGACAACCATATGGACCACATCACGACCTCTTACCGATATGAGAAAAGAGTTAGCCCCACATGGATTGCAAACCAAAGCCCTCGAGACAATTCCATTTTCACAAAATCAGAAAACTTGTTAGTTGATCAATTTTACTTGCATTTCCTTTAAAAACTGTGCAGTTGAGATAGCATGGGGACAAGCTCGTCACTTGAAGGCCTATCTGCAGGCATATCCGACAGACAAACAACAGCAATTCTCACTGCCATGAGCATCTCATCTTCCTCAACTTCTTCCCCGAGAATACTCTTATCAAGCGCTTCCCTGGCCTCCCCTGCCTGCTGCAAATGCCGAAGCCAAGGACCCAAACTGCCCCCACTAGCTGTTTCCCCGAAGAATGGATCGGTAGGGTCCCTCCCAGTTAACAAAACGCCCAATATCATCCCAAAACTGAAAACATCACTTTTATCCGTATACCTATTAAAGTTGGAAATATCCATCCGTCTTTGTTATAACCACATCACAAAGTTGTAATCTAAAACAGGCATGCATCAAAAATAAAAGAAGAAAGCAACTATACTTATCATAAACAAATTAAAGCTAAAGAACACGGCTAGGCAAAGATTCTAAAACACCAACCAGATAGCATCAAGAAATCCCAATAATAGCAGAACACAGGTAGGGAACGGTAGAGCTCTTAAAGTGCTTTAGCTAGGAAAGATTATTTTTTGCTTCTAAAGGTGCTTAGCTAACCCATTTGCTTCCCATTCGTTTATTAGCCAGATTAACTTCCACCCACCTAGTTTACCATCAAATGAAACAGTTGAAACTTCGAAATACGAAAGAGAACCGTGAAACTAGTTATCAGATTATTAATTTACGAAAAGAAACGCAATAATCAGAAACCATTAAGATGCAGAGATCAGGCGCAGTTATGAAGACGACGCTAACATGTATGGTGTGTCCCAATTACATGTCATTGAATCATATCATAATTAATTACCGCAAAATAGAAATACAGCAAAAAAAGAAGAATTAATTTGATGTACCTGCAACTTTGGAAACACTCAGGAGCACTATATCCAGATGTAGCTCTATCCAGATTAGGCGTAAGCTTAGCTAGTCCAAAATCAGTCAGCCTTGGTTCAAACTCAGCATCCAAAATCACATTCCTAGGCTTCAAATTATAGTGCAAAATCTGAGGGGCACAATCAAAATGAAGATACCTAAGCCCTTTGATAACCCCAACGGCAATCCGAAGACGAACTTCCCATCCGAGCTGCAACTCATTCTCTCTCACTCTGTTCATTGCATCTTCAAGACTCCCAGTTGGCACACAATCATAAACCAAAGAGAACCTATCCGGTTCGCGAACATAAGCCCTTAAACTCATCAGATTCCGATGTCTCAAACTAGCTAGCATTTCCAGCTCTTGTTGTATCCTTCTCTTTACTGACTTGCTCTGCCTCTCCGGGGAGCCAATCTCAAATGGCTCAAACCTCTTGACAGCAATGGTTAGCCCATTGTCCAGTACAGTCCTGTAATACTTTCCATTGGAGCTAGAACCTAGCAACTGATTCTCATTTTCAAGAGCTGATTGAAGACTTTTAGGAGTGATTTTTGGAGAAAATATAACCGGGCCTTTGAGAATTGGAGTTCTCTTCAAGTACCGGACCAAGAAGCGAACTACAAAAGCAAAAACAACGGCTCCTGTCAATCCAGTCAAGACTCCTAAGAAGATGCTTACAAGTATTCTTTCGAGTCCATTCTTGGAATGGGTGGGTGTAGAAGGAAATGGAGGTGTGACTTTTCTACTTTCTTGGCAGTGTGCACTTGTGTAGTATAAGCAAAGAATGGACAGAAAAAGCAGTGAAGATGTATCTTTGCTGTTGCTAATTTGAGTTCTGTATCTTCTTTTCCCCATTAGAACCTAAAAGGCCTCAAAACCTCCCACAAGACCCTATAAATGATACCACAAGCTCAACAAAATCACCACAACCCACGCCTTCGAAACTCCTTATAACTCAAGATTTTAGCTCAAACCCAGGAATCGTTAATTATAAAGCTTCAGTCTTTAGCGTTCTCTTGGCTACAAACACTGACAAGCTCGAAAGGAGAACCCCCAGAGTATCAAAAGGACCAGTTTCTTGCACAAAATTTGATTAGAGAACTTCTTTGAGTGCTGGAAACTATGGAATACTATGAGATGAAAATCGAATCTCGACTCAAAATCTTCACCAGAGAGAAACGAAGAATATTACCGCCAATGATTCCTATTTTTCCAGTGAGTTTCCTTCTAAAATATTGCACATTGGTTACTAAGCCTCAAAACACACCACATTTCACCAAAGAAAAGGTCTTCAACGAACCCCAGAGCACAAAAACATCCGAAATGATAGAATCTTCGCCTCTTTGTAACAAGCTTCTTCTAATAAGATAAGTGACAAGTCGTCTTCTCTGAATACCTCGAGAACAATTTTTTTATATATAAGGGAGAAAAAAAATACCCTCAACAATGTGTGTACTGATAAACTACCTCACAAGTAGCGGGTGGATAAACAAGAGAGAGCTAAGAGACTGCTCACTAATTCTGTCTCTCTAACAAAAACGCACAATGTCTGTGTCCCTCTCTGTCTCTCTCGATTTACTTTCCTACAAGGAGAGGGAGGGGGGTTGGGGACCCTGTCTCTATCTTTCATTTGTTTCTTTTTCTCAGGAGGACAAAACTTCCCTTCCCGCCTTTCAGAAGACCACACAGAGTGGGGTCTATTGCCACGTAAGTAGATGCATACCCGTGTCCCTGTCACGAGGCCGAAAGCGAAACATCGAACTCTGTGTTTGAGGGGGAGCGAGAGGCACAGGCACAGCGTAAAGGTGGGCTAATTTGGTGATGAGATCTGGACCGATGATTCGGGAAGGAAGGAAACACCACGGGAAATTGTGATGATAATTGGGGGGGGTTTGATTATTAAACAAATGTTACGGACGGCCTTGCTGTCGTGGGGATTAGAAATGTTTTTCTTCTTCTTTTCTGAGAATAATTTGCTTTTCCCTGTCGTTCTTTCTTTATTTATTTTTATTTTGGCAAAATTATTCCCTAGGTGGTGATGCTACATGAAATTCTATGGTCGTGAATCATTAATACTTCATTTTAAATGCAAAAAGAATTTATTGATCGCTTACGGTCAAATCAGAGTTATCTCAGTGCAGAACCTCATTCAAGTTACTTTGGCAAAGTCACCTTTTTTCCCATGTTAGTGGAGGGAGATTGATAGATTAGCATAGAAAATAAAAGGAATAATCAAATTAATACAGTTGGAAAAATATGAAATAATATATTTTTAAAAATAGTGATTCAAAACCGTGATATTTAATTAATGTCAATATTGAGAAACACAACATGTCATTTATACTGTATTTTTAAATCACGAAATCAATTAAATTATATTAGCTTCCCGGCAATTCCATGAAAATCCAATAACAAAATTCTCATGCATCTAATCTGACAAAAAATAGTTCTCATAAAATTGATTATTTAGTTTGTTAATCTTACATTAAATTTAGTTAATGATTTTTTAGAGTAAAAAATTCTTCAAATTTTAACAAAATCTAAGAAGAGTTTTCTCAATATAGAAACTATACCAAAAATTTTATTCCGCTTAAAAATTCTCATATTTTATAATCAGTCTCAGAAATGCAAATAAATATATATATATATATGCAAAAAAAAATACTTATATTATATGACATTCTATTAGTCAAAATCCCAAATTATATCAATATAATTCGTCTATTTACCTACGTTACATAGTTTATTGAATGATTTGAGGTCGTCAATAACACGATTGCATCTCACTAATATCCTGTCTAATGACATCATCAAGAATTAAACTCTCTTGAAAGTTATCAAGTTCATTGTGGCAAATATTGTTTTATTGAGATGAATAGATGTATCCTTGGTGTTATTTGTTATAACTTAACCATAATTTAATGTGATGTTTAATTCATCCTAAATCCATGACATATTGCATGCAATCATCAAGCATAGTTGATATTATTAGGTGATTTCAACCAATTCACATAAAATTTCTAATTCGATAACTTATCCAAAATTTTTGTACAACATATAATTTATTGGGGGGAAATAACTTGTAATTAACTTTACTAATTTTCATGTTAAACTATATAAAATTCATAGCAATATAAAATGTTCAACCGATCATAATTGATGTTATTTTTTGCTAATTGGATTTTTTATTTTATTTTATTTTCATAACTTACATATTATTTAGGGGTAAAAATATTTAAATATTCATAAATCATCCATCAGATTTAAAATATTTAATAAATATATTATTATTATTATTTAATTAAAAAAAGGATATATATATTAAAAAAATGTTCTACAAATATATTTATATAATATAAATAAATATATTTTATTTTAGATTCTAGTAAATTACAAGTTAAATAATGTTTATATTTATTTATTATTCATAAATCTGAAAATTAGTCGCTCGAAATCAAATCAATCAATATATGTCATTTTTAGATTGAATCATCATCCCTGATTTTTACCCGATTGATCGACGTCCGTAGGTTGTGGAGACGTGGGAGAGGACAACACATGCTTTGCGGGCGGCTTTTGAGGAAACTGGTCTCCTTTGCTTTTGTTAGGTTTACTGCATGATTCAGTTGTTTAATTCGACGAATAAAACAAGAGGAAAGAAAGAAAGGAAAGCTTCACTGAATTCTTTCATTCACAGTTTTTTTTTTTTTTTGCAAAGTTGCAATCAGAGTTAGAGCCACAAGAAAGCTTCACTAGAATAAACCAATGTACAAAATACAGTTGCCCGACCTAAACCATCTCAACTCGACCACAAAAGTAACAAAACAAGCTGATTAAACAAAAAACATTACCGACCCTTTCCTTCTTCCCCAGGGGACATTATCGGTACAACCTTGAGCAGCTAATTTTGCAGAAATGCCCCTGGGGCAGGCATGCCAACCTCCCACTCTACTCTATTTCAAACACTGCTTACATCCTTCTATGGAGAACCAGCTCTAAGAATTGCAAACTATACTTACTCAAAAAGCATAATATCAAAGCCAATTTATGTAAATTCTCCAGCTCCATTGTAATCACCAATTAAATATTAAATATATTACTATTTCGAGCATGTCAGCCATTTGAATCTGATAATAGAGCAAGGACCTCACTCTCATTTAATTTGGACTCTATAGCATGCTCAAGTGGGGTTTTACCTTCGCCATTGACAGCGCGTGGATCTGCTCCCCTGCAAATGCATTAGGACCATTTAATAGAGTGTTTCATGGATGTTAATATCTTTTGTTTTTCTTGATGGAGGCACACGAGGAAGGGGGGATGGGCAGAGCCATGAGGATATTAATAACGATAAACAAGAAACTATGTGCACAACACATGCCTAATGTAATCATGACCAACATGGATCAGTAAAATTCACCTTGCGAGGAGCATTTTTGCAAATGCAGCTCTGCCTCTAAGAATACATCGGTGGAGTGGTGTCTGACCTCCCGAATCAGTTGAATTTATATTTGCACCATACTGCAAGAGAAGTTCTAGCATGCCAACATCAGTAGTTTCACAAGCGAGGTGAAGCAAGGTACGCCCATCTAGATCCTCCAAGGTCTGGCCTTCAGTTGTACCTGGAAAGTTTAAAGAGCTAGTGGAAGACCTATCCAATGAATTCCCTGTTGAGTAGCTAGAGCAATGGTCAGGGTTGGCCAGCTCTTGCAATAGCATTGTTTTAGCAAGTGTTAGGGACGAGCTACAAGATGCTTGCTCATACACGGCACTGACATCTGCTTCATGATTAACAATAAGTCGGTATACAGCCTTCTTGTCATTAGCACGAACAGCTTCCCAGATCTGTTGTGCCACTGATTGAGTATTTTGGTGGTCTCTTGGCTTGCGAACAAATGCCTTTTCTGCATACTGTCATCCAAAGGAAACAAAGATTTCATCTCCAACAAGTCCACATCAGTTTTAAAAATGAAGCAAATATCTCCATAATAGTAAAGAGAAAAAACCATGAGCAATTATCTGCAACTAAAAAGAAGAGATTCCAAGAGTTAAACCTTTGCATGGATAAACTTCTCCTTTATTGATATGGAGTCAGCAGGATTGGGTTTGCTGATAAAAAGCAGCTGCGGTTTATCCGACTTGAATGAGCTTCATCAGCAGAACATCCATGAATATTAGCAACATCTAGTAAAACTGAATATGTATAACTTGAGATAAAAGGAATATTTGTTTCGATCGTGATTAGGTCCTTTACACTGTGGGGATGAGTTCGGCCTGCAAGGCACTTCTTGATTGCAATAATTCCTCCCAGACTGAGTTAGCAAAGGCATTTCCAAGAGACTGGAACAAACTTATGACCGAAGGCTCCCACACCTTGACATCAAGTGTAAGTGACCTTACCTGCAATTACATTCAATAGAAGATTAAGAATTTGACAGATAAACAGGCAGAACTAATATCACCACTGGGTCTAGGATTTAATAATGGACATGAACAGAGCACCTACAAGAACAGTGTCCCATAACTATTAACATATACCAAAACATATAGCAGCTTTGCCAAATTATTTTCAGACAAAGAAAAAAGGAGATAGATGCTTAGGCCCAGCATAATAGGAAAATCTTCTGGTGGTTGATAAAAAGAAAAGAGAAAAACAGCAGCTCTTAAGAAGTTGATCAAGTTATGCTAAAACCTGTCCACCCAGCAAATATCCTTCAGGTTCCCGAATATGGTTTGAATGAAAGGAAACAAGTGCAAACTGTGTATTTTATTTAATGATTATTCTAACTGCTCAAAGTAGATTTCATAGATACTGGCCTACATTGCTGTCCAATAGATGTTTGATACCACCCACATTCTCGCAACATTAACAGCATAATATATACTAAGAAATATGGCTCAAAAAGCAACACTGTAAACACATCAAATAATTAAAACTTGCAAACAATTTTACCTTCGATATATGTACACCAAGATTACGGTGAACACCAGAACATTCAATGCAAACAAGAACTCCGAGATTTAAAGATGCCCAATCTGGTTCAGGGGATCCACAATCAGCACATTTATCATTTCCACAAACTCTTTGCAACACATCAATTGGCTTCTCTGCACTGGCTCGCTGCTGTTGTGAACTTCTCAATGCCCGTTCATGATGTAAAGCGGCAAGGCTCCTCTCAGATGTATATTCATCAACAGCAGAAGGATCGAAATCAGTACTTTCAAATGAACTACTCTCACTGGCAGACCGATGGTGACCGCTTCCCAGGGGACTAGCCGAGAGACACTGAAATTTAAAAAAACTATACTCATAAAAAATTCTATGATAATTACATGTCAATAATGATCTGAATAATTACCCTCTCAGGTGCTTGAGAGCTAAGTAGTGAAGCAATAACCCCGGTTATCTTTTCAATCCAGTCCATTTGATCCAGTGCACTCTCTGCCTGCACTGACAAGCATAAATAAGCATTGTTAGGAATCTATTGTAGAAAAGAACTCTCAATTACATGTCATCTTATCCATCCCTGCAAGAAATCAATGATGGAGATTATATTTCAAATGCGAGGTAGCTTTTACTCACAGGTTGCATATACAAAAACATTCCACATCATACCTGCAAGGTGTAGTTCTTTGTTGGTGAAATGATCCTGAAGCAAAATCGCAGATCTGACTGGTCAGCATCGACTTTGATTGTTGATGTAAGAAGGTTCACAGTGTGATGAGCGACAGACTTTTCATCATGCACTCCACCGTTATAGTGAGAAGAAAGCCACCGACTCAACAATCCAGATCCAAGCTCAGAGCTATTCCTTTGACCAGAAAGTTGACTCCCAGAACCCTATCAAGCATGATGATAAAAACCCAAAGTATCAGGAACAGAATGACCATCAAGCACTCTGCATGCAAACTTATTTTTCACATAAATTACTCACAGAAGGTTTACTGCACTGTTTGCGATAGTAATAAAGCATTCCTCGGTTATCGAGAACAAAAAATCTTCTTTTCCAGTCACCTCTCAAGCTAGAGGATCGTTTTGACAGATAGCCTTGTCTAATAGTTTGAACCTGAAAGTTTGCTTCTTGTTTTAGAAGATTCACATGGTAAAAAAATAGGTCCGTGAAAGAAGTTCTCTCACGGGTGTAAGAACTCTAAATACCTTCCCCTTTGCAGCAGATTGCATAACAGCTTCAATCATTTTGTGTGAACTTCTACCAATGGCTTGTATACCATCTCCATTTGGAGATCCCTTGGAACCATTGGAAGACCATCTACTCTCACGATCAATCTGCCTCTTGTACTCTTGCATCCTCTCGTTGAGAGCTGCCTGCTCATAGTTAGACCTTTCTCTTGATTGTTGAGCATAAGTCAAAACCTACAAAACAAGATGTGTCAGGTTTCCATAAGTCAAATAAGCAAAGCCTTGTCACCATTCCTTTTCTTTTCTATTAATATTTATCCAAATATTTATGATTGGCCCCATAATTATTTTTTTCTTTTTTACCATTGTACTTGTCACGTGGCCATGTTTAATCCAGACCTTACAGTTAGACATTCAATATTAATGACATGTAGTAACTTCAGAAACATTTGAAACTAATCAACTCAATTAATACCCATCAAACAAATTTAGGCACATAATGCAAGTTGACTACTTAGATTTTGGCTAGGCACTGAGACAACCAACAGTGCTGAATTTTTGCCTCAACATATCCTTGTACTTCTTATTCCACTAACATTTACTTGTACAGAGCCTCTTACTGTAGGGGGTCTCCCCACTAACCTTCCTCACCATTCCAACATTCCAAAAGCTCTAATTTCCATAGGAGCACAAGATTGCCAAGCTTCCAGGTTTGTCAGAGCTCGCATATTATTGTTGGTTGCTCCTGAGAAATGCCATCCATGCAGCTATGGTATTTTGGTCACTTTGCTGGACTGTTCATCCACAGGCCTGCCCTATAGGATAGAATGGATAAGGGTAGGCTTGACCAAGAAACTCTGATACATCTCCTTTCATTACCCTCCCTTGTCAGTCCTCGCTGGAAGGCAAAGTCACTTGATGGCTAAAATCCAACGGAGCACCTTTGAATTACATACCCAAATCCCCTTTTACTCTTTTCTATCTCTCTCTCAAATTATAGGAAACGTATGAACAGAACACAGTTTTCCTCAGCAAAAAAAATCAGATTTTATGTATTTTGAATATAATGACGCAAATGTTGGAAGAGTTTGCACTGTAATCTAAAAAAATACATAGTAATAATAAACCTGATGAATGTATGGCTCCATTTGATGCAAAAGCTCATAGCCCTACAAGCAACAAAGGTTTTTCATTAGCATATGTTTGATAGAGATTAAAGCATGTTCACAAAGTACAGAACTGCCACCATGTGTCCTACCTGTTTGAAGTAACGTAGATGAGCATCCATCGTCCCACTGACTGCTTCCAAAAATTCAAACCTCTTTTTTGCTTCGACATTAGAAATAGCAGTTACCTGGATGGAGAGTGAGCAGACTATAAAACCCTAGTTCATTAAATATCAAAGATAAATGCTGATATTAACTATACTATTTTAATAGGGGAGAGAGAGAGAGAGAGAGACAGAGAGAGAGAGAGAGATGTAGTGCCTAGCATGGATTTTACTTACTAAATTAAAGCGTGCTTGCTCAAATGCAGCCCTTGCATTATGAAGCTCCTGGTATACATCAAAACTCGATTAGAAATATAAAATGGAGGGTGTTCAAGATATCAGAACCATCAATAAGAACTGCAAATGTATCAAAGTTCATAATACCTCCTCTAAAATAATAGCTATATCAGACCTCGTGCCTTTCCTCAGTGCCAGAAACTTTTCACGAGCCTGTCCCATACATGAACATTAACCATAAACAATAACTTTTTTGCATTAATTCAAATTTGAAACTTTCAAGGCACCATCAAGCTACATTCTATATATTCACCCTATTATCAATGGACTCTCATTTCTAAACAACTCGACAATTGCCAAACTCTTTGAACATGTCAATTCACTTGCATGCTGTGTTTGACTTCAATTACCACATTAAGGTAATAAAGAAGAAAGGATATTGTTCTAGCTAGGGATGATACTAAAATTAACTGTAGCATAATTTGAACAGCTAAGATTTCCATAGAGTTAACAAAGACCATCATAGGTTCATCCCAACGTTTCTGACATGTAGTCTACTTCGAACTTAATAATGCTAGAAATCTAGAAAAACTATTGTTCTGTCAAATGTTAAAAGTCTGTTCACTCATGCAAGAAATGGTATCCACCAGAATGGTGAATTATTAAGAATCTTAAAATGAGGGAAGTACCTGGTCATAAAGAAGGCTAGCCTTGTCAAAACGCTTCCTTGCTTCCTGAATTAAAAGATGATCTTTTAAAGTGGCAATTAAAAAGCATCAATGAATTGGAGAACATTGAAGTGCAGAAACACATAAAATGACCATCTAGGAAGATATTCAGGCCAGATTATGAAAACAAATTTGCAATTTTAGCGACAGGAAAACCATAAATGTCCTTAGGTATCTCACACTAATCAATAGTTAAAGGGAAAAAAGTTGGAGAGAGAAGAACAGAAAGTTGATGGTTACCAATAATTCCATCCTATCTGGTACAGTACTTAAATTACAAAATAAGGAAGAAACAAGTCACAACACATCTTTGCAAGATTCATATTTTGCATGAACTTTGTTGCTTGGCCTTTCCCCAAGAGTTGCATGACATTCATTGACCATCATAAGTCAGACAAGAATTGCCATTTGGCAAAATTCAGTACCTTCACCTCATGCAAATCAATGTTGGCATATTGTAGTAACCTGTCATTCAGCATGTGCTCAACCTGAAAAGAAAAGAGAACATTGCTCAGGTCACACCAGAGAACAAAACATTATTTTTCTTAAAAAAGCAAGAAAATGATCCTGTTCTCCAAATAAGCTCAATAAATGTCAACTATCATTATCAAATTTCTGTTTTCTATGCAGCATGGGTTCAAATACTCTATTCAAGCACAAGATCATTAGATGTCTATGCTTTGTCTGGCTAATTATCTAAGAATTACATTAGTGTGAAGTTTACTGTGAGTTTTTATCCTCAAGAACAATTTGTATGAATGATCTTATTGTACTGCACTGTTTGAGATGTATGTACAAAGATGTCATTTTTCAAGGGCTCAATCGGGCTGTTACAGAAAAGTGGGACCCATAAGCAATAGTCTTGCCTTTGAAAACGAACTTCTTCATATGAACACAAGTGCAGGGAGATGTAACTCAAGTGCACAATTTTTCAGGGTCAATCAACTCAGCTTAAGCAATAACAATAAGAACAAAATCACTTCTGAAAGTTGGGGTGTTGATGTGTCAAGCATTCAAAGCAATAAATAAAAAAATTACCTGGGATCGGAGAACTTCCTTGTATGTCCCAATTTCTCTCAAGGCTATGGTGAATTTGGTCATAACAGGGCCTGCATTAGCGAACAGATGTTCAATCAATAATCTCAATAAACAAACTTACAGTTCCAATACTATACACGTTGAATCAACTAATATCTTGATTCATATAATGTTGAATTCGACTACCACTTTTTGGTCTTTTAAAGTTTTGACATTTAACAAACCCTTTGCTCCCGTTTGTGTCTATCGGTATCAGAGTCAAACAATCCTTAATAGTTGTTTAACTATGTGTGGGAGGGGATGAGGAGGTTCCCTCGAAGAAAAAAGTACAGAAACCACTGATTTGTTTGTCTACGTCAGTTGCTGTTATTCAGAATCCTAGTGGTGAAACCCACAATGACACTGCACAAAGGCGGTGTTGAGGACCTATTATGGTGTGGCCTAACACCTTAAGCACAAAAGGATATTCTTGATGGAAGACAGATTTGAAACTTGAGGACAAGCTCCTTCCAACCCGGGAAGACTGATGCATGAGTTTTTTGTATAAAAATATATATTTTTCTATTATTTATTATGATGCTTTGCTTAAAAAAATTCTTATTCAGTAGTATACTATTATTAATTTTTTTTTTTCTATATAAAGGGTTGCAATAGCCTTTTTAGCAAGGGAGACTTAGATGAATAAAAATTGAATATTTTGGTTCTCCCTATACTTGTAATGTTTTTGGTCTGTGAAGGTTTCGACTTGTAGCAAACCCCTTATCATTCGCTCGTCTGCATCACCAATTTTGACATCCTACAGGTTGAAATGATACTACACTTGATAGTTAACAAAAATCCAGCAACTGAGAAGAAACAATTTTGGTGCTTACAACTCTCTATTGATGACAAAAAATAATTTTAATCCTCGTCTGAGACACAAGTTATAAACTTAATTTCCAGTAAAATTACCTCCAAATGCCAAACTAATAGGATCATTATGCCCTCCACCAAAAGTTTCTAAAGCACTAGCAAAACCAATGTCCCCATCATATGCCTCTCCAAGCCCTTCACTGCAAGTGAGTAAAAAATGCGGCACAAAGGTAAATTCTTCATAAACTAATTGCCCATAACATAGCTAAGCCAGAGAAAGAAAAACAAAGGAACTGCATATAATGCCAAACAGATGGATGGTTTTAACTAACCAGAATATTGAGCAAACTTAACCATCGTAAAAAATATACATTGATGTAACATTTGCTTATCTTTAAGTCGGGAGTCCTTTTGATGAATTTCAGTATTTAGGATACTATGAAGTATGAGAAAAGAGACTCAGTTCCAGGCTTCACCTATGAACTTGCATTTTTAATTTAGGGAATCATTTCATGCACTTCTGTCTATATCTAAATAACCGGTATATAAAGCAAGAAAATCACATCCTGGAATCCTGAGCCCTGTAATGCACAGCTCCTTCAATCCCAGTCCACGTGCAAAAGTGCAACTAAAACTGAAAGATTAGGAGGTGGTGTACATATACTGAAGTGATTGCCAACAGCTACTAGCTTATTACAGTGTCAACAGTTCTACAAATGAACATGCATGAGAAAAAAACAGCAGGCCTACATTTACAGAGAGAGAGATTCAAGCATGCTGGAAGATAAATAACTATCAAATTTTGTCCAAGACAATGACAAGATTTCTTTTTATTGTAATATCATCACACGAGGAAATTCAAGCAAAAGTCAAACAAAAGACTGACAAGCCAACATGAACTATAAAGGGCTTTCCATGTTTTTTCCAAACTGTTATCTTTCACTGATTGCCAACAAGGCTACAAGGCTACAAGGAAATTCCAACCATGTCCTAGTGGAATAGAAAACTTCAATTCCCTAAAGATTTAGAATATTATGATTAGAAGTTTTCTCTACATAATGTCAATCAAAGTAAAAACCAATATATAGACACATACGTATATTTTCTGCATCCTTTGTAGAACTTTAAACTTCTCTCCCTCAATGATTCAGCATCTTCTTCCAATGATTGCATCTGTTCCAAAAAATAAATGATCATGAGCCCATTAAACTTTGGAACAAACAAATTGTTCAGGGTAAATTTGATAAGGAAAAAATAAATATTTCAGAGGGAGAAAAAAAAAAGTTGAGTATAGACAGGAGACATGTGATAGTAGCGATTGAAAAGCTGAAATATTAATGCAGATCTAATTTCTCCTAAAAAACCGACAAATTACCAAAACATTTCAAGTACAATCCTCACATGAACATATCCATTCCACAGGTAAAATTTCCTTTTCTAGATCAACATCAAATAATCAATCCACTTTCCTTTAACTCCAAATTCCTTACATAGACAACCCAGTCATTAATAAAACAAAATATACAAAACTTTATGATTTATTTCCTTAACAATTAGAGCAACGGAAACAAATCAAAGAAAAGAAAAAATAACGTCACTAGTGCATGTAGCTGGCAATTTTATTTCCTCGTCTCTCAACATTCAATGAACAAAGCTTCAATTCCTAAGAGAACAAAGCAGAGACAGAGAGAAGGCAAGAGTACTGACCTGCTTGCGAAACATAGGAGAGTCATCGAGCTTTGTGAAATGCATCTTTGAAACCTTGATTCTTCGAGATTAACTCTAATTACCATTCCAACAAATGCTCGGTCGAACCAAACATCATCACAATTGAACTGAGATCCTGCCGTCTTTGACTCCGATCCCAATCAACTCTTCGTGCAAACAAAAAATACTAATCAACCACTTTTGAAAGCTGCTATTTTCATATATATTTTATTATTATTATTATTGTTGGGTTTGTATACTCTGGTTGTTTTTAAGAACCCTAGGAGAGTGAACAGAAAAGGAAGAAAGAAACCCTAGACGAGTCAAGAAAACATGAGATTGGTGCGTGTTTAAGGAAGTCTTGGAAATTGAATGGATTGATTGAGCCACTTCATTCATTAAAACCAGGAATTGTCGAACGGACAGACACACACAATCAACAACGCAAAAGCATAGATAAAAGCGTTTAACACACCGAGAGAGACAGGAAGACAGAGAGAGAGACTTTCTTCTTCTTCTTCTTCTTCTTTTTATAATTATTTTTGTTTTCGGTTTCTTTTTATTTTTCTTTTGACCAAATTGGGACTTTGCCTTTAAGTTTTGCGAGCCAAATTAGTGGAAAGATGGCGATTTTAACAGAGTTCGAGGATTGGGAAATCCCACTAAACAACGTCGTTTCAATCTTCAAATCCAACGGTGTCGTTTCCATTTGATTAGATTAAAGTTGCTCGGAACGGTCTGAGAGCTACTGACAGTGGTCACCTTTACACGGTAAGAAAGAAACAAGGGAGCCCAGTTCCACCAACGCACTTACAGGAGCGTGTGTTTGTCAACGGAATGATGGAGAAGCAAATGACACGTGGGTAAGTTTGAGTGCCGGCTCTGCGCGTGGGTTTAGGGGCATCGAATCTGAGAGATGCTTCTGTCAGTCCCACTCAGCACTCGAAGTAGCGGGCCCCGGACAAAAATTTCTCTCTTCTTATTACCATGCTCGAGACACTTGAAAATATCTGACAGCGATGTCACTTGCTCCTCCCTCCCTCTATCTTAAAAATGGAGATAAATCCTTAAAGTGGTACTAGTGGGCCCAGTTGACGACTGCTCGGTACACACGCCCACTTGATACAAACATGTGTGTTTTCAGGTCCTCTTGTCAATACCCGAAAATCTACCGGAAGCCGCTGCTACTATTTTTTTTTCTTGAGGGAGAAACCAGTCTAGTCTGCAGAACGCACGGGCACCTGCTCCGCAGGTCTTTTTTTATTAAAAAAATGTCCAAGCTGTCACAAGCGTATTTAAAAAGAAAAACAGAGAGAGAGGGATTCATGACTTTATAACACCAGGCAGCTTTCATGTTGTTTTGAAAAAATTATAATAAAGTACAAAATTAAATAATAATAAAATAAACTAATATAGTGTTATGCATTATAAATATGTAATTTAGCTCTTGAAATCAGGATAATTCGACAGGAAAAAAATTAAAAAACCACCAAGGTAATTGAGTAATTAAATTAAAATAAAATATTAAAATAATATATTGATATGTATTAATTTTTTAAACTTGTGATCCAAATTATTAAATTAAAAGCATCTCACATAGAAAATAGTGAAGCATGATCTCTAGCAAATTTACACTAAAGAATGAAATTAGGAGATAAACTACACAAAAAAAATAGTAATTTAAAGAGTGGGGTGAAATTCAAAATAAATAAAATAAATGACAATTATTTTTTATTAAATGATTAAATTTAAAAGAAAACTAACTCATAAAAAAGAACAAGGATTAATTTAAAAAAAATATATAAACTTACATTGATGGTTGAATTGAAAACCAATAATTTTTTTATAAAACTAATAAAAAAAATAAGAAATCAAGATAATAAGAAAGGAGTAATACACAATAGATTATAATTGAAGAACCAAGTTAAAAATAAATAAAAGTTGTATAAAATGATTAGTGACAAGAAATAACAAATCAACAACAAACATATTGAAGTAAAAATATTAAAAAAAATAAAGAGGATTGATTTGCAATTTAATGAAGGAATAAAGAAAAGAAATAAAAGATCATTGTTGGCAAACTGTCCACCGCCACTTATAAGCACCGCATCTAGAGAGAAATGACAGTGGGTCGTCCAACAATATTATTAAAGATCAATTTTGACCATCGAAAATGACATACAAACAGATCGAAGTATGGGCTGCTTAAGAATACTAAAAAATATAAAAATATTTTTTTAAAAAAATTAAAATTAAAATGAAAAGTCAAAAAGAATAAAGTGCGTCCACACTACCCACACCATCTAAAGGAATCTCAGCATACGATGATGAAGATAAAGGAAAATAGGATAAAAAAATATCCTAGAATTTCCTTCAACAAAGGACTGCGATGTTTTTACTTGAGCCCTATTACACCAATGACGAGGTATTTTACCACTGATAACACTCTCACCTTTTTTCTCCATATTTCCAGGTAAATGAAAATGGTGGGCCTAGCAACAAAAAATTGGTGTGGTCCCCTTTTTATTAGTGTTGTTTTTCACTATATTTCAAAAGTTTTTTTAAAAAATAATTAAATTTTTATTTTATTTTAAATTAAATTATTTTAATATTTTGATGTACTGATATCAAAAATATTTTTAAAAAATATTATTTTAATTTATTTTGAATAAAAAAACACTTTAAAAACATAATTTTAACCGCAATCTCAAACAGCTCGTTGGTGAAATAATCATCGGCAACATCATTTTCACTTTCTTTATGTGTTGTTTTCTCTTCCATTTAACAAATCTTGATATATGATTTGTTATATCATTTTAAAAAAAAGTTCTGTATGATTTTAGATATGGTTTTGTTATTTAATGTATTCTCTTGTGTTGAAGATATGGTTTTATCTCTTACTCGACAGGTTTATATATCATTTAAACAAACAAAAAATGCTATTTATATTCTATGATTTTTTTTAAAATAACATCTTGTGAAATTCAAAAATAATTTTATATTGCTTTCACATTTGCTTTTGCGATAATAGTGCCATTTTTCCTCAGTAAATCCTTATAGCAATACCTTCTGTGGTAGGTTAGTAGAACGGCAGAGCTTCGTTTGTAGAGGATGGGCATCACTGCCTTATTTTGCTTGCTTGACCTAATGTAAGCTAGCTAGCTACGTAATAACAACAACATAAAATGTCACCTGCACTTGCTGTCATTTTCCGTGGTATATATATATGATTATGAGTGCTCATTACGCCCTAAATCTCATGTTTGGCTTTGAATAAATAGTTAATTGAGCTGAAAAAAATATAAAAAAAACACAGCATAAATTATTAATTATTAGGTAAGTTTTAATATATAATTTATATAATTATTGTATATAGTCTCTTCAATGAAAGTTCTGAACTTGAAAAGTCTTTTATTATTTTATATTTAATTTTGTTATGATACTGTATTAAAAAACCCAAGCTATTATATGAAACTATAAAATATAATTATATAATTTTTTAAGAGCAACTCCAAAGATGTGATAAATAAAAAGGCAAAATAAAATAAAATAAAATAAATTTATCTTTTGAACTCATCTACCCAGGAGGAGTCTTTTATCTTTTGAACAATTAAGTACGTCAACAATATGAACAGTCATTTTAATCAAAGAAGGGGCAAATATGCTTTCACAGTTCACACGAGGCCGGCTGCAATTTTCTTCGAAAAGGGAGAAAGTAGGATGAAAGAACAGAATTATAGATCAGCGACGAGGATTGCTGGAGAATTCTTTGAGGCTGTTTTAAATTGTGTTTTACATGAAAAAAATCCAATTTATTTTTTAATGTTTTTTAAATGATTGTGATATATTAGTGTTAAAAATATAAAAAAAAATCTGCAAAAAACATATATTTTTAAATACAAATTATTTTAAAAAAATACAAGCTATAAATTAATAATCACTTACAAAGTAAAAACAATAGCAGAAAAAAAAAGAAACTATAGGAAAACTTTGCGACTACAATATCTATGCACTGTGATAGAAACAATCGGTGTTTGTTTAAAAGTGTATTTGAAGTTATTTTTTAAAGTGTTTTTGTTTATAATTGCATTGAAATAATATTTTTTATTATTTTTTTAAAAATATTTTTAATATCAGCTGAAAATGATCTAAAAAACACAATAAAAAATTAATTTAAAATAAAAAATTTAAATTTAAATTTTTTTCAAAAACACTTTTGAAACTTAATGCCAAATAAAGTCATTTTATTTTTTAGTTTTAAAAGTGTTTTTTTTTAAATAATTATTTTATTTTTAAAATTATTTTTTTAATGTTTTTATATATTTTTCATATGTTAATGTCAGAAATAATATTTTTTTAAATAATATTTAAATATATTTTGAAGTAAAAATACTTTAAAAAATAATTAATATCAAATCAACTCTTATATAGTGAAAAAAAAGTGTTTGAAAAAAAAGGAATTATAAAAAAACTTTGTGACGACAACAGCGGCCTGTTGTTTCTTTTTGACCACTTGCATTTCTTTTCTTCTCCTTTTTCGATGCTCAATCAAAACAAACTTGCTAGAAAACAATGTTGGCTCCTCCAGATGCAACTGGGTCACGCTTTGTCACATTGACGTGATTGCCAAACATTTTAAAAATATTTTTTTGAAAAATATTTTATATAAAAAAATAATATTTTTAGATATTTTTGATATGCTGAAATTAAAAATAATTTTTTAAAAATAAAATAATTTTAATATATTTTTAAATAAAAAATATTTTAAAAAATAACCACAACTACACTCATAAACATCATCGTTAATTTAGAGTGATCCTGCATTAAAAGAAATCTCATAACATTTTGAGTAAAAAAAATAAAATTTTGGTTATTGATTTAAATAGTTTCAATAGGTTCAGTTGATTTAATAATAATAACAAAAAATATTTGTCAAACTATTTATAAAAATATCATTTAAATATTCTTAATATGTTTCAACAATTTTAGTGTTTGAAGTCAATCCGATTAACTGTAAAATTTGTAGCTGAAATAATGAGACACGACAATTTAAAAAATAACAAATTAAAATAAATTACAACCAATAAATCTAATTTTAATTATTTTAAAAAAAAGAGTAATATCTAAATAAACAGTGAAAATAATGATTTTCCCTCACCAATTATTTCTCGCTACTAGTGTTGGAGACCGCGCTACACGGGGATGCTACTCTCACCAAAGATCTCTTCAGTAGCCAAGAATCTTTTAAAGATATTAGTTCCTCAACAATCTAGTCTTTGTGCCCGTTTGGTTGTGTGGCTGCGGCCACGTTTTCAAAAAAGCCGGAGGGGCTGTGTTTGGCAATGAAAAAATGAGAATTTAAACCGCATGAACAGTGACACGGCCCCACCACATTTGCGTTTCTATCCGGCGTTTTTGAAAAGCAAGTTTTTTCAACTTTTTTCAACCCGTCGTTTTTGCAACTTTTTTCAACCCATCTCCCTCATCAACTTTTCACAGAGCAAGCTGCCAAATTTTCCAGGAATTACCTGCTTTTCCATTTCTTCAAACGGCGATTCAAACCAAGAGTCTTCTGATCTCTGCGAGAAAACTGGAACTAGAACACGGAAACCTCAAAAAACCAGAAAAAAGATGGCGCAAGAATCATCAATCAACACAGCTTCACGTAGAACCAGAATACTAAACAACCATCTTGTTCAATATCCTTCAAAACCCACTTCTTGTCTTCAATCAAATTCTTGTTTAAGCTACACCCCACCAGAATCAACAGAAAGTTTCGATTTTGACATCAAAGAAATGAGAAAAATTCTTGACTTCCACAACTTAGAGGACAGGGACTGGTTGTTTGGTGTTATCAAACAAGGGAGAGTGTTTAATGGGAAAGAGAGAGGTGGGAGGTTGTTCGTAAGCCCTGATTATAATCAGACAATGGAGCAGCAAAGAGAGATGACCATGAAAAGGATTGAGTATTTGTTAGAAAGAGGTGTTTTTGATGGATGGCTGACAAAAAAAGGGGTTGAAGCTGAATTGAAAAAGTTGTCCTTGCTTGAAGTTATTCAGATTTTTGATCACTCTCTTTCTGTCAAGATTGGTGTTAATTTCTTTTTATGGTACTGTGTTGATTTCTTTTTTGGAATAAAGGATTGCTATTAGATTATTAATTTTCATTTCTATTTTTTGTGTTTTTCTTTCTTTCTTTCTTTCTTTAATTTTGTTTTTGGGTAACAAAAAAAAATAGAATCTTGAATAAATAACTTAAAAAACAAAACAAAAATGTATTTCTTAATTAACATTAAAAAAACAAGAGAGAAAAGTGGGATAAAAAATAATTGATAAAATAAATTTATTATAATTATTAAATTTATAATATTTAAAAAAATTATATATATATATATATATACACCCTTTAAAATAATTTCACAAGTTTAAAAGCAATATGTAAAGTTTGGTAACCAAACACCTAAAACTGCTTTTTTTTCAACCTCCAACTCAACCACAGTTTTAACCAAACACTTCACAACTTATTTTGAACCGCAGTAAAAGCGCTTTTTTTGAAACTCCTTTTTTCCAACCTCAACCGCAACCGCAACCGCAATACCAAACAGGCCCTTTATTTCATGGCTCCTATAACCTGCATTAAAAACAATAATGGATTGCATAGAAGACCTATTTACATGCCATGCATGGAAATGCATGTGAACCCAGCCAACAATTATTTTCAAAGTCAAGCAGGTCAGAGTCAAAGGATTCTTTTCAAGGCAAACTCAAATATGCAGAAACCCTAAAAAGAATAAACACCAATGTACTGGTAGAGTGCTAGCGAGTTATTAAATAGTTGTGCTGTACTCAGTAAGGCCATCCCAAATTGATCATTACTTTTGGGAATAATATATATTACTAATTTTTTATTGTCAATTTTTATATTATTTTATAAAATTAATTATTCTTTTATGTTTTATATAATATCATAAAAACAGTTAAAACATTATTTTCATTGGCTGGTTGAAATGGCTTTACAAATCATGGTAAGTTTTAATTTAAAAATGATGTTTTTAAATACAAGACATGTTTTTTTATCGAGAGAAACATGAAATAATTGAATAACAAAAGGAGAATTTCGGCTAAGCGAATATATTTTTTCCTTCTAAGCCATTTAGATTTTTATAAATATTTTTTTATTCGCTTTTAGTTTTATTCAAATAATCATAATGTTAATTAAAAATACCACAGTCTCGTCGAGATAAAATAAGTATATGAAAAAAAAAATGATCAAATAAATAATTTATTTACTTGATAATTCATATTCTCACATCTATCTAGTTTAATTATTGAATCATGGTACTATAATGTTTATTTTTATTACAAGTTTAGGTTAAAATTTTGTGAGAGGTGAGATGGGTGCCTAGAAATTTAGAGGTCACGACAATATATTCGATTAAACCATGTCTATACTATTTAAAAAGTTATTTAAGTAATTTGAATCTTCAAAATAGCATCTCCTAGATGCTCTCACGTACTAACTAGAATTTATTATACTCGAAAGCAATGCCACCACATGAACAACAACGGTGGCGATGAAAGAGTTCTTCTTTGATGCAAAAGCATATGATTTTTATAGTGTGTTTGGACTTGAAGGTGGATTACATTTTTATTAAAATAAATAGAATTTTTGAGATTTAAATTATTAGTTTTTGTGTTTTTTAATTGTTAATATCAAATTTTTTTATTTATTTTTATAAAAAATATTACTTTAATATGTTTCTATTTTAAAAAAAAAAACAATAACTATGACCGTTCCAACAATTTAGTCAACCATACAAAAACCAAAAACCAAACTTTACTAGCTAGCTCGCCGCTCGACTCATGTCATGAGTTCCAAGTACAATTATTATTATTTTTTTAATAGCACACATCATTTAAATTTGGATTGACATTCTTTCACAGTTTTAAAAATGTGATCAATTATTTTTTGTAAAATAACCATTAAATTCAAATCAATAACTACATTTCCCCGTGAAAGTATAACAATTTTCCAATTATATAGATGAATGTATGAATTCAAGTTTTGATCATGGGGTTGTGTTTAAAAATGCAAAATATTAAAAATTCAAATTCATTCACGTAGGGATTCACAAATATATTAGGTTATTAAAAAATAGAGTACTATTTTAGTTTTGAGAAAAATATGAGTTGGAAAAAAAAAAGTTTTTCATGACAAGTTTTAATTTAAATAAAGTAAAATTAATATTTTACAATTCAATGATCCGAGGGAGTTAAACTCATGTCAAATTAACCGGGCCAGAATCTCAGGAACAACCCATATCTCAAAGCACATGGCCCGAAATTCAAACCCGCCATCGTAGGGATCGAAACTTATGGCTTAGGAAAACTATGTTTAGGTAATAACCTATGGATAACAGGAAGCCCACCGACTTTTGTAAATTAGCTATTGACTTCATTGACAGTAGTGTATAAAACATCATTGATTTCCATACACCAGTAAAGGGCAAGAAATTCGAAATTACAGAACAGCTATATATTTTGACAATATAATCGAGATATTGAACGAACACTTTCCAAATTGACTATATGTCTGATTCATACAATCGAATCCGATGTCATACATTGTTCTACTCCAAAATCGAACATCCAGGAGACAACAACCAAGAAGCAGAATGTGGTGGTGTATACGCTTATCTCTGAATTTATTATCTACTTGAGAACCCTATATATGGCCTATAATGGCACTACGCCACAGAGGTGGCAAAATGCAAGGAAGAGTAGTAAAAATAAAATACAAGATGTGAAAAGTGGTCCATCAAAATCAATTCACCAATACTCCACCCCCAGCTAAATATATGAAACTAAAAAAGAGCTTTGTTATGTGCACAATCTCCTATCTGGATTTAACTACAACTTATCTGCTAATTTCCCAAGGGCATTCGCAAGCTTGTTGAGAACAGCAACCAGGCCATCCGCATGATCCTTCCTCTGCTCCCGATCCAACTGAAAATTGATGTTCTGAGCTTCAAGCTGAGCAGTCAGCATTTTGCCATTCCTTCCCAAGACATCAATCAAATGATTTTGCAAGCTGAAGGTTTCCTCGTCACCGTCACCATCTATCGCAAACCGTTTCCGTTTCCTATCGTCATGCGAAGCAGACCCCATCTCAGGATTTGCGGCAGGCCTTTTATCATTTGGTGGAACTGCAATGTGCAAAAAAGAATACAGTTTTTCTACATGTAAAACTAGCCGATGGTGAATTTTGAAGACCTAGCGAAGTTGCAAAATGCCCGAACCACCAATTTTTTTCTGACCAACACACTAGTCCATATAGCATACATATCCACTAACAATGTGTTCATAGACCTCAAACAATAGAATAGGTGATGCTCATTGAACACTTGAATACCAAACTAAACCCCACAACCGGAGACATCGGTACACATAAATTGTAAATCATGAAGTCAATTTAACCACATTCTAGATTCAAACAAGAATTTCACAATAACTTGTCGAGTAAAAAAATCCTCATCATGCTATTAGTTGTGACCGCACAGCTGAAAGCTAGCAACAAAAACTTTTGAAAACATAGATCACATGAATTAAAGGTATATCATGCCAATCTGAGGAAAAGGTCAACTCAAAGTCCTAAAAGACAATATTAAGTTGATGGGGTCATAATCCGAATCTTGCTCTTTATCCATTTGGTCATTAGTTTTCCAGTTGCACCCTATACAGGTTTTCATCATAAAGAGTCTAGTTGTAAATTACTTGACCTACACAAACACGATCTCTTCAGGGTAAGGCTATAGAGATATATTCTTTTTCCGTACAAGAATAGAAGAACCAATTAAGAAGAGGCACCAAGATCATAGACAATATGATCAATAAACGATCAGATCTGAGCATTACCTTGAGCTTGGCTTGCTCGTGAAGCTGGTTGGTACTGCTTCTCTGTGCATAATAAGAAGCCAAACAAAGAGCTAAGAAACATCAGCCACTATAATACTCTAAAATCTTTGTTATAGGTAAAAAAATAAATACAAGATAAATAATAGATAAATAGAAATTAAAAAAAGAAAAGGAGCAACCATGGAAATTGTAGGGCATTCATTTTTTTTTTTAAAGTACAAACAAAATACCCCATTTAATAAAATCCGACCACCAACTCTATAGCATCATCATCATCATCTACAACTAAAAATAAAAAATCTTTTACTAACAACCAAACAAAATTTATAGAATCAAAATCACAATTATTACACAAACCCCAAAAGAACCCAAACACCAAAATTTCAGAAGAAAAAAAATCTCCAACCCCAATTACCTGAAATCGGCGTCGGATTAGCAAATCCTTCCGTCACCGCCGCCTTTATCGGTTGCACCTCCTTAACTACAGCCTCCGGACTCCCTCCTCCCTCCTCCTGTTCAAAATCCGAAAACAGCCCATCCTCCGCCGCTGCACTCCGCCCACTATCAAAAACCACCTCCTCCGCTACTACCTCCGTAGAAGACGGTGCCAAAGCAAGCACCAATCCCGGGACCGTACCGCCTCCGCCATCGAGTATATCATATACCTCCCTATCAAAAAACCCCGGCAACTTTCTTTCTCTTCTCAAATCATTCCTCATAACCCAATAGGACTCCGTTTCTTCTCTTATTGAAGTCTCCCATTCTTTTATCTTCTTAAAATCACCTGCTAAATTACTCCATCTTTTCCGACACTGGACCGGTCCCCGGTTCACTCCATGTCTTTTACAGTAAGAAGATACTGAGGCCCATTTCGGTTCGACTTGACTGGACCCGATTCCCATACCCGATGCTCGACCTCTTCGGACTCTGTTTTCTGCCACTCTCTTGCCCTGTATGAGTACTAGAATTTCTTGCCGAGTCCAACGAGGGAGTCTCGGTGCTTTGTTTCCGTCATCTCCGCCTTCTCGGATGTTGGTGTCAACGCCGTTAGTTCTTTCGCCGTCAACTGGATTTTGAGTTGGGGTTAAGCTTAATTGCTGCTCTAAAGCCATAATTAAAGAAAAATGATGAAAGAATATTTGTTTTTTATCTTTTGGTTTTTTTAAAGGCACGTGACTTTACGAGGGTGGGGAAGTAACGGAGTTCTACGGGAGAGTCCGTTACGGCGTTTATAGGAGAGGGATCATCAATCTCACACCCCGTAATTACAGAATTGAGAGGAGGAGGGAACTCGAGGGAGAGGTTATGCTTTAAGGTTTTGGTGGTTTTTATTTACCTGGGTATTGAGTAGATGGTGCCTCTTAATCCATGATTAAGGCTAGTCAATTGTGTGATTGGTCAGCATATATCCTTAACAGGAAGGTATTTCTTTCTTTATTTTTTTTAATATAAAGTTATTAAACTTTATATGATTTACTATTTAGTCATGACCTGGGCAATATAGGCTGACTCGAGAGATCAAAACGACAAGTTCTTGCGGGTTGAGTTAATTTTTCATTTAGTATTTTTAAACTAAGTTCGATCTACATCTCGAATCAATTATGATATGTCTGTTTTTATGTCCAACATGCTTTATAGAGTGCTGTTAACATGAAAAAACATTAAAATAATAACTACCTAGATGTTTTTTTCTTGATAGTTTTGATGTATTAATGCTAGAAATTAAAAAAATATATATATATTTTTAATTAAAATCTACTATTACAAAAGCATCCTATAATCGCATTATCAAACATATACTAATACATCTAAACTCAATCTACAAGGTCAGGACAAGTTTAATGCTAGTAGTTTAATATGTACGCTAGGCTATAGATGATATCTAGGTATTTGACTCGAGCTCTTTCGCAGATCATGTATATATAAACAAGTTTTTTATATTTATTTTACATAAAAAATTCAAATGTTAATTGAAAATTTATGTAAGTATCTAATTATATAAACCAATAACCATATCTAAAAAAAAGTTGAAAAAAATCAAAAGATATTTGATATCGCAACATAAGATATTTAACTAGTCACGTTAACTGTATTTATTTATTAAAATTATATTTTATTTAATCAAACAATAACAAAATAAACACATATAAAATTGATTGAACATGATAAAAAACTAAAATATTATGCAAGTCCGAACATATTATAAACATTATCTTAATATATATAAATGAAATAAGAATTGAATCGAAAACAAATGCATGATAAATTGGAATTGAATGGTTAAATTTAAAAAAAAAGAATAAAAACTAAAATTGAAAGACAAAAAATAAAAAAGTACCAACATGTAATTTTTGTGATAGAAGATAAAAAAATAAAAATGAAAAAAAGTTCTCTAAAAACAAACAAATCACCTTATCCTTCTTTTACACACCCCGTTTGTTTGCTGGAAAGTGGTTTCTTTTTGGAAAGTGAATTCCTGGGAAAGTGAATTCCGATGTTTGGCAGTGTTATGGAAAATGAACTGGAAAATAATTTATTAATAATTTTTTTTTTCAAGTTTATTAAAATAATGAGGAACAAATCTTACAAATTAAAGTATGTTAAACTAATTATATTTTAAATTTTAATTGAATATTATCGCCTAAAAATTAAAATGACCTTGGATTTTTGAATGAGATAAATACAAATGAAATTGAAAAAAATATAATTTCATAATTTGTTATATCAAATTAAAATATGTGAAACCAATTATATGTTTTAAATTTATAAATTATCGCCTAAGAAGAAATAGAGAGAAAATGACCTAATTGTCTTTAAATTAAATAATTATGAAAATAGTCAAATTAATTATATATTTGTATATTTATGTCAAATTAAAGTATGTTAAACTAATTATATGTTAAAAAAAATTTAATATCAAGATTCTTAAATACATTTAATATAATAATATGATGAATAAATATAAAATAATAATAATTAACATTTCATTGTTTTGATTTTTTAATTATATATTTGTATATTTATCAAATTAAAATTTCAAATACAAAAATCACCTAAGAATATATATAGAGAGAAAAAAAGACCTATGTCCTTTAAATTAAATATATTAGTACAAATTAATTATATATTTGTATATTTATGTCAAATTAAAGTATGTTAAACTAATTATATGTTTAAATATTTATTGAATATTATCGCCTCAAAATATATAGAGAGAGAAACAAATTATATCGATATGTGACAAACAAATTCATATAATTCTTAAATTTATCGATTTGTTTTAATAAGAAAGATTCTCAATTAATTCATCTAAAGCAAGAATAACTTTCATAAGAACATAATATTTATTGAAATTATTAACAAACTTGAAATACAGTAAATGGATGTTAAAACAATTTTCTTAAATGGTGACCTTGATATAGAGGTTTGCATGGAACAACCTAGGGATTTGTTGTTAATGAACAAGAAAATAAAGTATGTAAGTTTATCAAATCATTATATGATTTGAAACAAGCACCTAAACAATGAAAAAAAAATACATCTCAAAAAAAAAGTTTTTACCTACATTATCTACCAAGCCGATTTTTCTTTAGACCAAATAAATAATTAAGTAAGTTTTACAATAATTTTATTTTCAATATGTCTGATCGAATATTACCGAGGAACAAAAGCAACTCATGAAAATAAATATTGACAAATTTACCTAGGTTATCTACAATTAAAAAATATACGAACCACTTCTCATTTCGATTACTCTATAAAGTATGTGAGACTAATTATATGTTTTAATATTTATTTAATATTATACAATGACCTAGCATTTGTTTAATTAATAAACCTTATATAAAAAATTGTGGCTTACAATTTAAATTTGATACTCTTTTGTTTAAGTTTATTTTTTAAAAAAAATTTCCAATTAGAAGAACAAAGATGAGAAAGCTTTCAAAGAGAAGGCGTGAGCACACTCACAAGCTCTCAAGTTTTTTTTATTAATTAATTAATATAAAAAGATCAAATTATCTTTGATTGTTATAGAAATAACAAAAAAAATGCATCAAAAAAAAATCTGGAAAATGGTTTGTTTTTTTATTCCAAGGAAAAAAAACTATCATTTTACTTTATTTTTAAAAAATAAAATAAATAATAGTTAGTTTTTTTATAAGACAATCAAATTTATCTCCAGACAAATAATTACTAATTAATGGTATAAGGTAAAAGACAAAACTACCCCGCCTTTCAGATTTTTTTTCTCAGAAGAGCACAAAAATCATTGCACTGAACAATACATAGATGATTGCTTTGTTGATTTAGACAACGGGTACCCTAATCTGTCTTCCTATTAACAACTCTTCTGGGCCCCGTAATGGGGTCATTATCCCTGAGTAAATTAATTTTAACACGTTTTTAAAATTTGGCCAGGTCTCACCAGGCACGCATCTCTCTCTCTTCTCCACGGTTTCACACATATATATATATATATATATATATATATATATATATTCTTTTATATATAATTGTTGGTCAGTAACATATGACCACTTTTTTATTGAAGAAATATTATCCCCCATGACTTGCAAAATCTTTTTTTTATTTAAAAAAAACAAATTTCGTTTTCAAAACATGATGAAATTATACGTGAATTTGATGTGGATCCTACACAAAATCAGTGATGCGCGTTAGATAATTCATTTTATAATAATTTAGGGCTGATTTCTCCCCTCCAGAAGCCAAAGATTCGGCACTCTTAGGTTTCCTTTTCAGTAATGGCGTGGACTAAAAGGCTGATAAGGGCATCCTACCCTACCACTAAAAAACATTTTGGTCCATCTCTCCCTCCCTTATCTCACTTAATCATTTTCCCTGATCCTCACTTGATGGCTATTGCATGAGCATGCCCTATAATTTAAAGCCACAATTTCTGGTTGGCTAGATTTGAAAAGTCTCGAGTCCCATTCGGTGCACTCTCTTTTCCTTTTACGAGTAAAATATCGCCCACCCTATCAACTCCAATAGCAAAAGCTATTTTGAAAATTTTAATTTTTAAATAATATATATATAATTTTTTTATTGATGTGAATTTCAATGATAAAAATTATTTTGGAGAGCTATTTTTTTATATTATTGTAAATATAATGCAATAATTTTGTATATAGTTTAATTATACAATTATTTATACAATTAAAAGAAGTAAGTTATATAATTAAATAATTACTTTTAAAAAAATCCTCCAACAATATAATTATTAATTTTTTAATTATATTTAAATTAAAAAATGAATTTAAAATTAAAAACTCTTGTTCCAATTTAAATAAATAAGCAACAATTTAAATTTTAAATTTTAAAATATTAAAAAAATTTGTCAAAATTTTATTTGCCACCAACTTTTGAACAGTAATTGTGAAGTATGTGTCACACTAGATTCCAACAAGACAAAAGAAATATGATTTTTTAATTCCAAGTTGCTATAAATAGCAACTTGTATAGAAAAATATATTTTTAATTATCCAAATAGCTTTCCTGTTGAAGAAAAAAACACTACTACAAAATACTAAAAATATTTTTTTATTTATTTTTGCCTTCTCTTTTAGAACTCCCGTTGAAGATGCTCTTACACCTCTTCTTCGCCTTTCAATATAAATATATTCTGGAAAAGAAGCTTCCATAAAAGGGTTGGAATGGAGCTCATATTTCATGAGGGGCTAGGATCAAGGGGTCACAATCTCCAACGTATCGTGGGGACCAGGTTCATGATCGTGGCCCTCCATTTTCATGGGCTTGTATGTGGGGGTCTGACCTCCTTGTAGCTGCCTTCATGAGGTGGCCTCTCTAGCCATGCCCCTCCTAGCACCCTTCATTCCCCCTCAGCATGGTAATTGACATTTCTTAGACTAGCATTTAAAAAACAATATTAATTTGTAATTATATATATAAACATGGCCTTTATTTTAAAATATCTGTTTCAATTATATATATAAACATGATCTATGTATTTATTTTTAAACAATTAAAACAAGATTAATACATGTGACACTCATACATGTTTCATGTAGTATTTGCGTAGACTTTTAAAATTATTTTCTCATTACCATATAACATTTAAATATTTCATGGCATACATCATGATTTATCATGCATTCATCAAAACTATATTAAATCAGTGTTTTATTATAAACATATAACATACTAATTAATTAATAAAATTGATATTTAATATTTATGTTACCATAAAAAAACTTCATTAAATCATCATCGCTATAAGGCTAACCATTGATACTTTATTTTGACTATCAATACTAAAAAACACAGGTTAGCAAAAGCCTATAGATAAAACGAGCGGTTTATCCGCGCGATGCGGCGGGTTTTTTTTTATCTATGTAGAAAATTGATTGTTTTTTTATGTATTGTATTTTATTATTTTAATATTTAGTTAGTATAATTATATTTAAGAATACTAATATGAATTTTTGTCCTTGAAAAAATCTAAAGTCATTTTTCTTCTCTCTCAATATATTTTTAGGCGATAATATTTAATAAATATTAGACATATTAGAAATAAAAAATATTGTATTTTGTTTTTAAAACATAAACTTAATTTTTTTTTGTGTTATAAATATTTATTGCCGTCTAAAAAGAACAGTCTAATGGAAACGGGAAGTGACTTGTATATTTTTTAATTTGACTTGTAGATAATGCAGGTAAATTTGCCAATATTTTTTTTTTGGAGATATTTTTTTTTTCCAGTAATATTAGATAAAATATTGGAAATTCCCCGCAAGTACTTTCAGACGACTGACTGAATCAAATAGGACAGGCGGACGGGAACGACAGAAGCGGAGTTGCAAACTGCTACTAAGCACATGCTAATGAATTGAGAGATAAATTCATAAACCTACTTAAATAAAAGAGCACAAAATTAAATTTTGAAGCCAATATTTTTTTTATATAAGATTTATTAATCATTTTATTATATTAAATATAATTAAGAAAACATGATATGAATTTCTGTTCTTAAAAAAATCTTAGGTCATTTTTCCTTTTTCTTAATATATTTTTAGGTGATAATATTCAATAAATATTAAAACATATAATTAGTTTTACATATTTTAATTTGACATAAATATACAAATATTTTTTATAAGATTTATTAATTATATTATTACATTAAATGTATGTAAGAATATTGATATTAATTTGTTTTTAAGAAAAAAATCCTAGTTCATTTTTTTCGTCTCTTTATATATTTATAGGTGATAATATTCAATAAATTTTTTTTTATGTTATTCGATTAATTCATTATATTATTATATAAAATGTATTTAAAAATACTGATATGAATTTTTTTTTATTCAAAAAATGCTAGGTCATATTTTCTTCTTCCTATATATATTCCTATGCGATAATATTCAATAAATATTAGAACATATAATTAATGATAGACTAAAAATATTCAAGAAACTTTAACAAAAGATAAAAAAAAAAAAAAAAAAAAATTAGCATTGCTATTACTGTCAAAACAATAAAAAAAATTAAATTATCCGGAGGGAAAAAAATATTAACATAAGCGTAAGCAAGAAAAACAATTAAATTATTATTATTATAATAATATTAATTATTATTATTATTATTATTATTATTATTATTATTATTATTGTTGTTGTTGTTGTTGTTGTGTTAAGTACAAAATTAAAATTTGAAGACAAATTTTTTCTATGTTATCCGATTTATTCATTATATCATTATATTAAATGTATTTAAAAATACTGATATTAATTTTTTTTGTTCAAAAAATCGTAGGTCATGTTTTCTTCTCCCTATATATATTCTTATGAGATAATATTCAATAAATACTAGAACATATAATTCATGATAGACTAAAAATATTCAAGAAACTTTAACAGAAGATAAAACCAAAAAATAAAATAAAAATAAAAATTAGCATTGCTATCACTGTCAAAACAATAAAAAAATTTAAATTATCTAGAGGGAAAAAAATATTAATAGAAGAGTAAGCAAGAAAAACAATTAAATTATTATTATTATAATAATATTAATTATTATTATTATTATTATTATTATTATTGTGTTAAGTACAAAATTAAAATTTGAAGACAAATTTTTTCTATGTTATCCGATTTATTCATTATATCATTATATTAAATGTATTTAAGAATACTGATATTAATTTTTTTTGTTCAAAAAATCGTAGGTCATGTTTTCTTCTCCCTATATACATTCTTATGAGATAATATTCAATAAATATTAGAACATATAATTAATGAAAGACTAAAAATATCCAAGAAACTTTAAGAAAAGAAAAGAAAAATATCATTGCCATTACTGTCAAAACAATAAAAATTATTAAATTATACGGAGAAAAAAAAACATTAATAAAAGAGTAAGCAAGAAAAACAATTAAATTATTATTATTATTATTATTATTATTATTATTATTATTATTATTATTATTATTATTATTATTATTATTATTATTATTATTATTATTATTATTATTATTATTATTATTATTATTATTATTATTATTATTACTGTGTTAAGCACAAAATGAAAATTCGAAGACAATTTTTTTTTATGTTATCCGATTTATTCATTATATGATTATATTAAATGTGTTTAAGAATACTGATATTAATTTTTTTTTTATATCCTAGAAACTTTAACAAAAGAAAAAAAAAATCATTGTCATCACTGCCAAAAAAACAAAAATTATTAAATTATACGAAGGGAAAAAAAACATTAACAAAAGAGCAATAAAGAAAAACAATTAAATTATTATTATTATTATTGTTGTTGTTGTGTTAAGTACAAAATTAAAATCGGAAGACAATTTTTTTTTATGTTATCCGATTTATTGATTATATCATTATATTAAATGTATTTAAGAAACTTTAACAAAATCCTAGGTCATGTTTTCTTCTCCCTATATATATTCCTATCAGATAATATTCAATAAATATTAGAACATATAATTACTGAAAGACTAAAATTATCCTAGAAACTTTAACAAAAAGAAAAAAATAAAATATCATTACCATTATTGTCAAAACAATAATAATTATTAAATTACAAGGAGAAAAAAAACATTAACAAAAGAGTAAGGAAGAGAAACAATTAAATTATTATTATTATTATTATTATTATTATGAAAGAAACAAAAATAAAAGAAAGACTAAAAAAATGCTAGAAACTTGAACAAAAGATAAAACAAAGACATAATATAAAAAGAAAAATAAAAATTATCATTGCTATTACTGACAAAAAAATTAAAATTAACAAATTATCCAAAGGAAATTTTTTTTATCAAATAAGCAAGTAAGAAAAAGAATTATATTATTATTATTATTATTATTATTATTATTATTATTATTATTATTATTATTATTATTGTGTTATATTATAAATTCTAAAAAATAAAAGTATAAGGGCTGAAATGAACATAAAATATAAAGGGATGAAAACAACAAATTAAAAGTTTAAGGGCTGAAATGAAAGTTAGATTTATTAACATTTTCAATTCAAGGACAAATTTGCAAAAATTGAAACTTCTGTACCGAATATATTCAGCCTTTTCAACCTAATCCGAAAATTAAAAGATGAAGGACCGAAGTGAAACGTTAACATTTCATTAATTGCAATCGAAGGACCTAATTGAACAAAATCAAAACTTATATAACTGAAATTAGTGCCAAATACACAATTAAAAGTCAAGGGACCGAAATGAATTGATACAAAACTCGGGGGGCTCTCCTGCACTTTGACGTGCAGGAGAGAGAGAAACGGACCAACCGGCTTGAACCGGCCACCGCCGCATCCATGGCCACCGTGTGAAGCAACGCGCCGCACCGGGAGGAAGACCAAGAGGCGTAGAACCGGATTGGATGCCGGTAGACCATTTCCGGCCACCGTATCACACCACACGCGCCTCTTGAATGGGGCGTAGGGGCGGACATCGTCGAGGGCGTGCAACGCACGCGCCTGACAGATTTTAAAATATATATAAATAATAATGGTCAGTTACCGTTATGTCCCTGACCTGAATAAATATATTTTGTCTTATTAGGGGCTAGAACCATCTTTAGCCAATTAAAAAAAAAAACCATGCGGCGGACCGGACCGATACGGACGCGCGCAATTACGCCCTTAACCCTCAGCCGAAAATGCTATTTTGTCTTATTATCGGGGCTAAAATCGTTACTACACTGTTCATAGGCGGAAAAAAAAAAGGGTGGACGAACTCGCGCGACGCACGGAGGACAAAGCTCGCGTCCACAGTGTTAATGAGTCTGTGTGAACAGTTTTTTTCAGTGTTGAAATCTTCATTTTGTTTTAGCTATATGTTAATATGAAAAATAATAAATGCATCGTGTTTAATGTGAGGAACGCGTTTTCAAGATTTATTGAAAAATAATGTTGAATAAAAAAATAGTAAATATAAATAATTTATTTTCAACTCAATAAAAGAAAGAAATAAATAAATCATCGCAGTGGAGCACTCATGTGATCTATAGGTGGCGGTGATTTGCTCCCTCTATTTGATGGATGGGTGCAATTTTTATTATTGCTACCATCGCAATAATATGGTGTTAGCATCCCAGCCATGGTCACATGCATTGTCTTAAGTAATCAACTAAAGCCAGACAAATTATGCTTAATCTGTGATTAGACCACAGGACCACCATGAACAACAGCTCCATGAACAGCTCTTTCTTTTTCCTTTTCTTTTTCTTTTTGGCTTCTGGGACTAATAACAGGTGTGCGTCCAAAATGGTTTTTCTAATCACTAAAATTATCTTCTAATTATGGCGTCCGATACTAGAAGCAATCAAGGAGTAAGTGATGTTTCCCACACTTAATATCATTGATTTGCAAACTTAATCGCAACTCAAAAGGAAAAAAAGAAAAGAAAAAAGAGGATCTTTTTGTGCGTGACCTGTTTTGGATTGGATTGATTGTTTTCTCGACGGGCCAGGAGTGAATATCTGATGGTTGCTTTTTCAAGCCACGTCAAATGGGAAGATAGTAGCGGTTGGATCTCCGAGTGCCACAGTCAATGGAAGAATAGCTGAATCGGGAAAACACCTACTCTGGCCTGTAGTGAACACAATTAGCATCTCTTGAATCAAACTACTGTGATTAATGGACTAATTAACTCAATTTTATTGTTTTTCCCATCAAGAGGTACAAAGCCTTACGAGAGATAATTTTCTCATCCCCGATCCCTCTTTCTCTAAAATTTCAGCATGAGACGTTGTAGAAAAGCTCAAATTTTCTGTTGTTGAATTGCTCCCTCCCCAGGTGACATCAGTTAGAAAAGTAATGGCAGGAGGATGGCTTGCAGGCCATTTTTGGCTCAAAAGATATGGTATCAGGTAACAGCGGGCAAAATGTGGGCACGTGTCAATTTGGGCAAATCAATCCTTCTTGATGAAAACTTTTTGACGGGTCCAAGTAAGAGACTATTTATTGCAACTGGAAGTGAATACCCAAGACTATTCACCGTCAAAAATATCTTTGATGGTGTCTTGCTTTGATGGTAATTTGGTGGGTGGTAACGATCCAACGGTTAAAATCTTTGGATCAATCCGACTCTGTTTTGGTAAAAGGGGCTTGTCTGTTTGCATGTAGACGTCGACAAAAAGACTTGACATACCACAGATCGGAAATTGGAATCTACCCCCGGAAGAAAAGGATAGGAAGATAAGCATGCAACGTTGCTAGTCATATAGCCACTAATATAAAGAAGAAAAACAATGGATGTCTACCACATTTTACAATATTTATGCTCTCTCCAGTTCTTTTATATACATGGTGCGCAGACAATTTTCTGATAACTAATCAGAAAGAACAATTTTCAGGTCCAAACAGAGAGCCATGGTTCGAGGAATAGGCCAGATGGACTCGGCCGGAGAAGGAGTTGGTTTGGTCTTCTTGACTCTGGCTCTGTGCATTACTGTTATGTTTGAGCAATGTCAAGGTCGCAGTGTCTATGAAGAACCAGCAAATTGTCTACGCCTTGAGTGTGCTCCATATCAGGTGATTCACAGTCAAAAAGATTATGAAATTAGAAGTTACAGAGCAGCTACTTGGATTTCTACTTCACCAATCCACTCTAACTCCTTCAAGGATGCAGTTGGTCGAGGTTTCAACATGTAAGCATCTTTCTATCAACTTTCCTTTCATTTAGGGCTCTGGTGTACCCTTCAGTGCAAGAAATCACAAATCGCTTTTTGTTTGTTTAACAAACTGTGGGATCGCACTCACTTTTCCTTGTCTAATACAGTACTGTAATTTGAACCTGTAATTTACAGGAGACAATGTCTTGAGCTTTAATATTTTAATTTGAATAAGAATCACTTTCCACATAGCAGTGCAATTCAATGAGCATTTAAAGATTCTCTCCTCCACCAGGTGCATGGATTATGGAACATCACTGGCCATTTCTCCTACACTTTAAAACTACAATCCCATCCATGCTTATTTTCCATTTTTAAAGTTTTATTTGATGATTTCATGCTTATTATGGTGACTGTGTCAGCCTCTTTGCATATATTCAAGGAAACAATGATCACGCAGCGAGCATCAACATGACAGCACCAGTTTTGGTAGATATGTTTCCATCAACTGGAAGCTCCCACATCACAACCTTTACAGTGCAGCTCTACTTGCCACAAAAGTACCAAAAAAATCCACCTCTGTCCCGTCAAGTACATCCAGTGAAGATGCCTGAGCACCGCCATGCAGCTGTGAAGAGGTTTGGAGGTTTTATGAATGAAGCCAACATCCCTCGACAAGTTTTGGCATTGAGGAGAAGCCTCAAGGGCAGCCCTTGGGAATCATCAATAGCGAAGACACAAACCAAGGGTCACGTGCCTTGCAGTGTTGCTGGCTACAACTCGCCCTACGAACATGAGAATCGAGTTAATGAAGTCATGTTTTGGTTTTGATTAACGTTGACCAATCATTTGAATAAACAGTAATGTAATGGAGGAAAAAGCAAGAAAAGAAACAAGCCATCTTTGTCAAAGGATATGCTACCCGATTGCTTAAGATTTCCTTTTCCTTGTGCACAATCGTGCTATCGTTTTCTTTAATCACGCACTTGATTTACGAGTCTGAGTTATAGGTCCAAAGTGGCAGACAAAAGCCAATAGACCTTGCAAAACAAGTTCAAGTGACTGATTCGTTTTGACCCACTAAAACAATCGGCTCGTAACAGGCTTGGCAATTGGCACTGCGAGGGCGGAAAGTAGGCTCACCTAGCATTTCAAACATGGGATTCGATAGACTGGATTTTACAGACTTCAAAGAACTAATTATGAGCGGTCAATGAACTAAATTCTACCACATATATATATCCTGAGTGTTTCTGAGACTGGGTTTAACAGCAAATAACTAATACTGTCATATATATAGCCCTGTGGAGAAGATATGAGGGGGCAAAAAATGTAGTGCAGTTAACAGAATCATCCCCTCCGATGAGTTACTGTTCCTCGATAATCATCAAAGGGTGACAAGAAATGAGATATCCACCAGATAATTTGATTAATTTAACATGCCTGATCAGCTATTCAAACACATCAAGCCCAGAGAAGTTCTTGCGTGTAATAAGCATCCTGTACAGATTAAAATTCAGCAATGTTTTTTTATATTTGTTTTTCAATAGAAATGTGTGCTTAATCTAATTTTATAACCTCTGTCTTACCTAATACAAGCTCCTGTTCGCAACATAGCTAAACCATTTTTCATTATAAATTTGCTGCTGATGCCTAGAATTTAATATTTCACATTAAAGGGAAGCCCAAGTTAATTATAACATCAGCACAAAAGATAACTATTTATTAGAATGCCAGGTTAACATGAACAAAACAAGAAGCTTATAGAGAGATCAAAATAAAAAAGCTCTGAAGACCATAGTTGTCAATTCCGTTCTGTTCCGTTAAAAAAACCGAGATGAAATGGTGTCGTTTTCATCTCGGTTTTAATTCCGGCCTGTTCTGAAAATTCCGGCCGGAACGTCTCGGTACCGTTCCGGGTGTGCCGTTCCGGCCTCAAAATCCTCTTTTTTTTTAACTTTTGATTTTTTTTTTCTAATTTTGAGATTATATTTGTTTGACTTTGTGTTTATATTATATAATTTAAAGTTAATTTATCTTGAATTTTAATTATGTTTGTTAAATTAATATTTTAATTTTTTTTATATATATAATTAATTATATATAAATAGTACAACCCCGAACTGGCACGGCGAAACGCTCCAAAACCGGAACGTTCCGTTCCAATAGAAAAACCGGAACGGACATCAAATCTAAAGTGACGTGAAGAGGAATATAAATGGAAACTTACTTGGAGGGGAAGTATTTAATTTATTGTATTCTCGGAGACATTATCCAGTTCATCATTCCTCCTCAGAATTCCACTGTATTCACACACTGGAGCAGAAGGAATTAAGTCCCTAGACCTAACAGCCCACCCGATTGACCTGTTCAAAAAATAATTCCCAGTAAACACAAGGATTTTACGGTGAAAAAACTGATTCCTAAATAGTTTTTTCTTATAAAAATAAAAAATATAAAAATCTCATTTAATAAAAAAAGAAACAAAAAGACTGCTGATAGATGAAATAAAAAAATGGGAAAAACACTGTATTTTTTGTCAAATCTTCTAGTTTATTTGCTAATAGTTGTTGTGTGTATTTGTTTGAGAGTTTTTGTATAGTTTGTTTGTTTGCATAGCATTATTGTAAATTATTATTTTTCTTTTTAATTTCATTAGGACCCATCCAACTTATATTTTTGTTCCTGGAGGTTTGATTTCCCATGTCATGCTGGCAACATAGAGCTGACGGCCCATTGAACCCGACTCGATAGGCTGGGCCAGTCTAGCTAAATTCATGCAAGCTATCAGAAGATCATGGTCAGCCGATGGCCCAGAATAAATCCACCGAAGGACCGAGATAACGGGTCGATATGGAGCTGGGTGAAGGTTCTCTACTAATGTTCCGCGCTCGGAATTATTTCCTTATAAAATATTTAAAAAATAAATATATTTTCCCCTGTGAATCATCGAAATCTAAATGTACGGGTAATTGAAGGAAATAAATGATTGTTTGAAAAGTATCTCTCATATCCTTCGATTTTGCCCCCGAACCGAACCGGATGATAAATGTTGATTTTACCCCCGAACCGAACTTCACCGTCTTATATTTAAAAAATACACCTCAAAAATGTTCCAGCAATCTTTAGGGTTTAATTAAAAATTCAAATTTAAAACTCGGCTATATTTTTTGGTTTTAATCATTTAAATGTGAAACAATTATTATTATTATTATTAAATTTCTCTTGTCAAATTCAATTGACACTAAAATATATCTTTTTGTGATAAAAAAAATAAAGAGAGATCGTAAAAGTTTTTTTTCCCTCCACTTTTCTGTAAAACTAAAACGTAACAAATTATAAATGTATAAAAAAACTAAATGTAGAGGAGAGTACACATCCTTTAATGATTATTAAACATCAAACAACTACTGTAATGTCATCCAATGAACAATGATTAAACAGTAAGCACCGAACGCTTTTAGTTTATTAATTAATTAATAATAATAAATTAGGCTACACTTTGTTTTTCTTCAGATACTGGGCCCTTGTTTGTATTTTGTAACAGAAAAAGAATACTTGTCGTCCATCGCCGTGGCCATGGGTTAAAGGGCTCAAGCCCCAACCCATCCATCAGTTGGAAGCGAGAAGAAAAGCGTGCCATTCATTTTTTCATAATTAGAAAAAGAAGTAAATACGTATAATTTTTGTGTTCAAATCTCATATTGTACACATAAAAAATAATTCCAGTCAGTCAAATATTATAAATTTTTAACAGAGCATCATTGACTAGCAAAAGCCTTTAAAAAAAAGCCAATCAGAAGCAGGAAAGTTCCCAAAATCAACGGCTAATGGTGCATAGTAATTTGAACGGACCAACAATAATGACCTGAATTAAAAAAAGGAAGAGAAAACTGTATTGGGATAGGAGTTAACAGAGGACGGATGGATATATAATAACGCACGTGAAAGTAAATATAGGAGAGAATCTCATAGGGTGGCTATTCGAATAGGAACAGCACGCACATGCTTCCCTCTCCAATCATTAACAAAAGCCAGTTAGATTTTAATAAAATATTGTTAGGTGTTTGAGATCTCACTGTTCACTATGATAAACCATTTATTAAAGTTTTTCAAGATTCATCTGATCACGAACGAGTTAATCTCGTTATATTTAAAAGCATGTTAAAATAGCTAAATTAACTTTGAAAGTGCATTCTATCTAGCTAACATTCAGGGCTTTATCCTGTTTATGTTAAGATTTTTTTAATTATAATCAATTTGTTTGAAGTGTATTTTAATAAATATAAAATATAATAAAAAAATTAGAACTAATTTGCTCGTGCAAAGCTCGCACTATAGAGCAAGGGATGTCACAATAGACGTGATTATTAGGAATAAGTTATTTTGTGCGAGCAGTATGTATTTTATAAGCATATAAGCAGTATGTATTTCCCCCTTTTTTGTTACAAATTAAGAAAAGAGGTTTGAAGCTGAGGCATTTTAGACATACGGGGGAGGATACGATTAGGTTTGGTATTACATTTCAAAAAAAAAAAAATTATTTTATTTTAAATATTTATTTTTAGATTGTTTTGACATTTTAATATCATAAATAATCTTTAAAAAATAAAAAATAATTTTTTAATACATTTTTAAATAAAAAATATTTTAATCAGTCAAACTCTCAAAAATACCATATATATATATATATATATATATATATATATATATATATATATATAAGCTTACCAGCTACGCATAATACATATTAAAAAGCACTAATAGAGGCAAACTAATCCAAATTTGGAAGTGAGTAAAGTACGATGGGATGCTATTATTGTTTTTAATTTGCGTTTTCAATATTTTATTTATAATTGATGAAGTTGAAAAATTCTTCAAGGATCATGGATTTTTTTCATTGGACTTTGTAAACTGAGTTGTTGAAAGTAGTCGCTAAAATTAGGTCTCACGAGCACATGCAAAATAAGTTAGGCAATGAGTTCGTAGAATCCGCCACTACTGAAGTCAACACCAGTACAGAGAAGAAAAACTAACGAAGCTAAGGAAGATGCAGTAGATGATGTGGAGTTGAAGGAGAGAGTGAGAGCTCTCTCTCCCTACGTGTGTTTGTGGGGGAGAGTTGGTGAACTTAAAACTTCTTCTTTTATTTATGAATCTACGCGTTATATAATCATACGAAATTATTTTCCTCTGCTGCACTGCCTTTAATATTTTTTTCATTTTGGACGATAAAATGTTTTACAGTGTGTTTTAAAAATATTTTTGAGAAAAAATATATATTTTAAAGTGTTTTTTAATTATAAAATATATTAAAATTAATACTAAAATATCAAAATAATCTAAAAATTATTTAACATCAAAAATCAAAATTTTCAAAAAATACTTCGCAAAAGATTCCAAACAGCCCTTCCCTGCATACCATCGTACCATTATGGAGAGCAAAATGTCTGGATCAACAACTGCCTTGTAATGAAAATTGTTTTGATGTGTTGAGATTAAATTTAAAAAATAAATAAAAAATATTATTTAAAAAAAAACAATTATTATAATTCACTCGCAATTATATATCATGCTGATAGTAGTTGGGCTGTCATTTTGTGCAGTGGCAAGCGAACTAAACTAAGGTCATGTAGTTTTGTCCAAGTCTAAAATCGCGCTTCACGCGTGTCAAAAAGAGTGTAATTGTCTGCTTGTGCGCCAAATGGGTGGTTCAGGGATTCATGGGCATGGCCATGTGCTAGTGATCTGCTTGCTCGCGCACCAAGGTCATCTCAACACCATGGCAGGGCACCTGGCTCGAGAACAGGTACTCATCTTATCATGACAGATTACACCATACCTAAGAGCATCTCCGAAGGAGTCATTTCAGAGAGCCAAATCTTTAAAATAGATGTTTGAATAATATAAAAATAGTTTTTTTGTTGATGTGCATTTTAATGGTAAAAGGCATTTTGGAGAGCCATTTTTTTATATTATTATTTTAATGTAATGCAATTACTTTGTATATAATTTAATTATGCAATTAATTATACAATTAATAGGAGTAAGTTATATAATTAAATAATTAGTTTTAAAAAACCCTCCAACAATATAATTATTAATTTTTCAGATTTAATATGAAATTAAAAAAATTAATTTAAAATTAAAAACCCCGCAATAATTTAAATTTGTATGTTTTATTTAAGGTTGTTGTATTTGAAGTTAATTAATGCTACGTATTGTTGTTGAGTGTTATAAGAACTTTAAGAAACAAACTGAATTGCTATTAATTTCATAACACGATACAAAATATTTGAAGAAAATTAAAAATAATTAATTAAACATACATTCCATTACAAATAATTAAATCAAATCAATTACAAATTTAGACCTCTCTTTGCCATAATTCCCCGTTTTCTATTTTCAAAATAGGCTGCAGACATTGGATTCATACCAGAAGTATCCACCTTCATGATTTCATCCTCTTGTCTCTCTTCATTTTGTTCAATTAATTTAGCTTGTTGCTCTAACATTGTTACTCTATGGTGATATTTTTTATCCTCAATTTTTTCGATACTATTCGTGAATTTGTCTAAGAGATTTGATACAAAAATCTCGCCAACCTTTTCTTTTCCTTGTCTCCGTGCAAGTCGTTCCTTTGCAGCTTTTTGACCAATTGGTCTATTTTGGTAAATAAATGCGTCACTGTCTTCTCCTAAACTAACAGAATCAGCGGTTGATGGATTTGAAGAAGCTGGACTTGCATTTCCATGATTTTTTGGTTTCTTGTTTGACTTCTGATGAAGACATGCACGTTCAAATTGCCACTTGGGTTCATTTTTTAAGATAACCCAACAATGCTCCAGTTGAAATCGTTTGCCAATGACTGAAGCATACATTTGCCGAGCATCATTAATCTGGTAAATCAATTTCAATAAATAAAACTATGTTATATAATAAATATGTTAAACAAATAAATTAATATGGAAATGATAAAAAAAAACATTACCCTTGATTCTTCAGTCGTTCCACTTTGTTGACGGTTTTCAATCTGGGTAACAAAACCAACAAATTTTCCAACTTCTCTATTTATTTCTTGCCATCTATTTGAGATGCTTATCTGAGAACGATTATTCATGTTTGCTCCATTCTCGACAAAGGAAGCATGTACTCGAGCCCAAAATTGTCTTGTTTGTTGATCAACTCCCGTGATTGGATCTTTGCTAGTATTTAACCACGCAGATACAAGTAAACAATCTTCTTCTGGCGAGAAGTTTTTACTTCTTTGGGATTTTTTAGTTGTATGAACAATATGATCACTTTGTTGAGTAACATTCTGTTCAGACTCACTTATAAGAAAGTCAGTGAATGAATTTGGCAAATCCGAGTCCATCTGCATAAAAAATATATTGTATAAATTAAGCTAATTGATCAACAACATCGTAAATTTTCAATTTCGCATAATTATTTTTTAACTAAATATTATTATTAATTACTCTTTTTTTTACTACTAAATATTATTATTAATCACCTCCACAACAGTTCAAAAAACTACATTTACACAGTTCTTAAATCTAACTGTAAATTTAAACATGTAATTAAGCTAATTGATCAACAAAATCATAAATTTTCAATTTCTCATAATTATTTTTTTTACTAAATATTATTATTATTATTATTATTATTATTATTATTATTATTATTATTATTATTATATTATTATTATTTATTCCTAAATATTACCCCTCGAAACCCTACCTCTTTCACTTCTCATTTGCGTTGCCAATTCTCCCAAATTGCAGCTCACCTCACGCCTCTCTCATGGCCATCTCTCCTTCTCCGTCCCTCACTGCTCCCGGCTCACCTCACGCCTCTCTCATGGCCATCTCTCCTTCTCCGTCCCTCACTGCTCCCTGCTCCCTGCTCCCCTCACGCCTCTCCCATGGCGCTCCCCCCCTCTCACTCTACTTTTTTTCCTCGACTCCCTCTCACTCTGCTCTCCCCCCTCTGTCAAGTTTCTATTATATGGGTTCTATTTTTTGATCAACAAACCTAATTGTCCAGACAAAAATATATCAAGTTAAGAAAACAAACCGAAGATTCTGGGGCAGAAGGTTTGACAGGGACCGAAGATGCAATCTGCTCGTTGGATTTTGAACTTTGATGAAGGTATTTTCTCGCCAACTTTTCTTCTTCGGATTGGATGCAAAATATTCTGTGTTTTTTCAATTTTTTAATTTTGTGGGTTGCTGTGTTGATGGGTGTTCAATTGTTGAATTCGTTGGTCGCTGTGATGATGGGTGTTACTTTGTTGTGGGTTGATGTTGCTTTGTTGAATGAGTTGTGTGTTGTGTGTTTCAATTTCTTTCTTGCTGGGTTTTTTATTGTAGCATGGCCAACGGATCTATTTCAACGGTAACATGAAAATTTGCCTCTGCAGAAACCATCTGTAGGAATGGCTCCCAGATGGCTTCCGAAAATGAAGAAGCCATTTTGGCTCTTCATATGGCTCCTCCCGCTGGAGACGAAAATTAACCCAAAAAAGCAAAATATTTGAATTTTTGGCTTTGGCTTCCCGGATGGCTCCTCCCGCTGGAGATGCCCTAACCATTATCTAGCCATAGAAAATTTCCATTGCCTTGCAATGTAAATCAGCTCTGGGCTCGCACGTGCGTAGTTGATTTTTAATTATAATGTTTGTAACTATACTAAAAAATATTTTTTAAGTGATTTTTATTAAAATATATTAATTTAATGTTTTTTTATTTTTTTAAAAATATTTTTAATATAAACATGATAAAACAATTCAAAAATATAAAAAACTTAATTTTAAATAACTTTAATTTTAATCAACAGGGCACAATATCAAACAAGCATGGTGATTATACTTGACTATAGGTGACTTGGTGTCTATTTAAGAGTATGTTTGAGATTGTTTTAAAAATATTTTTTGTTTAAAAATATACTAAGATAATTTTTTTTTATGTGAAAATGATTTAAAAATATTAATTTAAAATAAAAAAAATTCATTTTTTTATTAAGAAATGGTGTCAAACATGATCTCGGTGTGGATTGGATTCTACCACTCTTTTTGAAACAGTTCTAGAGTATTTGGATTTTATATTCTCCGTGAACGTTTGTAATTATTGTTTTTGAAAAATAAATAGCATCTTAATTATTTTTAAAATCAAGAAGTAAAAGATATACTCCACGTCTATAGAAACTTTAAATCGAGTATTAATTTGTTCTAAATCTCGTCTTAAAGCCATCCAATCTTATGGGCATGATCAAATCTACCCTGTTCTGCCACTTAATTAATAGTTAAGCTTGAAGGAGTTGAAATCAGGAAAATTATATCCAGTGTTTTTTATACTTTTTGTTACTTTGACTCTCTTTTTAAAAAAATATATATATAATTTGTATTATATATTTTACAAGTTACACACCAATTTATAACATCACAAAAAAAAAAATATTCACATAGTAATCATTTTATTTCAATTAAAAAGTATTTGCCATGTTAAGGAAACAAATTTGGCACTCTCCTTCTCATTGTCAAGCATAAAACAATCTTGCCACCAAACCCAAAAATAATTTGGATTATCAACATCAATTGACATATTTATCTATTTGTTCATCTTGAGAATCTAATAAAAGAAACAACAAAATTCTTTCCTATTTTATCTCCGTTCTCTCTTGAGCATTGATGTTGTGATTTCAAGACGATTGAAATTCTTATTATTTTAAACAAAATATTATTAATTTTTAAATCTCAGTGCATGGTAAAATGAGATTTGAAAAGAGTTTTAAATTTTAGTCAAATAATAAATAACTATAATATTATAAACAAATATGATAAATACACCCCGTGCAAAAATATTTAAATCAAAACATTATCAATAAGAGATAACAATTATATCGAGAAATCAATAATTGAAAGGTTAAGTCAAGCTATTTAAGATTTTTTTAATATTAAATGAAATAAATGATTTTTAAATATAAATTAAATTGTTTTATTTATTTAATTTTATAAATCTAGAATTATAATTTATATTTTGGCTAACATGTTAAAGACCTAAGGGGTCACGCGTGTAAAAATCACTAGTCAAAGATCAAATTAAGATATCTAATAAAGTGTGATTAGATTCAAAATAATTTTAGAAATTAAGCATTATAATGTATTTAATTGAAAAATTATAATTTTCTTCATAAAATACTTAAGCACGGACTTGATTGGTCGAGTATTTAAAATCATATTTGAATAATATATGAATATTATTTAAAGAGCAAATAAATATTTTATCACTTATAGGGGGTGTTTTGGAGTGTGGTTGCGGTTGTTTTTGAAAGTGTTTTTCGTTTAGAAATACATCAAAATAATATAATTTTTTTATTTTTTAAAAATTATTTTTGACATCAGCACATCAAAATGATCTAAAAATACCAAAAAATTTCATTTAAAATGATTTTTTTTTCTTCAAAATTTGGCCAAACGACGGTTCAACCGCTTAGCTAAACAGACACATAGAGCTCTTAAGATTTCTTGTGAATATAAAAATATGACTTTTATTTTGGAAGAGGTTGTCTATTAAAAAAATTGCATAAATCACGAAATAAAGGTTATGCCTTTTAATTTTAACAAATGACTTTAGGCGAGTATTGTTTGATGGATCTTGAAAAGTGAATATTATGTACTGCACTTAAAACTCTTGAAATTCTAAAAAAACTTCAAATTTATTTTTTTAAAATAAAATAAAAACAATCAAACCAATAAAACTCGATTTATTTTTATTTTTATCAAGATTGAGATAAATTCAATTTTTTATATTTCACGAGGATATATATAAACACATCGATTTGCAATAAGATGCAACTAAAAAAAATCAAGAAACATAAAAAACAAATATAACTTGAATTGATGTACCTCATCAAAATAAAAAAGAAGATATCCGGACAGGTTTTAGCATCCACCCAGCATTGGTCAATTAGAGACGATAATAAATAACCACAAAATCAAGTTTTTATTATATCTGTAAAGTATTTATATCTCGTTAATAAAATTTTAAACACTTGATTATATATACATATATTTAAATTTGTGTTTGGTTTTGGATAGAGTTTGTTAATATTTATGCTCTATTGATCATACATAATGCAATAAAACTATTTTAAAAACTTATTGTCGAGTTAATTCAGATATAATTTGGCTAATATTCGTGACCCAAAGAGATTAAAAAAAATAAATGATTCGGCACACGCGTTAACTAATTTTTCACAAATTCACGTTTTTAACATTCAACTTCATTTTTTAAGGACGCCTCACCCTTTATCCAGCCACGCAACGTCAACCATCACTACACAGCAAAATCAGAGTGAGTGAAGCTCCTCAACTCGTACTGTACGACCATATTTTCAACCACTCATTACTCGACGCCTGGAAAATAAAATCTAAGACTCCTGTATCTCAGCTACACATTTCACATACGACGTCACTGTATCACCGAATAATTTCTCAGCACATTAAAGAGACACTAGTAAGTACTCTCTCTATCTTTCTCAGAATTTAAACATCGCACGGATCTCAAGGCCCGCTAAATTAAGAGGGAGTTTCCAAAACTGTACCAAACCTGTGAGCACCACCACCCACAATATTTTCACCTTATTATTATTATTATTATTCACTGTCGTCTCTATCGGAAACTGGCTTTTATTAGCGAGGTTGAATAGACCAAACTGTCAAACAGACACGTGTAATCCTATTTGTTTTGCCGATTGAGTCCCAAGAGTTCGTTTAATAAGATGGCTTTAGCCGGGCTTTTACCTGTTACCTAATATAACCGCTTCCATGGTCGAATCATTTCAAAGCAGACAAAGACCTTTCTCGTCATTTCATAATTCAAATTTAAAATTAACCGGCTTCAAAGAAAAAGCCAGCGTCAGAGAGGGGGGGATATATCTTAATATCAGTAATTAATTAATAATCTATTCCATTCTATCTCATCTAAAATCCTATACACCCCAGCGCAGAGCTGAAGACAGAAAGAAGACCTCTCTTTCTTTTGCTAACAACGGATTTTCTAATTAACGGCGTTAGAATCAAGTCTAAACGGTTTCTCATTCTCATTCTCATCTCTCTCTCTCATGATCTCGTGTTTGCAGTAACCTGGTCTAGTTCTTGCAACCACCGTCTTGTCTCATATTTTTTTTTACCGGTAGAGAGATACAAGAAAAGAACAACCTCGCCAGTAATCTCACCTTCTGGCGAGAGGTCTCAATCTCGCCGAGCTTCCGCTTCTCTCCACCGGAGAATCTTTTTCTTAGCTGAAGAGAGACGATTTGAAATAAAAAAACGAAGAAGTAAAGTATAGGAGGAGGTTAACGTGCAATGCAGGGAAATTAAAAGAGAATCAAGGAAGGAAGGCGGTGTTTGGTTGGAGGATCTTACACGGCAAAGATGCTATGCTGCAAATAAGATGATACCTTCTACCTTCAATTTCCCTTTCCTTTAGCCGTAATTTATTCGATCTCTCTTTTGAATTCTCTCTTTGTTTAAATTCTCCTCTCTCTTCTCTTCCTTTCTCCGTTGTGCACTTCTCCAACTCCTTCCCCTTCTCTCTCTAAAAATTGGACTCTGTTTTTTCCTGTTTAATAGTTGAGGTCTGCAAAATTTTGGTGCAAAAAACCTCGAAGGTGTGTTTTTTGTAATTTTGATCCTCTGATCGGTTAGTTTTTGGAGTCCAAAAATGTTCCAGGTTACTCAATTTTGCTAATTCAGGTTAATTTTAAGCTGTTTTGGATCTTATTGAAAATTGCACCTGCAGAAATTAGAATTTAATTAACAATCCCGCGTTTCCTTTTCATCAACATTTTTTATTTGAAAAAAGTTTGGTTTGTGTGAATTATGAGAGATTATTATTGTAATTATTACTAATATCCAATGAAGGAATAATTAATTATGTTTTACTTGCCATAATTGCTTACTTTCCAATCGAGATCTTAAGCTGAAACAAATTGCAGATTTTGCTATTAATGGAATTAATCACCCCTAATCCTTATCATTCTCACCCGTGCTTTATTAAGTTGCCTAGTTTTGCTATCCCTAACTCTCCAAATTCTTGCTTTGCAGAATTACATACAAGAATCAGAGATTTTTGTACACAAGTGTTAATGCAACAGTGGGCCGCCCAGATTTTTTTTTTGCGGGCGGGCGGTTTTTATATAGTCTTGTGTTAGGTATCAACTCATAATGCCATCTGAAATAATGGACTCACAGGGCTTATCTTCATCATCATTTTTCTCTGGGGATGTTTCTTTTCCAGAGGTACTGCCGGTGCATCTCTGTGTTTCAACCATTAGTTTAATCATCTGTTCGCGTTATCATTTCTGATTCTGTTTCATGGTTAGGTTATACTTTTGCAAGGGTTTATATATTGGTGTAGATTGTAGTGCTTAACTATTACTACTATTATGCTTTTTTTCTACCCGTTCAATGTTTGAATTGTTACTAATTGGTTATGTTTTCTACCCATGGCAGAGGCAGGTAGGGTTTTGGAAGTCAGACACGATGCCTGATCGACATGGTCAGTATATTTGAGATATGTGTAGGTTTTAAGGTTTTGATTCATCAAATGAACTGCTGGATCTTTTTTTTGTTATATTTAGATCCTTTTGATCGAGAACTTGGAATTGTTTGTATGGCAGCTAAGCAGTATGTTGGTCAATTCCTAGGACGTAACGAGTGTTCCTATATAGTCAGTCACTTTAGAACTCCTTTTCTTCCCAAATTGGGATCTGATTGTTTCTAGATTCTCACTTTAACATCGATTTTGTTCTGTGGTTTAGAAGGTTGGATATATCTTTCAATTCTGTCTGCCAGATTGCTAATAAACCATGTGGACATCAAGTAATTTAACAAGTATCTTGAACTGGCAAAAGAAGAATTAGCTCCGTGAGATGACATAAACTGCTATTAATGAGGTCTATAGGATGACATACCGTGGCATTATTGAGAGAATAAAGGTTTAATTTTATGAATATGGATTGATTGACCTGCCATAGCTGCTAACATGTTTAAGATTTTAGTTTTCCTTAACAAATATTTAATCATGATCATCATTTTTGTCATGAGCCTTAATAATCTTATTGAAAATACTTTGATATCGGTCTAAATGTTTAATGACGATCTTCATTTTTGTCATGTGCCTTTAATAATCTTATTGAAAATACTTTGTCAACAAAGATGGAACTAGAATTATTGATTTTTCTGGAAGCATGCACTAAGTAATTTTGCAAGTGAGTTTCCGGAGAAAGAAAGAGCCAGAAGGAAACTTAAATCGGATACTTCACTCATTCTTTTCATTGAATTTTCTGTTCTCCTAGAAGTGTTTTTCAGTAGAAGCACGTGTATTTCATGCACTCAGTTTTGATTATTAGAGGTGGGGCTGGTGCCAAATTGAAATTTAATCAGAATTTAAGAATGGACCCAACCTTGGAATTAATTATTGTTCTCTAAATTCAGTAGCAAACTAATCTTCTTAGTGCATGATCAATTTGGGAAATGATGTCATTGCTAGATGGGTATAGCACTTCTACTATGGTAGGTGAGTTTTTTCATCAGAAACTAATGTAATTTGTTGATTTGCAGTTGGGAAATCAGCTGTTTTGACACCCCTAGAGAAACCTGTAGCTGTGGATTCGGATAAATCTCTTGAACACCCTAAGCCTTCCATAATGCGTGACCATAAAATGAATCATAGCTTAGACAAGCATGCGGTGGGAGCAGAGAGAGCATTAAGTAGGTCCTTCACATCATTGAAACCTGGAGACAATGATCCTGGTACAAGGACTAGTTTGAATGTACAGCCAGCATCTTATTTTGCAGAAGGTTGCAAAGTGAGATGGCAACTCAGCATGAGAATAGTCTCTTCTCAAGCTCATTATCAGAATTATTTAGCAGAAAGAGTAAGTTTCTTCTCCTTTTTGGCTTGTGTTTCCACACCTCTTCCACTAAGGCCATGTAAATTTAAATCACATGCCACATGCTAACCTTTGCCATATCTAGATTTGGTTTCTAAGATATACTTTCCGTCTAAGATACTGTGTCCTGATCTACTGATTCATGCTCTTGATGCAGCGAGTTTATCTTCAACCAATCCTCTATATGGCCATTCTGTTGATACTTTTGCATCTCATTTTGAGGAAGGGGAACCTTTTGAGTCCATTGAAGAAATTGAGGCCCAAACCATTGGTAACCTTCTCCCTGATGATGATGACTTGTTTGCCGGGGTGACTGATAGGGTAGAAAATATCAATCATCCCAGTGGTGGAGATGATATGGAGGATTTGGACTTTTTCAGCAGTGTTGGAGGGATGGATTTAGGGGATGATGGCTCTGTGGCCCAGATTGATTCTGAATTTCCCAGAGGAGCTTCCAATGGTCAGCTTGGGGCATCCAATCTTTCAGTGGTAGGAGAACACCCATATGGTGAGCACCCTTCTAGAACACTCTTTGTGAGAAATATAAACAGCAATGTTGAAGACTCTGAGTTAAAGGCTGTGTTTGAGGTATGTGTTTGACATGTTTTTTTAGTTTGCATTTCACACATGCTATTAGTTTGAGCTACTTGTCTTCAAAGAATGCCTCACCCCTGTAATTATTTTGTATGCTGAATGTGCAGCAATATGGTGATATTCGTACACTTTATACAGCTTGCAAGCATCGTGGTTTTGTCATGATATCCTATTACGATATTAGAGCAGCCAAAAACGCGATGAAAGCACTACAGAATACGCCGTTGAGACGTAGGAAACTTGACATCCATTACTCAATTCCAAAGGTGGATTTCAATGCTTTTCCTGCTTTAATTGCTGTGCTGTCATTAGTCCATCATCAATTTAGTTACTTTATCAGAATGACGGTCCGGTTGCTAAGATTTTCTCTTCTGCATACATTCTACATTTGTGTACATGCATGAATCCTGTCACATGACTCGTAGATTACTTTTGTCAGGACAACCCTTCAGAGAAAGATTTTAACCAGGGTACTCTGGGTGTATTCAACCTTGATTCTTCTGTTTCAAATGACGAACTTCGTCAGATATTTGGCATTTATGGAGAGATCAAGGAGGTGAACTCGGTTGCCGATTTTATATTTCTATTAACAAAACTCTGGAACCTAGGCATGAACCCATGTTGCTCTTGCATTGCAGATTCATGAAACCCCAGACAGAAATCATCACAAATTTGTTGAATTTTATGATTTGAGAGCTGCAGAGGCTGCTCTTTGTGCATTGAACAAGAGTGATATTGCTGGGAAGCGGATTAAGCTAGAGGCAAGCTGTCCAGGGGGATTAAAGCGGTGGGTATTGTCCAAGCATAATAACTCTGCATTTATGTATTTCTCCCCACATTCTTTTTTCCTCCTTTTGCTTTATTTTTCTTTTGATTAACTATCCAATTTAGTGGGAGAGTTGCCGAAGTATTTCCTCTCTTTCCATGTCTGGGTGCGATAAAATAGAGAAACATTAGTTTAAGCAGACAGGACCAATGGTTTTCTTGTTTGCATTTACATTTTCGTATATATACTTGCTAATATTTAAGCTAGTAGCTGGCTTGTCATTTCTGCTTAACTAACCTAGACTTTTCTTTGGATCTCTCGCTAAACTTTAGGTTTATTTTGATTTTTGGCATGCAGTTTTTCGCAACAGATTCCTCCTGAGTTGGAACAAGATGATTTTGGGCCTTTTGTGCAGCAGATTAGCCCTCCTATTAACTTAACTACTGGATTCTCTGGTATGATTGTTGGAAATGTGATATCTTACTCATTATAGGATTATGCTACATTAGACAAACCAAAGCTAGTGAATTTTGCACAAATAGACAATGCCAGGAGTTATAATATCATGACACTTTTGAGTCATTTATTTCATATGTCTGTTCATGTAAAATTCATTAAATTTCATTCGTTATATTCATTTTTATCCCTCATTAAATTAATAGTCATGTCTCTCATGAAGCATTGTTAACAGGAACTATTACATCCAGTGGCATGGATAATGGGCCTATTTTGGGTGCACCCTCTGCAATACAAGCCCCATTTTTGAAATCTGCATTGCATCAGGGAATCACTTCTAGTGTTCCTAACAGCTTGTCCTCACTTTTGAGAGTTGAATCATCTGGCAATCAAACTGGCTTTGCTGAGCTCAGTCACTCACCAGGTCAATTGAAATTTGATATTCAGGGCACTCCAAATTTTCATCCTCATTCTCTTCCAGAGTATGATGGTTTAAATAGTGGTGTTCATTGCAATTCTCCTGGAGCAATGGCTGCAAACATCAATCCAAGGCCACTTGAAAGAATTGATACCCGGCAGCTAGCCAGAATGAGCTCAAATGGAAACCCAATTGAATTCAGTGAAGGAGGTAAGTGCAATGGATACTTCACTGAAGTTGTCTTTTATTTGTATTTTTTGGTTTTCGGACTCCACATAGCTGGTGGAGCCCAGTGCTGCTGCTAACAATACTGAAAGTTTTCAGTGGTTTGACTTATAAAAGCTAAGTTTTCAAATTACCATATCTTTTCCACGGAACTACAAGAATTTCTAGATCAAGGTTAATAGGTTTCATTGCATGCCTTAGTTTGCTAGTTTCACATGCAGATAGTGAAAGTTGTGATGTTAGAAAGATATACTTATTAAATGATTGAGTTCTGTGCTAGAAGAAAACTTATTTGTTACAATTTCAAATTCTTAATAGATTCATTTGTCTGGCCTTTGCTCCATTTTATCAGTTTTTGGATCCGCCCAAAATAGAAGCTGCTCTCTAACTGGGCATCACTATATATGGGGTAGCTCCTATCATCACCAGCCTCCAGGCATGATTTGGCCAAGCTCTCCATCATTTGTCAATGGAATTTCTATTCCCCATCCTGGACCTCGGCTGCATGGACCCCTTAGAGCACCATCTCCTATGCTGAATCCAGTTTTACCCATCAATAACCAACATGTGGGATCAGCGCCAGCTGTTAATCCTTCCCTCTGGGATAGGCAACAAGCATATGCAGGGGAATCTCCTGACACTTCTGGTTTCCATCCTGGTTCCCTTGGAAGCATGAGGATATCCAATAATTCGTTGCAGTCCATGGAATTTCTCTCTGCTCACATGTTTCCTCATGTTGGCAGAAACTGTCTGGAACTTCCAATGCCCCAAAAAAATGTCGGGCTCCAATCCCAACAGCAGAGGTCCATGGTGTATCCTGGCAGAGGCCAAATGATTCCCATGGTTAATACATTTGATCCTCCTAGTGACCGTGCTAGAAGCCGTAGAAATGAGGGCGGCATTAGTCAGGCTGACAAGAAACAATATGAGCTTGACATTGATCGCATATTGCGGGGGGAGGACAACCGTACAACACTTATGATAAAGAATATTCCTAACAAGTATGTGGTACCTAACTTCAAAACCGTGATCAAATTCTGCTTGGTGGCTACTATTTATTTATTGCTGGAACTTTGTTTTTGAAGTTGTAACTTGTAGTCCATGAAAGTGTGCTGTTTTTGCATGCTCAATGATTTTTGTACAGAAGACAAGAAAGATTTGCACTATGACCACATTTCAGTTAAAAGGTCACCAATAGTTCTTTTTTTCTAGGCTATGATTTAACCCTGACAACGTGGTGTTGATTGCAGGTATACTTCAAAAATGCTTCTGGCAGCAATTGATGAACAGCATAAAGGGTCTTACAATTTCATTTACCTGCCAATTGATTTTAAGGCAAGTGCCCTTTAATTTCAAGGTTAAAGATGAATAGTGGGAAAACCAAAGTTTCTGTTAATACACTTTCAATCCATATGCAATACCTGACCCTAACAATTTTTGCAGAACAAATGCAATGTTGGGTATGCATTTATCAACATGATTGAGCCCAGTCAAATAATTCCATTCTATCAGGTCTGTGATGTGTAAGCTGTGATGTTGTTAATAGATCAGATAAATTGCTTTGTCTGCCCTTGTTATACTTTTCATTCCTATTACTCCGCCTACCCTAAATGTTAAGGTGAAGACTAAAGCTAAAAGGAAAGTTAAATTATGGCAGGCATTTAATGGAAAGAAATGGGAGAAGTTCAATAGTGAAAAAGTAGCATTGCTTGCATATGCTCGCATACAAGGAAAAACAGCTCTCATTGCACATTTCCAGAACTCAAGCTTGATGAACGAAGATAAGAGATGCAGACCCATTCTCTTCAATACTGATGGACCTAATGCAGGAGACCAGGTATGCACATCACAGCATGTCAGGCATTTTGGATTTTAGTTACATGTTTCCATATTGACTTCAACATAAAACAGAATCTAGAATTGCTGCTAAATGTGGGTGGAATTATGTGCTGATGTCCATAAAATGGGCAGTCTTGACGTCGAACAACCAAATTCTTCTCATTAAACTGCAATCTTAGAGAAAAGAATGAAACTAATTTCACGCTGACCCTGTATTTATTTGCAGGTGCCCTTTCCAATGGGAGTTAATGTAAGAACTAGATCTGGGAAACCCCGAACCATCACCCAGGAGGAGAATCAGCAAGGAAGCCCATCAAATCTGGCGGGCGGGGAGGATTCTTCAAATGGGGACGGTTCCTCAGGTTCTGGAAAGGAGTCTGATTAAGCAAGCTACTTGTTTTTGAGGGCACTAACCTTGTAGGACTGAGTAATTTAAAATCGGTACCACTCCAATTCATCATGAATGATGTTGGGGTGTCTGATTGAAAAGATAGCCTTTTTGTTTCAGCTTTTTTGAGAAGCTTCTTAACCTAAGGTGATTCTCCAATTTTATTCTGGTTTTCATAAAATTCTAAACTGGTTAGGCAAGAGAAGCATCTGGTGGAGCTTCGAAATTTTGGATGCTGTTGAGAGTACTATATAGATATATATACATAAAACATACTGTAGCTTGTATAAAAGTTTCTGAGAACTGAAGCGATCTTTTGCCGTGGTTCCAGAGGCTCCTGTATTTTCCCGGCTTTTGTTTGTTATTTAAATGTCGGGCTTGGATCCCCTTTGTAATTTCTCGCTGATATATACCGAAGTCAGGGAGCTCTGTTTTGGGAATTTTTGAAGCGGTCAACTAATGATGTCGTTTACCATTTTTGCTTATTGATAGAGGCATGTTGTGCCCGTAACTTTGTGCCTATTTGTTTCTGGAAACCCCACGATTTTACGGCCTCACATGCTGTTTATTTGTATGTGTTGTGGTATCTAGTTTATCTTTAATTGATACAATCCAGGAATTTTATTCCAGCAAGAACGTAGAGGAATGGTGAAAAATAATGAAAGGCAAGTGAATTCACAATTCCTAGACACAGATCACAATAATTAAATCATTACTTTGCTCTTTCAATGATATTTCTATTGGTATAATCAGATCTTTTCTGGGAAATCCACTATGGATTTGATTGGGGCTAATTTGGGTTTTTGATATATTAAAAATACATTTTAAAAGCTATATTGTCCTTAAAAATAAAATTTAATAAAAGGTTGATGGGATCAATTCTGTATTTTAATATCTTGGAAGCAAAGTGTAAAGAAATATTTGAGTTATTTAAGTGTATTTCTTTATGTTGAAATAAATCTGGGTCTGCCCGCAGTGTAGCATGAAACCCTGTTTAGTAGTGCCAAGAAATACAATTGCTTGAATGACGACAGAGAAACACGAATGCATAGGTGTCAACTCAAACACCATGAACACAAGGGTAGCAGAATTACAGTCTTGGATAATGGATGCTGCTGCCAGCATAGGATCATTCTCAAACTTCTACTTCCATCCACGTAAGCCGGTCGGGGTGTTTGTTTTTATAATTCAACTTGATTTTAAAGTGTTTTTAATTTGAAAAGATATTAAATGAAGTTTTTTTTAGATATTCTCTTGATAATTTTAAAGTGCTGTGTAAAAATTTAAAAACAATCTAAAAATTATTTTAATTAAAAAATATTATTGAAAAACACCATGCACTATATATTACCCAAAAAAATAATATGTAGGCTGTAATTAGCTTTAGATTAAGCTGATTTATTGGAGATTGACAATTATAACCTCAAATTAAAACCTCAAATTACGGAGAACCGAAAAGTGAGCCCTTTAAGCTTAAATGATATGAATGGAACGAAAATCATTAACAAAAGTAATAAAACAAAATGGTGTTTTGAACTGTGAAATCACTATAGAAATGTAGCATGTGTTGTAAAACTTCCAACGTTTTTGTCTGCTTTCATGTGACATTTTTGTTATTTTATTTGCCTTCTCTCTCTCTCTCTCTCAAAGTTTTGACTTCTCATTTTCATCCTCCCATTTCACATTTTATTTTTTGTTTCATAAATTTGTTCTTTTGCATTTCCTAACATGTCTGTTCATAGTTTTGGACACCATTCCACTAAAAATAGCAATTAAAATAAATAAATAAATAAATACAATTTCAAGAGAGGGGGGGGGGGACTTTAATTCTCAGACTCTACTTCAATTTTTTCCATTATACTTCAATAACTATTAAATTTGATACCAGATTTTATCCCAATTTAGCTCAATAAAAGGCCAAAATGGAGAGAGATGAAAATACAAGAAAAGAAAAACAAAATGGCTCAATCGAGAGAAAAAATACGTTTAACCATCCAATCTATACGTTTCAAAATACTATCATTTGCTATCAATTGTAGAGAAAAAAAACAGGCGCCCAAACACACCGAAACCTGAGCAAGGCAAAAGGTTGGTTGAAAGGTTAAAGTTTGGTCCAGCAAATGATAATATCAAAGAGTTTCCCATGAGTTTTTGACTTTTTTTCCGCTAAAAACATTTAGGTCTGAGCAGCATAGCAGCTGCGAGAAGTAACCTAGTTCCTACCTTAATCGAGACTTGAGCCTCCATGATGGCAACTCATAGTTTGCTTTTGTGTCATTCCTTATGAATTGCAGAAAGCATCACTTTGGGTAGAGAATGTCATAGTGACCCGGACGATAAAGCATGGTGATGAAGGGGTTGATGCTCTCAGAACTAGCACTGCTACCACTTGGGAGATTGCCCGGAGCAGGAACAAAATTATGATGATTTACACTGACACCACCTGCGTCACAAGAGCTGCGGTCGAGGTATACCACACGAATTGGCACACCCAAAGCATCCGACAGTGCAGTAATGTGCATGTGGTCACTTTCTTCACCCATAGGTTCCACTGATGACTTGCAAAACTAAGGCAAAACAGATATATCAATTGGGAACTCCAAGATTTTATGCATTCATTATCGAACTTTCTGAAATACATGAAACTGGATTTCTACCATGATGAATTTGACACCAAGAAAAGGCATCAAAGTGCTAAATAAACAAACTATTAATGGTGTTTGGTTTGGAACGTAAAACTTTGAAGAGGTTAGATTGAAAGACAAAGTAAGGAGAATTGTAGACTAGATGTAAGAGTACACCGATTTAAGTTATGCTAGAGAAAGCTAACAATTCATCCTTGTTTTTCATAAAGTGCACACAATGCATGGAAAATGTTTGAAAGTAATACCAGAAACTATAGTCCATTGAACAAACCTGCTCTACTGTTGTGTTCGTCAATCCAAGTATAAAGGGTTCAAAAAACTGAGAACGTTTTCTTATTTCTCCGGTGGTCACAAATCTGAAAAACATGACAACTAGCCAACCATCCAACCAAATTTGTCAGGAGAAGGTTGCAAACATCAATTCATACCATCACGCAGTCAAGACACTCACTGTAGTCTGATACGGACTGATCACAACTCCTATTTTGAAGCTCTTCATGACTGCAAATGAGAATAGAAATAGTATTTAGAGCTCAAAAGGTCAAATGACCAGGATTAACAAGAACAATCTAATATTTTGGCCTCATATAACACTACATCAGTTCATGGTTGTAAATAAAAATGCAGGAGCTGATGAGTAGTTAAGACTTAAGAGAGCTAAAATTCCAATGCAGTTGTACTTTTTAAGCAGTTTAACAGACATAACATAGCAGGGGAAAAGGGCACCTTATTGAATTTTCATTTCCTTGAAGAACATCATCCAGCTGCTCAAGAAATAACTGCATATTTTTCACAATGGAATCTGAGATACAGATTATATGCAAGAAAGCCTTGAAGGCAGGTACGATTTGGAAGAAGCTTCTATAAAGAAAGCTTGTCACGACTTAAAAAATCATTGCTAAAAAATTCAAAGAAAAATTAATGTTCCCATCTCAAGAATAAAGCAAGAAATGAGACCAGCTAGAAAATATTATGCTGGCATCAGCATCTCAATATAACATTAAAAGCTTGCATTAACTTAACTAAATTCATCTATGCCTCGCATATAAAAATAATATATATATTAGTCCTTCTTTGTTTTCCATAATGTTTATGTGACCGAGCTATTCCAGTGGTTCTTAAAATCATCGTCCATATTTCCAAAGAATTCCACCTCATATCTGACGGGGTCAGCAATGAAACTATAACTCCAATTCATCAAATCAATAGAACTTACAAACATGAAGTTCAAATGTCCAAATCATATTCTAAAACTGGGTTTCCAATGAATTTGCTTGTAAATTGCACAAGTATAGACTTCAGTTCACTCTACGGACTAATTCTTAAACAAAGTCATTGTTGCACAACCAACACACACACACAAAAGAAAAAAAAGATTGAAAGAGTTCAAAAATGTTTTATAAAACGAATAAACGTACACCTTGCATAAAATAACAGAATGCACATGGTAGATTTACCGCAAAAAAATCCTCAAACGTGAAGTCCACATAACCCAAACCCTGCAGTGTTTTCCTACATTCTTCAACCTTGATTTTGATGCGATCAACTTCCGCCCTATCTTGTGTCTCCAAAATATGCTCCTATCTCAAGAAAACCACAGCTTATTTAAAAGGGTAAATTACACGCATTGTGCTCCCTCCTCCTCCAACAAAAAGCAAAGAAATAGTTACAAAGACATTACTAGGTACGAAAACATAAAGCTTCGAAAGAAGCAATTCCCATCTCCACGTGTTCGCCTAATTGCAGCATATTTGTCACCGAGAACCTACTCGGGCAGAAATAACAATGAATCAGTACATTATCTCAAGACAACCATAAAGAAAACGCGATGACAATACCGACCTTTATTTTCTCAAGCAAAATAGGACTACCAGATTGATACTCAGCTGCTAATGTAGACAAAGGCTCCTGTTATAAAAAATTCAATCGCCCAAAATATAATCTTTCAATTAAAATGCAAATAAAAATTCAAACAGAATTAAAAAATCTCAAACAAGAGAAAAGTTGCCTTGTCTCCAAGCAATGGAATACTAGATTGCTTTTGCATGAAATCATCATCATCTACTCCTCCACAACAATTTGCCCAATCTTCGATTTTACATGTCAGCTGTTCTTCATTCTGCATCTTCTCCATCAGTTTCTTTCTTGACCCTTGGAAGATATTAGTGCGGTTAACAGAGTTGAGTTAAGTATGCCTGAGAATCAAGATTCTGTTCAATAGGGGGGAGGGGAGGGGAGGGGAGGGGAGACCTTGACTAAATTAATTATTTCTGTAAAAAAAATAAAAGATTTTTCTCCTGATTTTGTTTTATAGTTTTACTACTCCCTTTATTACGAAGCAAAGGCGCTTTCTTTATTACGTTACCGGCAGGCCATGGGCATGAATTGCGTTTACATTTGGCGTGGGGGCTACCCCTACCCGTGAAGATTATCCCACGAGAATTGTTACAAACCATGGACCCGGCCGTTGGCCCACATTGCATGGATCAATGTTGTTTTTGAATCTGGTTAATATATTTTGTTCTTAGGTTTTCAAAAAAATTGGTACCCGAAAATTGGATCTATAAACTAATATATACGAATAGTTATTTCCAGAGTTACATACAATTAACCAAAGTTAATTTGAGAAGAAGAATCATTCTTCATTAAACAGGGTATTTAAAAGTGTGATGATTGTTGGTTTTTAAAATATTTTTTATTTAGAAATGTATTAATATAATATATATTTTATAAAAAATATTTTTTATATCCGCATATCAAATCAATCCAAAAACATTAAAAAAAAAAAATTGGTAAATTTCATAATTTTTTTTATGAGGTTATTCTAATATCATAATTTAAATTGCGAGTTTTGCAAATTAACCCGGTTAACTCAAGGTTTTATGAGTTTTTTATAATTTTTTTATAATTTTTTTCTTCATTTAGGTTGATCGAGAGCTATATATATATTATGAATTGTGGTGGAATAAGGGAAAAGTTTGAAAAAAAATTTCTCCATCCTTAATTTGTTCTTGAAAAGAAATATCAACAAAAAAAACCTATGGTAAGACATGTGTCATCGGCAATTCCATAGTTATAAACTCAAAAATATATTTTGATTTACTTTTATTTAGCAGAATCTCCAGAACCTAAATCATTATTCATAAATGTCCAAATCGTAATATTTCACACATAAATGAAGTTAGTATTTTGAGGAGCTCGCCCAAAAAAAATAATGATCCACAAGCTTTCCTTGGTCCGGTAAGCCCTGACCGCAATTCACAAGGATAGTTATACATTAACTTCAGCAATTCACCGGACATTGAAATCACCAAACATTTTAATATTCAGGCGAAACTCTTAATAAAATGTTGAGGAAGATCAATTCCCCTGCAGTAGATATTGTTAAACCTGAAGACTTTAGATTTATAAACATTCTATATGAAATTACAGTAAATCCAATATATATATATATATATATATATAGTTTCTTGTATTTTTCTGGACAATCCCATTATGAAATTGTCAAAAACACCATAAGGTAAATAAATGACATTAATTAAATGTTATTTAAAGTTAAATGGTGTTTATTCTAACTATTTAAAATTACTTACACTTACCTCGCTTGACATCCGTAGACAAATATTATTTGGTAATGTGGTTTAAATTGATGTTGAAAAAAAACAATATATTAGTGTTTAATTAATACAAAAAAATTATAAAATTTATGTGGGTCCAGTAAAATAAAATTACTAAACCGGTGTTTCAAGAAAAGTAGTTATTCATTCTTGTTTCACTACTCCCAAAACTGCAAATCAACCACGTAGTAGCTGTATTTTAAAGTGAAAATCATAGGGCATCAACAACACAGTGGATTCTGTTAAAATATATAGCCGTTTATTTCCTTGAATTATTAATTTTATATATTTTATATTTTTATTTTTATATTTTAAATTAAAAAATTTGGTATTTTTAATATGTTGATATCAAATATTGTTTGGTTAATATTGGTTATCCGAATGAATATGGATATTTACTTGAATTATTAATTATATTATTATGATTATTAAATCTACAATATTTAAAATGTGCGCCCGCGTCATTTAAAGTAATATCACAAGTTGACAACAATATTAAAAACATGGTAACCAAACACACGAAACTATTTTTCATTAAACCTCAAACTCAATTACAGTTTTAACCAAACACTTCAATTTCAGCCATGAACTGCAACTAAAAGTATTTTTTATGAAACTATTTTTTTAAACCATAACAGCAACCGCAATACCAGATACACCCTATGTATCCAAATAGGCATGAATATTTATGTCCATATGAAAGTGAAATATACCACTTGCAAGATTCTCGACGTCAAGGAAAATCAACAAGGATAAATAATTAAATCATGCACATTCGTCACAGCGCAATGTAATTGAACTTGTTATTAGAGTGTAGAAATAAAAATGGAGAGTTTTAAAGAATATGTACGGTTTTTCATACAAGTCACAAGTGTAGATTATAATCATATCAATAATACTACATAACTATATTATAAAAAAGTTACAAGGAGATATGACATTTATATTATATGATCATAATCTCAATTTATCCAAGATAATATTTTAATTGGCACTCCATGTTCTCAAAATCAAAGCAACTAAAGACCTATTTGAATGGAATATACCCTTATGGTGAAATAACAAATAGTTTGATGAGATAAGTGAAGTAAGAAAATAATACAATATTTTTTATAATGAATAAAAAGAAGAAGAAAATAATTATTCTTTATGACAGTAGTGTGTACTTCATCAATGGCAGAATCGTAAACTCCACTCCCTGGAACCACAGCCAAAACTCTTGCCTATCTCCTAAACCCACCCGTTTGCCTTCAATCTGATTCCCTCCACTGAATATGTGCTGTTTTTCTTGATGGATCTACGAGTCGTAGGCTTGAAAATTGCTTCTACCGATAACCTTGGACCAGGCCTGATCTGAAAGGGCCTCGAGCTTGGACCACTTTTGCCCAGCTGGCCCAGGCCTGTAAACCATTTTTTGACATGTACGTGATCGCTCATCGTTTTTTTTTTTGCACCCACAAAAGAATTAAATAGCGGTGAATAAAACAAAGAAAGGACTTTTTTTTTATTTTTAAAATTAATTTGTATATAAAAAAATATTGATACACATGAGACCATGTGCTAAGATATGCGTGGCCTTTGAAAATGGCATGGAGCGTCCAGGAGGTCGTTTTAGGGTTATGTCATCCAGTATGTAATGGGTGGTCGTAGTCAAATGGGAATAGGCAATGAAAGTCACCGACAACCCTAAGCAACTGGCCGGTTGAAGGTCAGTCGAACCACCTTAAACCTATCATCATTATTATTTGACAAAACAGCATAATTTAATGTTTTTTTCTCAAGATAAACATGTTTTTCAAATGCACTCACACACAATTGAAAATCCAATCCTCAACTAGTGCTGCATAGACACAATTAGAGAGCAGCTACACTCGTACGTTTACTTCTGTGTTTTAAAAATAAGTGTTTAGCAAAAGTTGTTTTTATTCTAGTTTTTTTCCCTGTTTTATATAAATCCTTTTATATTTCCAGATTATTTTAATGAATTGACATTAAAATTATTTTCTTTTAAAAAATAGCAGCTGCTATAGTATTATTATTATTATTATTATTAATAATAATAATAATAATAGACGCTTAGAATTCGAGGAAAAGAAGCCAGCAAAATGGACAGAGCCTCCAATAATTTAAATGACCGTACGTAGTCATCATACCAGCTTCGAATTGTTCAAAATCATGACAGAAAGCCAGTATTCAAACACTTGCGTTTCGTGCGCATGAAATCATGCAAATGGCAGTCCACGACAAACCGCCGAATCCCGTCCAGATTGCTCCAAACATGCCTGGTACTCGAGGCCATGGATAAAATACTGAATAGTTGTAAAGTTAATAACATGGGAGATGAAATTTTCCATCTTTTATGTGATCTAATGAAAGCGATCTCGGAAATTGCTTTAAAAGTCCACCGCTAGATTTCTTAAACTATCATCATTCAAGTCACGATGTTTGATACTGTATAAATGTTTTTGAAATAAAATATCTTTTTATTTTAAATTATTTTTTTGGAGGTTTCGATGATGTCAAAAATAAATTTAAAAAAATATATATTATTTTAATATATTTTTAAATAAAATTATTCTATAAAAAAATTCAATTACATTTCCAAACATAAACTAAATTGTTCATGATAGTTATATATTCAACACAGTGGGATATAAATGAATCAATCTTTCTCGTGATACGATCGCAACTAGACCGGTGAGTGAGTCGATTAGGGATTCAATTCATTGGTTCATGTATCAGTTCATTTATTTGTGAAATTGACATGTTTTCGTACCAGTCATCTTTAATTTTCAAGCAAAATAAATTTACAATAAATAAAATATTGACTCATTAAACGGTAAATGTTCCAGCAAGTCGGTGGGTCAATGGGTTCACCAATTCAACTATTTTGGTCAGTAGTTATTTTTTTCCACCCCATTTCAAGAAGAAGAAGAGGCGGCGGCGGCAGCAGCAGATTGGCTTAGGTGAAGTTTACCGATTATGACTGGAATAAGTGTGTGTTTGGCATTGTAATATGGTTTTAATATTGGAATTTTAAAAAATATATTTTTTTTAATTGTGGTTTTAAAAAAATACATGTTTAGTATGAATTTTATTATATAAAATAAATAAAAAGTAGATATTTATAAATAAAAAAGCATTTTTTTTATATCAACCGGTGTAAAAATCAAAAGTCATTTGATTAACCATATAATTCTTTCTTTCTTTTTTGGTAAAAAAAACAAAAAAAAGTAGAAGCTACACGTATCAAACACGTATAATCTAGAGCCCAGACCCTCTTTCATTTATCTCTTTAAACAATAAAAGAAAGTATGATGTGGATATGGTTTATCAAACCAAAATAATCTTAGGTAATTGATAAATGAATTCTATTATTTGTAAGTAAGGATACGTCTGATTTATCCGGTCGAGACTTAATCCATGCATTTAATTTAACCTACATATAAAACCTTGTTTTTTATTACTAGTAAGTTTATATATTTCTAGTAAGTTTTCAGTGAACTTGTAATCATGGGAGAGCTGCTATTGGGATACATCAACGTAAGCGGATAACTGGAGCTGCTATTGGGATACATCAAAATCTTTTTTTTTTAATTTTATAGGATGTATTGAACTAACCTTCATTTATTTTACAGGGTGGCGGACTGAACTAGAGGCCCATAGTACATAAACGGAAAATATTCAAAAGCATATAAATAAAGATTGTGAATTAGTTTTTCGAATAAAATTAATAACAGGGAGAAGGATTCAATCGATGAGTTTTACAAGAAACGTCACCCATTTAAGAAGGAATGAAGAAGTCAAATATTATGGATTATTTAGCACATAGTTTGTCGCCTGAGCCCTGAATATCCTTACTTTATTGCCGAGGGGCATACACCACGGATTCGATAGGAGGCATGTGCACACGTAAGTCCTTTGTCGACATGAATGTGCTCGTGTGTACACACACATGAGTACACGTATGGCAACATATTTCGCATGTGCAGCATAGAGGCAAGTGTGTGTGTTTATACTTTATATATATATATATAAAAAGTTTAGAGTTAAAAAATTTGTTTTTTATGTTGTATTAGATTCAAGTTATCGTTAAATTTATAATCTATGAAATCAATCAAAAATATATATAAATTAACTTGTACATTCACGTTAATAAAAAAAAAATATAAATTAACTTATATATTAACGTTAATAAAAAATATACTTGTGTGTCTACATGTACTATCAAAATTATGTCGCTGACTTTCCTCTTTTTTTCCCCTTTTGATGAATCATTTGCTCGATCGTTTGATACAATAGAAGGGCGACAGGTTGTCAAATGAGTGTAAGACTAAGTTGTTTGGGAGGATGGTTGTATGGCTGTTTTTTTTTTTCATTTTAAATAAAAAAAATAATGTTTTTAAATTATTTTGAATTTGCTGATGTCAAAAATAATTTTTAAAAAATAAAAAAAATATTATTTTGATGTATTTTTAAATAAAAAGCACTTTCAAAAACAACCGCAAACGTCTTACCAAACAGCCCTAAGAAATTCGGAAGCCGGTGCTTAATAAAATCTTTACAGCTTGATCCCACGACCGATCTAATCAAGGGAAGAAAATGGCTAGCTATACAAGTCCCTACATAACCTCACTTTACAAGGTGCAACCAGACGGGGAAAGTTCGATCGAGCAATCAGGCAATAGCTAAGCTAGGCACTCAAATAGTACCACGAGGGCCTGAAAAATAGTTGCTTTTTGCTAGCTTTCCCGACAGGCTGCAGGCTGTGGTCATATGCAACTACTTCTCGCCCAAATCCTTTGCATTTTCTAATTCAAATTCTTACGCTGACCGTTGAACATGAATATCGGTCTTCAAGTACATGGATGGCCACCAAAGCGACCTGAATACTCAAAAAGCATAGATAGGTAAATTGCCTAACTCATAGTTTATTAGACTTGGTGGAGTCAGGCATGAATCACTCTACCATGCTGAATTCTACACGAAATTGATTTGCATCGCTTCGAAAAAAATAACAATCTCGCAGGTACAAGTGAATCATGATTCACATTTAGCTCATGTTTTTCGAGCTAGTTTATTTATATCTCAACTAATTTTATATGTTTTGAAATTAATAATTAGATAATATTTTTAGTAAGCCTGACTAAAATGAAATTTAAAATCATAATCTCTGAAAAAACAAAAAACAAATCTAAAATCAAGATTAATGTTTATATATGCGATCGCAACTTCCATCCTTTTGAAATCTTCTGTCCACAAAATGGGGCATGCTCTCAAGATATATTTTTCAACTCTGGCACGGTGCAGTGCAGCCACAGAGGCCGGTAATAACCACATATCCCCTGTAAAATTGTTTGCGTTCAGCCACTATAAAAATATTTCTAAATTCAAACTCAATCAACAAAAAAAAGTAAAAACCGACAGCAAGTTGAGAAAAAAAAAGCTATAAAAATTTAGGTTAATTTTTTATTTAAACTTAATAGAAATAGAAATAATTCAAATATAAATAATTATAATAACTACCCCAACATACAAACAAAATTATGATAACACAGTCAAATTGTTTCAATTGATAATTCACCATTCAAGTATAATTGAATAAACGAAATTGTTTCACCGTCTTTGGAAAAAAAATCATCTCTCGGATTCATAAACTTCGTCTCTTGTCACCCACTAACTCACTAAAACGGAGCTCGCCATGAACAGATCTAAAAAAGAAGAAGAAAGAACATATTGATGACACGTGGTACATTTGTGAAGTGTTGTTAACTATTGGCATGCAATCTTAGTTTTTACATTCAAAATTTTCATGCCTTAAAACATAAAATATTTAGTAATGATGGAGTCCAAAGGTTGATATAAAATAACTCACATGGAAATGAATTTTTTTTTTTATCAATGTAGGTGTCTTAACAGCTTGCTCGCATGTCAATTAATCCCACAGATTCTAAAATTAATGATTATGTAAATTTTTAATGTCTATCATATAAGTAATCATATGGGTCAAACATGAGATCACAGGAAAAAATAAATCCTTAGTTTCAAAATTCTTACTAATGAGACACATGATTATGACAATGAAACTTTTCATTAAGTTGATCGTGATCCGGACGAGATCAGATCTAAGAATTGGGTTCCAAACAATTTTTTATACAGAACATGTATTAAAAAAAATATGGGGTTAAATGCTCTGTATACTTGAGCCTAATTAATTGATCTAGTATGACTAATCCATACCAACATCTTTTAATTAAATAATAAACCGATTTTATTGGCACCACTTCCCTCGAATAATATTTTTATTTTGATGACCTCAACTCTTCAATTAAACTAATGAGTATTTTAGTTGAAAAATTCAACCCGTCTAAATAAATTTATGCGGATTGCACATGCTTAGTAACAAAAAGTCAAAAATACATGAAAAATATGACCATAAAAGCATTAAGTAATAGCCAGCCTAGAAATGCTGGGATAAGTATAAATATCGACCTCGAACTTTGTATACTTTAGGGTCATTTTTGGTGATTTTTCAGGGAGAAGAGAGAGACTTCCATGTCATATTCAATGGCTAAAATTAAATGAGTGTAAATCAAAACAGCTTATAATTCAAGATTTAAAAAAAAATAAAAAAAAATGTTTATGTAGTTCAAGGATTTTATACATGAGTTTGTACTCTTATGTTACAAGAGCTTTTGACTGATAAATAGAACGATTTGTAATGTATATGATCGAAGAAGACATTCTAGGGGCATGTGTGCAATTATCCAAAGAAGCGGAGCAATCTCACTATTATAGGATACTCGGGGGACGTTTAAATGATTTCCAGAATTAATTAATTTCCACCTAAATACCTCTCGTTTATTTATTCTGAAAAATACGGAAATACCAGTCGTTTTTTTTGTACTAATTGCGCGAGCAGATTCAAGAAGATAAACTCTGGCCAATAAATACCATCTGTCAAACCCTTATTTCTTCTCTGGTTCGCCCCCCACCTCTCTCTGCCCGAGCAACACCAAGCCCAACAGTCATTTGATCTGATTCTTGAAGTGTAAGACTTATTCAGAAGCTGCAAATCTAGAAAAAGCAACAGTCATTTCATGCCCTAGTTTCACCATCCTAGAACCAGAAGAGTGAGTGCCAGCTGTTATTTTAAAGGTGGATCGCGGGTATGGAAAGAGGCCGCTTCCACCGGAAGCATCAGAGGAGACGGAAAAGGAACTCCATGGCTTCCCTTCTTATTCTTGTACCTGGTCGGAGACAGACATGTCTCTCACACCAGTCATGGGTGCTACCGACAATAACGTCCCGAGTTCGGTGCAATCAACCCCATTTGCTCTCGACCAAACCGTCGTCAAAGACGAACCTGATCACTCTCAACCAGTGCAAGATCAAGGTGATGGATATTTCTTCCCTTTCTTGATTTGAATCTCTCTTTTCAAAATCTCTTTCCTATGCCTTGCAAGCTCTACTCGAATGCTTCGCTAAATTTAGCTATTTTAAGTTTATGGCAAATGACATGAGACAAATTTAATTTACACAACACACAAAAAAGAAAATGAAGAGACTAACTTCATACGTGGATATTGGAAAAACAAAGGAAAAACAGTGTTCCTAGAGCATGATCTTGTTTTTATAGATATTTATCTCGTCAAAGTTGTCACACTCCATCTATATATGTCCTTTTATTTTTATTTATTAAAACTAAGCCTAAAAAAGGCCCAGCCTAACCCCTTCATATATTTGTTTTCTCTGCGCATGTGGTCGAAATTAATATGATGATTTTCGGTGTTTTTGGCCAAATTCGTTGCATCTTATAAAGCAAATAGGCTGTACTTCACTCGAAAACAATCCATCTTGCCTCACCGAAGTCTCGCAAGACAAATACATGTTAGTGATGCCAATCATTTATAATGTTCTCGAGTTGATTCTGTCATTTTTTTCCCTATAGAGATAACCATCGGCTACAACTAGCTTCATTCCTCGTATTCATTGGAAGGGAAAAGGGTAGGGAGGTGGTCACTTCCGTGAATCACTAGCCATTCCTTTTGACCTTGTGCCTTATCCTTTGATAATTTCGATTGGCTCTTCTCGTAGCTTCTCCCTGCCTCGTTTTGAAAGTGACAGCACGGTTTGTTGGTACATGAGACCATTTTTTTTTGTCTTTCATAAACACCGCCATCTATTAATTTCGTGTTTTGAGTTTCATTTAAAGGGGCTGAATTCCGATATTTTGTTTGCTTTTCAATGTTAAATGACTTGTTAACGGCTTTCCTCTCATAAAATTATAACTGATAGCATAAGAAACTTTAAAAAAAGATCTAGAAATTTCCCACGTTGATCAGTTTGCTTAGCGTTGCAGTGCTGCGTTTTAGTATACCTACATATACATATAAACATAGAGTGCTGACCTTGAGTAAGTTGAGACTTCCTTTAAATAATTGCTCTAAATTATATCTATAGACGTGCCAAGTGCTACTATATTCTATTGCCCCACTCTCTGCGAGTTGTATTATGGGGGATGAGTATCTCTAATGTCCGTTCAGTAAGGGGTATGTGTATTTAATGGCTAGAGACGTGTTTTCTTTTCAAACCTGAAGACATAATTCTAGTGTGCAAGACTGTATCTTTACTTAATAATAAGAAAAATGGGTCTAATTTTAGAAGTTTTTTTGATTAAAAAAAGGGTGCATGGAATTCAATATTTTTTAAGAGAAATGAAAAATGCAACTCATTAATGATCTAGATATTAATTAATATAAAAAATAAAACCCACTTTGTTTTGACATGACTCAATCATATAATTTCCTGTCAGTATGAGAAACTAATTTACTTTAACCTGACAGTTAATTTTTCAAATTGAATTCGATATGATATACTCTCTTAGTTTATAATCAATTTGAATTCAAACCATGATAATTTACATTTATTTGTAAATCGAATTCAATGCAAAGATAATAGTGAATTTCTTCAAATATAATAATCTTTTTGTATGTGGTAATAAAAATATTACTGTCTATCTTTAACTTTTACCTATTGTGAAGTGTAGACTTATTATGTTATTTATATGAATATAACCTAGCCATTATACCTGTTAATTTTAGCATATTACGGCAGAGAGGGGTTAAATCTACTTGCATCAATTATCTAAAATGGTTGCTGATGCTGAAAATTGTAAGACCATTGACTTGCACTCTAATCCCTAACTATTTTCAGAATGTTTTTTTACTTTTTCTTAATATATTTATATGCATGATACAGCACTGTTAAAATCCAGTTCCTTGAAATCGCTTACACGATTTTGTTTGTGCAGAAAATACGAGGAGAAGGCATTACAGAGGAGTGAGACAAAGACCTTGGGGTAAATGGGCAGCCGAGATACGCGACCCTAAAAAGGCAGCTCGAGTCTGGCTCGGTACTTTTGACACTGCTGAGGATGCAGCTGCTGCATATGACAAAGCAGCACTCAAGTTCAAAGGCACCAAGGCTAAGCTTAATTTTCCTGAAAGAGTTCAAGGTAGAACCGAGTTCGGCTACTTCATGGGTTCTGGGGATTCAAGCAATGTCTCGACTGAACAAAATCCGAGCCCAGCTGCTCCCCCTCCTCCCCCTCCCCCTCCATCATTTGCACCAGACACTTACCCAGACTTGGTTCAATATGCACAGATCCTTTCTAGCAATGATGCCAATTTCCCGTACTACACGTCAAACCTCTTTAATCAGCAAACTTATCCCCCCCATTTTTCACAAAGCTTATTATCACAGCAACGACTAGATCAACAACAACAAGATCTAATGAGATTCTCGTCAGGGTTCGATGAATTCTCTAGCTCATATCAACAGGAACATGGGAAGGACTCCAGTAATCCTAGCGAGTAGTATCATCTTCGATTTTTCAGTGCTAAGAGGCCAACATGGCATCCCTTAGTTAAGGAAATATAAAGTATGGATTAGCGAGTATCATCCCTCTGAAGAATTGAAGCATTGCCATTAAATATCGAGAAGTCCAGAAATCAAGAACCCAAGTATTTTTGTGGTGTTTTGGAAGCTACTCTCTTTCAATTCCTTCTTTATTCGATGCATGGGGAGGACGCCCTTATATTATTCACCCCCAGAATCATCTCTCACTTTGCAGTTTGCATGCATGGTTTGTAAGCTATGAAATTATTACTATATATAAGAAATTTTGATTATGTTGTCGTGTTTTTTTTTCAAATACTATTTGCAAGTGGTCTGCCAAATTCTCGATCGCTTTTGATTTCTGTACTTATGCAGTAATGGTGAATGTAGTCATCTCTTGGCGAAGTTGGACGGTGTGGGGTTTGTTAATTTATTGGAAAGATCACTTGCACGCACGCATGGCTATATATTCATCCATTTATATCCCATCTTTCAAACCTGCTCGTCGATATCCTGCCATTTATTCAATGCAATGGCGTTTTTTTTAATGATTTATTTATTTTCAAGTCTAAAAGGCTAGCTCTGTGGGAAACTCTAAAAAAATGCCGAAAGCCATGCATTGCTCGCCAAACTTGTGAGCCAAAATGGTGGAGATTTCTCGATGACCTAAAGAGCTAGTGATGATCAGGACCTAAGCAAAGTCAAAATCACCTTTTGTTAGATTAATCTCGTTGGATGCCATATTTCATATCTGGTTGATCGCATGTATTATTGATCTTTCATGTAAACTATGCAAAACTACTGGGACCAAAATGTAAAAAAGTTGCAAGATGCACAGTGAAAGAAAATGTGAGCGTGTGCATACTGTTTTCTGAGCAGTGAAATACGGGGTCTCTTTTAGTTGTTGTTTTTTTTTATTGTTAATGTTAATCGTAATTGATAGTATAATTAAGGCCCCGTTTGTTTGCTGGAAAGTAGTTTTCTTTTGGAAAGTGAATTCTGGGAAAGTATTTTCCGATGTTTGGTAGTGTAATGGAAAATAAGTTGAAAAACAGTTTCCAGTGTTTGGTTATGTCATGGAAAATGAGCTGGAAAAATAACTTATTAATGTTTTATTTTTCTCAAGTTTATTAAAATAATGAGGAACAAATCTTACAAATTAAAAAGTTGAATGAGAATGAAATTGAAAAAAAATATAATTTCATAAATTATCTCAAATAAAATAAATAATAATCAAAATAATAGAGATCAAATCTAAAAAATTAAAAAAAAATGAAAGGTGAATAAATTAAAATAATAATAATTAACATTTCATAAATTATTTCAAATAAAATAAGTAACAATAAAAAAAATGAGGACCAAATTTGATAGATAAAAAATTTCAATAAAAAAATGATAAGAAAAAAGCAAATAACAATTATAAAAATAAGGACCAAAATTAATATAAAAATTAAATTTTAAGAGATGGAATTGAAAAATAAATATTCAAAACAAATTATATATAGTAATCAAAAGTTTGAGGATCAAATTTGATATAATCAGCAAATAATGACATTTCTAAATTTTTCACAACTTCCGGAAAGTGTTTTCCGCCCAAATTTTCCAGGAAAACACTTTCCTGAACACCAAGCCAAAATTTTCTTTGACTGGAAAGTGTTTTCCGTTGACCAACTTTTCTAATGAAAAACAAACACAGGAAAGTTTAGAAAGTGATTTCCCGAAAACCACTTACCAGCGAGAAACCACTTTCCAGAAAACAAACACAACCTGATCCTTTTTAATGTAGCAATCATGATTAGTAACTTTAAACTGTTACCCATGCACGGGCCTTGTCCACTTGCCAAAGAAAGGCGTGGGCCAGGTGCAGATCATTCAAAGCCCAAAGGTTTCTGTGTCTTCCTTTTACTTTCAATCACAAAACGACAATGGCTAATGGAAACGACAAAAGTTAAGGAAACTTCTTTTCAGTTATTTCCTTGTATTATTGTAATGTAAGTTAATCACCACGTAAGCCGCGTGAATTGTGACATGGATATCGTCCCAAATCCAAAGAATAAGCATGAATTAGGGTTCGTAAAGAAAATGACATCTGGGTTTTGGCCTGGTTGGATTGCATGGTAGGGGCCATGACCATGGTTTTCGACGTTGACAGGGCACGCTTTCGGCTTCTCCATGTCAAATCTTGCGGCTCAACTCCATTTACAATTATGGCGAGGTTTAATAACTTCATTTACAATTATGACCGATCTTGAAAATATATGTGGTTTGCCGTCGAACAACTCTGATATATAATCTTGTACGCACATGGAGGTTTGCCCTACATCTCTCATGAGCTCATGGGACCATTGATTTGAGGTTTCAAATGTTCAAACACATTTGAAGTTACCGAAATTTCTTCTCTCACGCCATAAATGAGCTAATCACACATTTGATCGTATCGTTTTGCATGGTTTTAACGTTAGATAACTGATGAAGCTCTCTCTCTCTCCTAAGCTGTCTCTTTGATCTCTCAAATCACATAAGAGAGACGGAGATGGTACTCTAATGGTTTTGGCTGCTTAATTTACCACATCAACCATGCGAGTAATGGCTTCTTCTGCCAGCATCTTGTGGGGTTTTGATCAATGATATATAGATTCTGTAGGTTCATCAAGTCGAGTACGAGCGTGGAATTTATTTCGGAAAGGACATAAATTAAGTCCCATCATCATCAATGGCTAATTTGTTCTTGGCCTCTGAATGATTAGACTTGGAATTGGATTCAACCCAGCTGTCTGATTCCAACATCGATCTCCACTCGTTTTAGTTGCACTCTCATGTCGACATAAATATCAATTAGAATTTATTGCTTGTATCTGTACATCTTTTCTACTTCTACTTTTATTATTTATTTATTTTTATTAATATGAATATCGGGTCAGTTTGTAGACACCTCAATTAATCTTACGGATTCTAAAGTTAATAATTATATAAATTTTTAGTAATTATTATATTAGCAATCAGAAAGCTCGAACCTGAAACCATATGAGAAACAAACTTTTTAATCCTAAATTTTTATCACTAAACAACCTACTAGATGGTTAATTATACTTTTATTTTGTCTCTTGCCTTTACTGTTTTTTTTTATGAACCCTAGTTTTATTTTTTCTATTTGTAATTTTGTATTGTTTTACTTTTAGTTTTTTTCTCAATTAAAGGCTCTAGTTGGAATCTAGCCATGTAATTGGGAAAATTAAAATAAAAACGAGAACTGAAATAAATAAATATAAAGGAAAATGATCTGTTAAACAAGATTAGCGCATCTAAATAGGCGTTTTCAGTTTGTTGGTGTAGATTACAATACAAAGGTGTTGCGAAAAGATGGGTTGAAGAGGATCGATGAGCAGCCAAATATCAAGGCCTGTCAACTGGTATTGTCAACCAATTCTCTAACTACATACAACGACGCCGGACTGGTCCAATACCAGCTATGAACATTTTCCCGAGCAGTCATCTTTTCTTCCTTTTTCTCCATAAACAACAATTTATTTTCTAGAAGTTCAAGAGAAATTTTACAGTATCTAGCTAGCTATCCTTTGAATTCAACTCTAGTGAATTGTTTAGAATAGTTAGGGCCAACGTTTTTGCAAGTTCATAACTGGTTTGTTGGTTGGAAGGTGTTTTCCTATTAAAACAGTTTTTTTACTTTTTAATATTTAATTATGTTATGAGAAATTTAATGAAAAGAAAATATGAGTTTTAGATGGGGGAATTTTTTTTTCAATTTAAAAGATTAGAAAACACTTTCCATTACGATTCAAAAACTAAAATGATAATATATTAGGATATATTAATATATAATATAAAAGTATTTTAATCTGATATATCAGTGTATATAATACATTTTAATATAGACATGTTATATAATAATCATACATTTTAAATTATATAAATTGTGTTATAGAATTAGGATACCATGGAAAAGAAGTTTATTTTCAATGCTCTCCAAACACCTAAAAATCATTATATATTTTTAATATTATATTTAAAATATTTGTAGTACATGTATAATTATATTTTATAAAATAAATTATATATAAATATATGATATAAAAAATAAAAAATAAAAAATTCTCACCATTACACTTTCTGTCCTTTTAAAAAAAATGGCGTTCAAAGAGTCACAAATAAAAGAAATTCCTTTTCATATCATACTTTAAATTATATTACTTTTTTTTTATAGTAATAGCCTAAAATTTTAGCTGTGATAATTTAAAAATATTTTTTGATTGGATACATGGATTTTCCATACTAACGAAAGACATGCAATGTCTGTGCCAAGAAAACTACATTAGTAATGTGGATAAGATCAAACATATATCTTAACGAGGATATAACCACTCAAGTACAAGGATGACATTCGCTGAAGGGTGGCTCTATTGGCAAGCCCATTGGGCCTCCTGAGTCCGACACCGCCTCTGTAAGATAATCCTCGACTCCTAAAACTTGCAATAGAGCCCTTCCCCCTCAGCTTTGCCCATCCTTGCCAGCGTCCATTCCAACAATGGCAGGTGCAAGAATACAGCTGTTATCTACGCTCGCTGATTTCTTATAAGGCTGTGCCGTGCCAATAGGCACAAGGACCATTCACTAAATAATACAAGTTCGGGGGGTCATTGTCATTAAACCCCGTACATATAAACTAAAGCTCTACAACAATGCACAGATTTGTGACAACAAAAAGGACCAGAAGACACAATTACACGCCGGCGTCTGAGTTCCATGTTCCAACATCCATGATTGACTGGCTCCATCAATTGCAATCAATACTTCCCTGGACTCCCTGTCTGTGCACTTGATCCATAATGTCATCACCATCGGTTTCTTTTTTATGCCTCTGCCTTTTGGGATTCATCCTTTGGCTCTTCGGCAATTGGGTCATTGACTGCATCACCAATCAAATCTGGTTGCTCAATGGCCTCTTCACTACACCCTTCTGAGTTTTCGTCCACCTTTTCCTCCTCCGCTTGCCGTTGTAGTGATTCTATTACACCCATCAGCTCCCGGTTCACCTACCAAGAAATTCTACAATGTTCTCAAAAGGAAATTTTGTGTCTACAACTAATTCTATTGGAAAACAATTTTGACAAATGATACAAAACAAAGGATGCCACAGTTTTGGCACAGGAATGGAGTTCCTCGTTATAATGCATGCGCTTGATGCATGTGTTACCTGTGGGTTCTGAATAAATTCAGCTATGTCGATGATACAAGATGGACATTTCATTACATTCTTTTGCACTCTTAGTGACCTTCTGCCCTGACCTCTTTGCCTAGTGAAACTTTGGCCAGCAAAGGCAGCCTCTAGACATGCTTTGCAGAAATTATGCGCGCATGGAGTGGTAATTGGACAAACCATCACCTTCCGACAGATTTGACAGCTGAACTCTGCTTGATGAACAACCCAGAAGCAAGAGAAACTTCCATTAATCCATTGGAATTGGTCACAAATCATGGTCAAAAGGCATTCCATGGAGACGCGTGGAAATCAAAGGCTTCAAGTTGGATTTGATACCGTACCTTTCAAAAGTTTTTCTCTCACCGATACATTCTGCCTTTGCCGCTTGATTGTCCTAATCACCTTGCCATCTTCTGGATCTCCACCATCAGCAACTCTTTTTTTACTGACCGGAGGAGGCTTTTTCCACATCCAGCAACTTTTTTCCTCCTGAAAACCAAATGTTTACATCTTGTAAAAATTTAAAATGGAGTAGTTTACTGCTACAATGGCCCCTAGAAGTAAAAGAGTTTAACTCACATCATAGTCCCAGGATGGGGACCCCTTCCTTTCAGTTATATCAATTGCATTCTTTAGTTCCTTGATGACAGGCAGGGGTCTTGGACGGTCCCCTTGAACATCGCTGCAATTTAATTTTCATCAAGTTATGTCAGAGAGAAGGGGGGATGGGGTGGAGGAGAGAGGGAGGCAGAACATACCTAGTCCATGGGGCAGGCTCATTGTCACATCTGACAAAAAGATACCTACAAACTTTAAAGCCCTTCAATGAAAAAGGAGATAGTAAACACATTAAGCAAGTACAAAAGCCAATGAGTTCCCTTAAATGCATTTGAAGATTGTAATTGGAAATTTACCTGTATTCCATTCTTACGCCAGCACTTCTCAATTCTATAAACCCCATCATATCGGACGCCTGTTTCTGGAGCATAAGATGATCGCTTCTCTTTGTGAGACCTGATAGCAAAAAGGGAAAGTTCACATTGACATTCAAATAAAAAAAATTAAAACATCCATTCTCGGATAACCTACATAATTGACGGGAGAAAAAAAAACAGACAGAGAGAGAGATTTATCAAAGCATTAAGTAGAGCATCACATTGCGAAGACCAATTAATACAATTGTCCTGGAAGGGCTGTGAGGGCTACATATGGAGAACAAACAGACAATGCTAATAGAATCTCTAAGCATTATGTGAAACTACCAGATATTACCTACAATAATGACACATTTTAACAAAACGAAAGTTTCTCATGTCAGGTGATAGGGTGCTCAATATCAATGAATAAATATGCAACTCCACATCACCACCACTATCAGTTCAGTAATTTATGATGATACAAAGAATATAAGCAGTAGCACCAGCTGAACTCAAACATACGTTAATTATGTTCAAGTGTATAGATCTCAGATTTAAATGTAAGTTTTTCATACTGGAAACCTTTTTCCGCACCCATACATAATTTATATTTCTAGAAAGCCCTCGGACACAATTATAATAAACATTAGAAAATACAAGGTCACATGAAAGATGCCCAGGCGCAATCCACACTAATAGATCGTCGCATCACTTATTAATGCAACTCACCTAACGACTCTTACAGGATAGCCCTTTAGGCAGCTTACTCGCAAGGCCTCATTCATCTTGTCAAACTTCTGATCAAAAGATTGGTCCGTGTTTGTACGTTTATTGCCGCTCAGGTCCCTTCCTCCACTGCCAACCACAAACTAGAAGGTTAGACACATTCTATTTTGAAAATGAAAAAGAAAAAAAAAACATCAATCACTCAATTTGACATTGTTCATACTATGCCCAGCAATTTCACATTGAATTGCTAAAGCATACTCGCAGTGCTTTAGCATGACAGATACAACAGAGCACCACATTGAATTCGTTCATGTGACACTTTAAGTAGTGCTTTATTGGAGTATTAATTGCTAGATCAACCCAAATCAAAAAACTCAGTCTGACATTTATGTTAAACAAAAATTAAGTCCATCCAATGACACATTCAACTTTAACACCGAATGAATCGCAGCTTATGACTAGTGAAAAGGAAGCCAGTAACTTAGTAAAACCAGGACATGATACAAAACATTAATGGAAAAATACAGACATGAGACAGCATACCTCCCAGTGTAAAGGAACCATTCACCATGGTCCTCGTCGTCTATATAACCTCCAGAGAGAGCCACTGATTGTGAACCATGAGTAGACTGACCAGCAATGCCTGCAACATGGGGAAGATGGGCACCCCATTGTCTACACGCTAGCCTATCCTCCCATATCTCTCCCACCAAAACACCCATATTTCTTTCTGGGTCGTTCTCAGCAGGAATTGGACCAAAGTGATCTGGAGGAACTGTGACAAAGATCTTCCCACTACAAGCATTAGCCTTGCCAGCTCTCTTAGCACGCTCCGTTGTGTATGCTTTGTCAGGCCTGTTTTGATTGTGGACAAAATGATAAACCTTGGAAGCCCCCCCAGCAATGCTGGATCTTGACATCCTTGCCATACGTATGGCAATAACAAGTGTGGAATTGATACGAGGCTGGCTTGCCATCTTGGGTGGGATTTGTACACGGCAATATGCACAAGTACGTTTACCTTGTCCAATCCACCTCTGGAAGCACTTCAGGCAAAAGTTATGACCACATGGTGTCTGAAACAAGAGCAAAGATAAAAGAGATTACAAACATTTGTTAATCCAAGAAAATTCATTAGCAAATTCTTGTTTTATTTGCGGTCTTACATAAGTAGGTACGTTGAGTTATATGATGTTTACTCCAACACATGTTATATAGTTTCTCTATCAGTAAACTAACAATGGATAAAATAAGAAAACGAAGGATTTTAGATGAGGCATTGAGAATTAAAAAGCAAGTTGGAACATCTAAACCAAAATTATACAAGACATCGCTCATCATGCAACTGGTATTGGAAACCCATTAAAAACAAATTTCCATTCTGGATTATCCTTGCTAGTTTCTAGTAATCTAAAATGAATCTTTAGCTTTCACCAAACAACAATCAGCACCAGCAATGTATGAATATAAGTTTTCCTATAAAAACAACATAAACTCCATAGTTGATCAAATGCCACTTCAAATCCACAAAAATAAGACTCGGTAATTAACCTCTAGAGACTACTCACTGCAAGTGACCTTAATCCAAAGAAAGTTTAGAAATAAAGTCAAAAGTACGGACAATGAGAGATACTCATAGCAATCTTTTTATGTATTTGGTCACCCTTGATAACGACTCCTTTTCACCTTTTAACCCCAAAAAAGGTATAGACTTTATCTCATTAACACAAACAGCATCATCCAAGGACACCACCCTCAACTTTTAAAAGAAAACTAAAATCAGTTCAAAAACATTTAAAAGAATAAAGGACGCGTCTCTAAAAATAAAATTCAAGTTGAACAATAATAAGATTATGGATAGATCTCACATACCGTAACAGGTCTGTCCAGCATTTGCATACAGAAAGAGCAAGTTAACTCCTTGTCAAGTATATCAAGCACATCGTTCTTCTCTTTCTTTTCTTCGCAGTCCGATGTCGACGGACCTGCAGCGGCGCCACTCAAAAGCTCCTGCCGTTTCTTTGCCTTCTCCTGTTCAGTCAAGGACTTATCGTCCTCGATCCTCCGAATCGAAGCGATGAGGTCTCCGGCCTCCTCCGATCGTCCAGAGGAGAAAGCGGAAGTGGAAGGCTGATTTATCATGGAGCAGTCAGGGCACTCCCATTGGAGCGTATCTGACAACTCCTGAGGTGGAGAGACGAGACACGTGGCGTGCCAGGGGGTGGCACATGTTTTGCAATTGAGGGTTTCTTCATTCGGTGGCTTGTTTTTGCAGGCCATGCAAATGCCGGCTCCGTCGCATGGGAGTTCCATTTTGTTCAAAAGTATCGGCGTCGTACCTGACTGGTCCTCTTTTTTTTACATGGATTTGGTTTTCGAAAGGGGGTATTTATAAGTCAAAAGGTTGGGTCCAATTGGTGAGAGAGAGGGAGGGGACGGGGGCTCTTGCTTTTGGATTTTCGTGGATTTGTTGTGTAAATTTATGGGGATTTTGTTTTGAATTTTGGATTTTCCCTCTTTGCTTTTTTTTTTTCCCGCCCCTGGAGATACCCTTCCATATATATCACAAGGATGACGAATTCTGTAAGGAAATTTACAACCAAGATTTCAATATTCAATGTAGTATGTCACTTATTTAAAAAAAAAACATTTATTTTAAAATAATATTTTTTATTTTTTAAAATTTACTTTTAATATCAACATATCAAAACAATATAAAAACACTAAAAAATATTTTTTTTAAATACCAAGATTTTTAAAAAATAATATAATCACAAAAACAGACATTTTAATACTCTATCCCACTACATGGAAGGGTTCAATTTGCATGGAAGTTTTTTTCGGGAGCTATTTGTTGTATTTTGAAAAAATATTAAGATTTTTTAGTGTTTTTTAATAATTTTAATATATTGATATTGGAAATAAAAATAAAGAAATATAATATAATATATTTTCAAGTAAAATAAATAAATTTCATTATATATATTTTGATTTTTTTTTTATTGACTCGAGGTTTTTCAAGACAATCATTATTGACAACCACGCATGCCACGATTATAGTATTAAAAACAAGATTTTGAAAATAATGCAGTTGAAAGCTGAATATTTATTGATCTGAAATTGAATAATATTTTAAAATTTATTGACGTTTTTTAATTAAGTACCATTTGATTATTAGTTGAAATATTTCCATCATTTTATAATTAAAAAATGGATCGCTAATTTCTTGCCTGTCCAGGAGTTTTAAAATCATATTTGCATTGCCTGTAAATTTTCAAATCTACCGTTGTGACGGTTGTGAATTTTAAAACTCTTATTATTTTATGATTGGGTAATTTCCCATTAATGTGACGGCTGTAAATTTAAAAACCGATTATCTTTCTCCCATTCGTGGCCTTTTTTATTTTTACAATGATTTGTTTAATAAATAAGCGAAGAGAATTAAAATAAATATTCAAACAGACATAACTTGTTTGTAGATACTCCTGTTATTTCCTTGTCTGGTAATATAGTAGTTAATTGTTTTCTAATTAAATTCCTTTAAGATAGGAGCAAATCACACACGCTGCTATTATATTATATCACTGTATGATTTGCTCGCGCGTTAATTTTTAAAAAAATATATATAGATTTTTAGATATTATTGTTTTTTTATGAAAACAAATCATGCAATGATGGACTAGATTTGAATCGGTTGATTATGTCATTTCATAAGTAACCCTAACAACCTATAAAACACAGTTTGATTCGGAAAAAAGAATAAGAATAATTTTTTAATATGTTAAGATAACAATATATTAGATTGACTTTGATCGATGTAGATTAACATGTCAACCCTATAACCCGAGTAATAAAACTACAATAACCTTGTAGAAAACAAATAGTAGTCAATCCAATATTATATGATGAAAAAATATAAGAGATAAATTCAATTAGAAAAACGACCTTAAAAGGTGATTTCAGTTAATCAAATAAACCCACGGCTTACATCTAAAAACTAAGATAAACTCATAAAAATAAACTTGAAACATTCTGTGAAGTTCAATTTTCAATTAATTCGATGTTGAATGACGAGACTAAGAAAAGTAATTAGTTAAGGCAAAAACTCGAAAATAACATAAGTCATTTTGTTGGACTCAAGATACCCTGATTATGGAATTCAAATAACCTTGCGGAAACAAAATATTTTTAAAAAATATTTTTTAACCTGAATTAATATGTCAAACTCGTAGTTATAGTCACGAGACCATCATAACCCTGAAAATAGCAAATCAAAATAAATTATGAGACTCAATTCCTAATCTATCATGTCAAACCTAATATTGAACAATTAAATTTGTAAAAATTCTAATAAACAAATGACATGAAAAATAAGTTAGGTCACTATGAATTAACATGTTCAACATTATTTTCAAGTCACAGGAACAAAATAACCTTGTGAAAATTAATTTGAAATAAATCAAAAAGCCTAATTCTAAATAAAATAAAATATTAAATTCAAAGAAAAAAACAAGTCAATTAGATTAACCTTTCAAACTTGCAACATAGGTTATGAGATGAGAAATGCTAAGATTTAAGCCTATAAAACTAGATCTAAGAACTTGTTTTTATCAAAAAAAAAAAAACAGATGTGGATAACACTTCTAAATTTTTGAAACGGGACAAACAATATGTCATTTAAATATTATGTTGTTCAAATGTTATATTTTTCGATCATTAAGTGTTGCAATGATGATTGAAAAATCGAGGTTAAGGTTCTTGGATTCAAAAACCCTTTTAACTTGTTATTAGTCTAGTAAAAAAAAAAAAATGCATGCATGCATGTCTCTGAAACCTTATTTCCAACCACTAAAACACATTTTAATCATACTAGAAACTCAAGTCCAAACTCAAGTCTATCGAGATAACCTTGCAAAAGAAAAAAGTTCATAAAACTCAAAATCCAATAACCCAGTATCAAAGAATAAAATAAATAAAAAATCACTTACAAAAAAATGGGGTGAAAAAACAAAATTATAGTCAACCCAAGTTAACTTGATTAACTTTCTATCCGTAATACGAGATTGAAATATATTTTTTTTTAAAAAAGGTAGCTAAAAAAATCTTTGATAAAAAAAAAGATATGAGTTGACTCAACTAAACCTCGCTCGTAAAAAAAACCCCATAAAAAAATAGTAAATAGATCATAAAGTTTTATTGACCTTTACGTCACATGTTAATATTTCTATATATTTTAATGGTAATGATTAAATACAAAATAAACTATTGAGGTAGTCTGATGTGAAGAGGAAAGCCCGTTGGTTGCGTTGTTGATGGCGATGGTGGTCGAAGTTGGCCAAAAAATCCAAGAAACAGTAACAGTTATGGCCACGGAGAGAGGAAAAAATGGAATAAAAGGAAGAAGATATAGTGCCCGTTTGGTATTGTGGTTTTAACCATGTTTTAAAAAAAGTCACTGAATTTCCGTTTGGTTACCAATTAAAACAGTTGCACAACCCCATGGGCCCACCAACAAAATCGTTCAAACCACCGTTTCATGAGAAGAAGATAATAACTGCTTCTCATGGCTTTTCTCATCGACAAATATTAATTTCCCACCACAGCAACCACAAAAACCACACAAAATTACCGTTGGAATTTATTATTCCAAATCAAACCCTCTCCTCAACTTCTCTGCTCCCCTCTTCTCCTTCACATTTGTGCCTCACATCCATCACTTCTCGTCCTCACCCTTTGCTCCCCTTCTCCTTCACAATCGGCTGACTCGAAAGCCCTTGAACAAGCAAAGCAGCAAGACCCTTGGTTAAAACTGAATCAGAATCAGCTTCAAACACAACATTCTTCTCAAAATCCAAATAAGCCCTAACCCAAACTTGAGAAACACAACCTTCAACTTCATTCCCCCTAGTTTTAAACTCACTATCAAGTGGTTTCAAATTCTTTCCATAAAAAAATAAATGCTCATACTTTGCTTTGGGTTCTTAAACCGATTGAAAAAGCTTGATGATCTCTTGAAGCTTTGGAAGGAGTTCGTCAATTGGTTGCACAGACATGGAGCTTAATGATGATGCAAATAAAGGTTGAGTCTTCGTTAGGATTTTTTTGGAAAGAAATAGGTTTTGAGAAAATAACGAAGGAAAGATTTGTGGGTTCTAAGGAGAGAATTAAGGTTTTTATTGAGCGAAGAGACTTTGGGATTTTTGTGGTCAATATGCGAAGAGAAGTGGAAGACATCGTTTATATTTTGTTTATATTATATATACTTATCACTATAATTTGATAATTTTGTCTCAAATAATTAAGTAAAAAAATGGGTTTTTATTATTAAATTCGAACCGAGTATTGATGAGAGGTAAAGCTAAAGTGGACGGATTAAAATAATTTTTTAAAATAATAAATTAAAAAAAACATAAATAGATTTTTAATCGGGTTTTACCTAAATTAACTTGGTTTTTTTAACCATCTTAATTTATTTCTCTATTTTTTTAATTGAGAAGTGTCCATTTTACTTGAATTATTCCTTACATTATGAAATTATGATTATATATATATATATATATAAATAAATGTGTATATATGTCTATGTCCTTTAAAGTAATTTAACAAGTTAAAAGCAATTTGAAAAGCTTGATAACCAAACACTTGAAACTGCTTTTTTTCAACCTCAAACTCAACCACAGTTTTAACCAAACACTTCAGTACTTATTTTGAACCGCAACAAAAGTGCTTTTCATGAAACTGCTTTTTTTCAACTTCAACCACAACAGTAACCGCAATACCAAACAGACCCATAGTCTGCTTTGGGCTGCTCTGCAGTGGAGGGGAAACTTTTATGATGGTTATGAGAGGTGTTGGCGATGGATATAATGGCGGTGGTGTTAAAAAAACAAAGGAAACACTGACAAGACAGAACAAATCAGGGGAAAAGCTATATTTTTTCAACTTTTGGATTTTGATTTCTTCTCCATTAAACCATAAAACTTGCCTCTGTTTATAGAGGATGAGAGGATTAATTTTGTGCAATTGAACCCCTCACAAACTTCAATAAAGTCCTTAAATTTACTCATTTTTCCCACTTTGGTCCTTGATTTATGATTTCTTCATTTTTGCTTCTGATTTAACCTAAAACTTTGATCTTATTGCAATTTTACCCCTAATTTCAATCAATTGACTTGATAAAAAATAATTTTGATCTCTAAAAATTTCAATGTTCTCAAATAAGCCCTTACTAAAAATAATTTAACAAATTCAAAGTATAATTAAGGCTTTGCATTTAATTAAGTCATTCAATTGGACCTAAATTCATTTTTAAACATAATTATTTTTCATGCTAACCCATGATAAAATCAAATTGGCTTATTAAAAATATAATTATATCTCTCGACTTATTTTTTATACAAGTTTATTTGATAATCATTTTTTTTAGTATTGAATTTGCATTTTCTTTTATTTTTGGGCAATAGAGGTACAATTAGACTCTAGAATCCATCCAAAATTTTCAACTTGATCTTTCCACCAAGTCAACTTCTTTTTTTCTTCTTCTTATTTTAAGTAAATTTTAGAAATAGCCAAAAAAATGGTTATGACAATACTTTTAAGCTTGGTCTAACAAAAAACACGATACTCGGGTATAATTTGGTACTCGAGATGTGGGTATAGGCTTGCCGAACCGTGTTAAAAATTGAGTTTTGATTCCCTCTTCTTTATTTTTTACTTAACATCATTTAATTATATTGTTGGATCATTATGTTTAATTAGTTCTTTGAATTAATTGCAATGTTTGTCAATATCAACACAAAACTTAATTTCACCATTTTAGATGTTGTTATCGCCTTTAATTTTAGAACAACAAGTCTAAGACTCAATAATTTAATTTTAAATGATAAAATTAAAAATAAATAATTTTTAAAAAATAGAAAGAAAATCCCTCGGGTGTAGAAACCATTTTTTACTAAAGAACCCATAAAAAAAAAAACTTTAACCGAACTAATATTCAAAACTAGTGACCCGATCACGAGACTAGAATTATCCTGAAGAAAAATAAATACAAAAAAACACAAAGTATAATTTTTACTTGTATTTTTTGTAAATAAAATTAATAACATTCAAAATAATATTATGATATTTTTGAATATAAGATCTCCAACCAGGGTTGAAATCGTTTTTTTCAACAAATCCAATTCATATAATAAATGACCTAGTAAAATAATTTTCTTACCTTTAAAAACAAATAAAATTATAATTTTCTTCCAATAGTCTTATTAGTCTCCTAATTTTTCAAATAAAAATTTAAATAACGTTTGGGTAACATAATTTGATTAAATTTCTCATCCTCTAAACCCTTATGGCTCGCTCAGTCAGGCCTTTTGCCTGAAATACCAGTTCGTCTGGTCTGGGCCTACGAAAACATACACCTTTACAGTCCAACCAGTCCACTAACAAAATCGGATCAGGTCTGCACTAACCAGCATACCAAACACTCCTCTTCAGGAAACCACTGCTAACTAAATATCCTTTTAAACCCTAGTGAGAAAATTGCGGAAAAAAAAAACATTTGACAAAAAAAGCGCACGAAAACAAGAATCTCACTCTCGGTCTCTCGCTATCTCGTGGGCGCATTCTCACTTCTCTGGTTTCCCTCATCAACTTCCACTGGCCACCATTTACTCCCTCACGCCGTTCACAGCCCCAAAAATCCTCATCCTCAAACCTAACCCATCAAAAACCTCCACCAGCCATGGCCGCCTCCGAGGATTCCCTCCGCCGCGCTCTCGTTGAGAAACAATCCACAATCGAATCTCAAGGAAACGCTGTCCGTGCACTCAAAGCCTCTAATGCTGAAAAGAAGGCTGTCGATGAGGCAATTGAAAAACTGAACGCCTTAAAATTAGAGAAGTCTTCAATTGAGAAACAACTTCAAGCTTCCGTTAGTGGTAATCCTGGTAGTTCTGTTAGTAAGGAAGCATTTCGTCAAGCTGTGGTTAATACACTTGTAGGGAGGTTGTTTTTTATTCCTTCTTTTAAGATTTATGGTGGTGTTGCTGGGCTTTATGATTACGGGCCTCCTGGCTGCGCCGTCAAGTCCAATGTTCTTGCCTTTTGGCGCCAGGTAAAGATGATTGATCAGCCTCTCTGTGTCTTACTTTGATTGTTGAAAAATGACCGATCAATGTTGAATTTAGATTGTAGCAATGAATTGCAATGCAATTAATTAGGCTCTAAAGGTCAATTTTTTGACCTGATTTATACTTTACTTTTTCAAGCGAAGAAAAAACTACCCTATTGGATTGAAAGGTTTAAGGAATTAGAATATCTGGCATTCCTGTTGCATATTTGTGTACTAACTAGGAAATTTATTGATGTCTTGGCAGCATTTTGTTCTCGAGGAGAATATGTTGGAGGTTGATTGCCCATGTGTGACGCCTGAGGTTGTTCTCAAAGCATCAGGTCACGTGGATAAATTCACGGACCTTATGGTTAAGGATGAGAAAACTGGGACTTGCTATCGTGCGGACCACTTGCTGAAGGACTTCTGTAATGAGAAGATTCAGAAAGATCTCAGCATAACTGCAGAGAAGGCTGCAGAATTGAAACATGTACTTGCTGTCCTGGATGATCTCTCTGCTGAAGAGCTGGGTACTAAAATCAAGGAGTATGGTATTACAGCTCCAGACACAAGGAATCCACTTTCTGATCCTTATCCATTCAACTTGATGTTTCAAACATCAATAGGTCCTTCTGGTTTGAGCCCTGGGTGAGTGTTTTACAATAAATTTGTTTTCTTTTATGTAATTTCTATAACAATGATTTGCTGAATCTGCATTTTGAGTTTGCAGTATTTCAGTATATATGAAGCATTATATTCCCCCCTTAGGTACTGAAATAATCTCCCAATTTTTTTTTTATGTTAAAGGTATATGCGACCCGAAACAGCTCAGGGCATATTTGTTAACTTCAAGGACCTGTACTATTACAATGGGAACAAGCTCCCCTTTGCTGCTGCTCAAATTGGCCAGGCTTTCAGAAATGAGGTTTTAATTCTTTTCTTATTCTTAGAATGCATGCACAAGCTCTTTTTGCAGTGTTTTTTTTAAATGCCAATAGTTATTCTGGTTTTAGCTACAATATTTCATAATCAGCCTTGTGTTTGTTGCAGTTGTTTGTTCCACCGATATTGATGATGTTGAAAGTTTTCTTGATTGTTTTGCATGCTTTCTTGGCTGTTATGATGTTTTTTTCCCTCACAGATCTGACTATATGCTCTCTCTCACATATAGATTTCTCCCCGCCAAGGTCTTTTAAGAGTTCGTGAATTCACGTTAGCAGAGATTGAGCACTTTGTTGATCCTGATGACAAATCTCACCCAAAATACTCTGAAGTTGCAGATCTTGAATTTTTGATGTTCCCAAGAGAACAACAAATCTCTGGCCAATCTGCAAAGAAAACTTGCCTTGGCGAAGCTGTTTCTAAGGTTAATTTGGTGGTAATTTTCAATTATCATCATGTCTTCTGCATTACCCTCTTCGTCATGATGCTATTATGTGTTTCATTCAGGGAATTGTCAACAATGAAACTCTTGGCTATTTCATTGGGAGAGTGTATCTTTTTCTAACTCGTCTTGGTATAGACAAAGACCGATTGCGATTCAGGCAACATCTTGCAAATGAAATGGCTCACTATGCTGCAGATTGCTGGGATGCTGAGATTGAGTCTTCATATGGTTGGATTGAATGTGTTGGTATTGCAGACAGATCTGCATATGACCTGCGTGCTCACATGGTGAGAATCTCTTTTATATAAGCATGTCTAAATTTGACAGCTGCAGTGCTCAACAGTAGGCACATAGGTGGATGTGAATTCTCTCATTCATGTCTTAGTCTTATAATCTTGTCAGGGTCCGAGGGTGAGTTCATTTTAGTCCTGATCACGAGCTATTGTCATCTTTAACTCAACATGCATAATATATGGAATTGTTTCTGCTTGTGCTATTAAGTAACAGAACAAGTACAGCAAGGAAGCACAAAAAAAATATCTGCTTTAATTTTTTTAAACTAGAAATAGTAAATACACAGGAGCTTTTTTTGTTTCGTTGACAGGACAAAAGTGGAGTTCCTCTTGTGGCCCATGAAAAATTTTCAGAACCAAAGGAAGTTGAGGTAATCATACTCACTGTCATCATTCTATGTTCTTTTCCAAATTTTTGTTTTGCACTAAGTGTTAGTCCTTATATTTCTACTGTTTATTGTGGACACCTGCTACATTTAACCTTTAATGTTCTGATTTCAGAAATTGGTTATAGTACCAGTGAAGAAAGAGCTGGGGCTTTCTTTCAAGGGTAACCAAAAAAAAGTGGTTGAAGCTTTGGAGGTAAGGCTGAAATTTCTCAATGGACACAAATATCATAAAACTATTTGCGCCTGTTCTTGGAATGATCTCTTTCCCTTTTTTAGGCAATGAATGAGAAAGAAGCTTTGGACATGAAGTCGTCTTTGGAAACTAAAGGGGAGGTAGAATTTCATGTCTGCACTCTTGGGGAAAATGTGACAATTAAAAAGAGCATGGTATCAATTTCAAAGGAGAAGAAGAAGGAACACCAGAGAACTTTCACACCATCAGTAATTGAGCCATCTTTTGGCATTGGCCGTATAATCTATTGTCTCTATGAGCACTCTTTCTACTTGAGGTCCAGTAAAGCCGGGGATGAGCAGCTGAATGTTTTCCGTTTCCCTTCTCTTGTGGCACCTATAAAGTGCACTGTTTTCCCTCTTGTCCAGAATCAGCAGTATGAGGATGTTGCGAAAATCATTTCAAAGTCATTGACTGCTGCTGGAATCTCTCATAAGATTGATATTACAGGTTAGTGTAGATAAATCGTGTTGTTATTTGGTTGTAGGCATTTTCACTAGATTAATAAGAAATATGTGTAGCTTGTAATCATTGACATGTGATTTTGGTTTAGGCATGTTTTGATGAATGATTGTGTGTATGCTTGGGATCATGCATTATATCTGAAAAAATAAAAGAATGTTTGAAGTTTGCCTGTTTTGAACTTTCTACATAAGGAGGGAAAATTATATATAAAAAGGAAAAAAGACCAGCAACATTTATCTATGTTCTATGATGCTTGTAAAAGGCATAGTTCTTGTCATTGCTAAGAGTTGCAACTAAATACTACATTATTGAATGAAGGCTTGCGTATTTTTTTAGATTGGATAAATTTCCATGGCAAGCAGAGACTTGGAGCCTCAGTGCAATGTTTCTGAAATGCCCTGATATGATATATCTATTTCCTCTTTAATTGCAATTAACGGCTTTGAGTTTATATGTGGTTTGTCTTGTCTATTCCGAGGGCTAATAATGAGAATAATCTAAAACGGTTTGTAATGATATTAAAATTTCATGGTGTTTAGATGTGCATCTTCTTATACTATTTCTAGGCGTTTTAATCCACCTTATTCTCTGAAGTGTTTGAACCCTCGGTACCCCCCTCCCCCATGTTACGTTTGGACATGTTTTTCACTACACAGAGCATCATTCCCATTCTTAATTGCATCAAGGAGGTTGCTTAAATGTCCGCACTGCATAATTTTGCTCTGTTTAATTTGTTGTGTGAATGCTGTTGACAGGTACCTCAATTGGTAAACGATACGCAAGAACAGATGAACTGGGTGTACCCTTTGCAATAACGGTTGATTCAACATCCTCAGTGACAATAAGAGAGAGGGATAGCAAGGATCAAATCCGTGTTAATGTGGAAGAAGCAGCAACAGTTATGAAGTCGGTAACTGATGGAAACACGACGTGGGCTGATGCGTGGGCAAATTTCCCGCACCACTCCTCAGTATCTGCAGAGGAATAGAGTTTTGAGTGGCAGTGGCTATATAATTGGATTTTGCCTAATTTCCCCCACCACTACTGTCTTTTACACTACACAAAACCGTAATGTCTTTTCCCGTCAACTCCGACAATTATCACAAAAACTGATGAATCACAGAAAAATCTACTCTTGGCTTGTAAACTGAATCTCTTTATCCTTTATAGACTTCCATCATTGTGTCATTCGGTTTTTAGGACCCATAAATTGAGCTGAGCCTGGCAGGTTCGTTCTAATTTCAGAAGATATCGTATGTTTTAATATTAAAAATATTTAAAAAAAATAAAAAATATTATTTTAATATATTTTTGAAGAAGTACCACTTTCAAAAATAAACTGAGTACCATTTCCAAACATACACGCCATAATACACACTATATTTATTAATGGACTAATCGAAATGCTTGATTTCATGTTGGGCTTTTGGGCTGATATAAAAAATGGTACAGGAGAACAATAAAAAGCAAACAACTTTAAGCAACGAATAAGAAAAGGAAAAACAAAAAACAAATCCAACTGATCTCTCTCTCTGTTTCTGGACTGTAGAGAAAGAGTACACACCGCCCTAAGGGTAAAAGCAAAGAGGAAGAGAAGAATAGTTAGGAAGAAGATGTTGAGAGTAGCAGGGAGGAGGCTCTCATCTCTACCATGGAGGTCATCGCAGTCGCAGACGACCTCCGCCTTCGTCACTCGAAACACTGCCTTCGTCAGCGATGATGGTCGTGATTCTGCTGCCTCTTCCAGAATCGTCCTCTCCCCTTATCAATTCTTCTTCACTCCAGATCTAATCAGAGGTCACCTCTCTCTCCTAAGATTCAGGCCTCGCCTCTTTTTCCACTTCCTTTTTTTCTATTCCACGCGCTTTATTCTCTTTTCTTAATTTAATATACATATTTACTCGATATCTGGGTTTAGGAGGTTTTTATATTGAAAAAATGAATATCGATTGCTGCAAACAACTTTGCAAGGTTTCTTTTTCCGTGTGTTACGATGTGTGCATTTCTTGATTGTTTGATGTCCCATTTCTTCGCAACCAAATTTAGGGTTTCGTGTTTGCTACAAGTTGTGAATTGAATGAACAATCTTTCATGGATTTGCCATGAGTTTTTATAGTTTTCTTCTATTTTGTCTTCGGATATTTTCAGAATTTTATTAACAATTATTTCTTCAAATCTTCACTGTTTTGAAGTTTTGAGTTTTACTTTTAATTCCGGTAACAATCTTGTGTTACTGTTATAGTCAATTAAGCATATTCTCAAAGTTCAAGCTGAACTGAATAGCTTAAGTTCTCGGTTGGGGAAGATGCCGTGCACTTCCACTTGATATGCTTGCTCTTATTATCATTAGTGCATCTGTAATTCTTAGTAGGCAGCAGCTGTGGCTAATTGCTGCCGATACATTCTTCAATTGCGGTGAATGTGCTGGTAGCTTTAATGAAGTACAATCTGATACAGATGCCCTAATGATAATAATGAAGTACAATGAAGTTTTGAGTTTTACTTTTAATTCCGGTACCAGTCTTTTGTTACTGTTATATTCAATTAAGCATACTCCCAAAGTTCAAGCTGAATTGAATAGCTTAAGTTCTTGGTTGGGGAAGATGCTGTGCGCTTCCACTTGATTTGCTTGCTCTTATTATCATCAGTGCATCTGTAATTCTTAGTAGGCAGCAGCTGTGGCTAATTGCTGCCGATACATTCTTCAATTGCGGTGAATGTGCTGGTAGCTTTAATGAAGTACAATCTGATACAGATGCCCTAATGATAATAATGAAGTACAATGAAGTTTTGAGTTTTACTTTTAAATCTGTTACCAATCTTTTGTTACTGTTATATTCAATTAAGCATATTCTCAAAGTTCAAGCTGAATTGAATAGCTTAAGTTCTCGGTTGGGGAAGATGCCGTGCGCTTCCACTTGATATGCTTGCTCTTATTATCATCAGTGCATCTGTAATTCTTCAGTTGAGGTTAATGTCTTGGCAGCTTTGATGAAGTACAATCTGATACATATAGTATGGGAGCTATTATGTTTATGATCTGTGTTGTTCTTGTTATTCTCATAAGAAAGCAATGGAATGGTAGGCCAGCTATATGTATCTCTGTTCTGTGTGTGTAAGCACTCACTGCTACTAATAATGGATAAGATCATAAAGTTTCATCTAGAGAGGTAGGAATAGGGTATGGGGTTTTTTGGTTGCTGGTTGGCAAAAAGTTAATCTACCCCCCCTACTGGGTCATTATTCTCAACTAATAGTTTTGTCAATGGAAATATCCTGTCCTCTTTGCATCAATGGCAAAGTCTTCACAAGCTTGATGTCCTTCGCAAATTGTTATTTGTTGTTGTTTGTCCAAAATGTGGCTCTTTGTAATGAATTTGCCAATGGCTGATAATTCCTACAGGGTTTTCTTCTGGAGCCCTTACTTCAGGACATGATATGGGTATCATCTCAGATCTCCCGCCTACTGTAGCAGCTGTGAAGAACCCTACCTCAAAGATTGTCTATGACGAGCACAATCATGAGCGTTATCCACCTGGTGACCCCAGCAAGCGTGCCTTTGCCTATTTTGTTTTGACAGGTGGCCGGTTTGTGTATGCCTCCTTAATCCGTCTTCTGATCCTCAAGTTTGTTCTGAGCATGTCTGCTAGTAAAGATGTCCTTGCCATGGCCTCCCTTGAGGTTGATCTCTCTAGCATCGAGCCTGGCTCAACTGTTACAGTAAAGTGGCGTGGAAAGCCAGTTTTCATCAGGAGACGAACTGAAGATGATATTAAGCTAGCTAACAGTGTTGATCTTGCATCCCTTCGTGACCCGCAGGAGGATGCTGCCAGGGTCAAGAATCCAGAATGGCTTGTGGTGGTTGGGGTCTGCACGCACTTGGGTTGCATTCCATTACCTAATGCTGGTGATTTTGGTGGCTGGTTTTGTCCTTGCCATGGCTCACACTATGACATCTCTGGCAGGATTCGCAAGGGTCCAGCACCCTATAATTTAGAGGTCCCCACTTACAGTTTCTTGGAGGACAACAAGTTACTTGTTGGGTGAGAAATCCCGCAGGAATTCCTTTATGGAGCTCTAGTTTACCATGGGATGTTATAATATATATTGTCCTCTACAGCTGGGAAACACTGATGACATTTTTGCAAATTTGTTATGTTCTACCGTTGGCATGTTCACTTGATGCTCTATCAATTTGGACTGTATCTCTTCCGCTTTTAACTGTCGGGGGTATGTTTTTCTGAATAATACACCTGGATATTTTATTGGGTTTTTTTTCTTTCTGTGTAGTTGTACTCAGAATTCGTTCCACTAAATAATCAGAACTTGGGATGGTCGCTGTCTTATTAGTTGTCAATATCTCTTTGGCACGCATGTTTATCTTTCATTTACACTGTAAAGTGCGATAAGATGACACTGGGAGACTTCTGGGATATGAATAATCCAGATAGCTACTGTTACACAAATACTATCTGGATTTGAATTATGCTTTCTGATCATGCATGAAGCATCCTGGTCTTGGAGGAGTAAACGTTCAGGGTTACAACTGTTCTCAAAACATCTTGGTCTAGAAGGGGAATGTGTCTGCCAGAAAACTACATGAACATTTTATTATATCAAGTGGCTGATGGAGACTTGGTCATGAAATGCTATTCGATTCAACATTTAGCTGTTAAATGGATTAAAAAATCATTTGCCAGAATTTCCCTTCATTGTGGGAGGCTTATATTTTATTTCCTGCTACACAGGCCATTCAAGAGCATCCAGTTCAAAAAAAAGAAAAAAACAAAGAGTTCATATGGCATAAAAATAACGTAGATAATGGCATTACTATTGCTCTCGTGTTCAGTTCTCAAATTCACCAAAGAAATAAAAGTAATGTCGTCTACTTCTCAACGCCTCCGAATTGTAGAGCAGAGAACCGAAACTTGTAATTTAACAAGCAAATCAATTGGCTAGTCGTCTTGGATAGGAACTAATGACAGTTTGCCTCCATATACATCTGGGAGCTGGCTCTCGTCAATGTCGCCAAGCAGAGTGGATTTCAGTTTTTTGTTCTCGACAAAGATTATCTGCAAAAAAATTCAGTGCGTAAGGGGTGGAACAAGGCAAAGAAAAGACGGACCAAAACTCCCAACCAACACACATGGCTATGGCTTGTCTCCATGCAGTCTAAATCCAATGTCTGTATACCATAATAATAATAGTAATAATAAATAAAAAATATATATAAAGATTCTGGGACTTCTGGCACCATAAATAAACAAAAGCAGGAACCATCTTTTCGAGATTCTGTCTGATAAAAAGGTTGTTGGTTTCCTTGGGTGCATCATCTTTTCGAGATTCTGTCTGATAAAAAGGTTGTTGGTTTCCTTGGGTGCATTTTCATATACTAACGTTCCATGCACCATCCAGATCTCTACATGCTCTTCGCTTTTAGATTCGCAGATAAAGCTGGTGGAACTGTTTCCATAATGTTCAGCTGTTGCTGGTTCAACCAAAACGTAGGAAAATGCATATTAGCAAGGAAAGATGCTCCATACCTTCCTTTTGGTTTTGCTGTCAATAAACGGGTAGACAACCTTCCATGCAGTCAAAAATATGTAGGGCACATGAACTATGAACAATTTGCCTAACCTCTCTGGGTAGCAATCCTGTCAAAAAACAAAAACAAAAACATCCAGGCTGCTGATATGAGCATCTTGTACAGCTATACCACTGCTGGGGCTATCTTATGGTAACCTAAATGTTCATTTTAAGATGCACAAGAGTAAGCTAAGCGAGCTATAATCAGTATGGCTCTGTAAGTTTAGTTAAGGCAACAAATTAGAAGTTACTTCTATGGAAATATTGCCTAGTGGGACATCAAACCTGCAATATCGATAAAGCTGCTAGATATCCACGAATATCACTATTGGCGTATCCCCACCCTTTAAGATCTGCAATGGACACAAACTTTTCCTGTCCAGCTGGCATTCTGTAAAACCCAAGATGTTGCATGAGCTTGACTGGCTTGCTTAAAACCAACTCTGAGTAACAAAATTGACCTGGTTCTATGAAACTTGTGAGATTGAGAAGGGGTTCTTAGATTGGATTCCATTAGAAATAGTTGTTTCTAAAGGTACAGTGCTTGTACATTTACCCATCTATCTTTCTCAAATACATGGTTAGTTTTGTTTTATTAGGACGAGCCCGATAGAATGAGATTGATATGATGCCCTTCCTCCAGAGATCATTTTCCAGGATAGCAAAACGTAGCGGAGATGAGAATTTTATGACTGATAGAATTACCTGGCACATATTCTCTCGAGAGTGTAGGCAACAAAACCTGCAAGGAAAAGAAATTTCCCAGGTTAGCTGAACGCAGGTCTACTTTGCCATGTGAGATCTAAAAAAAAATCACAAAATTGTTCTCTTATGGCCGATGATAGAGAACAAGTCAATTTTGAAACTATCGGTTCTAGTCTGCGTTACCACAGGATTCAAAAATAAAATATGGAGCTTCCAGGTTTACTACATACGCTTGAACTCCTCTAAACTTCCTTTGTAAGGCTTATGTCTGGCACCGTAAACCATAACTATGGGACGGTTTTGCTTATCAACCCCTTGCATAAACAACTTGTTTTGAGCAAGTTCATTTGGAATCTCTGATGGAGATATGAAGCCATTCGGGATGCTCGATCGCCTCCAGCTTAGGTACTTTAGGAATAAGGTCGACGCCTTCTCGATGTCTAGTTCTCGAGCACGCAGAAATCTCCGGATCATCAAATCGTCCACTTCCTGAAAATCAGAAAGAAACACATATAACCCCCACAACGCAAGTGAAGTGGATGGATGGACTCAAAAACAAATTCAATCAAGAAAAAAAAGTTGAGAATCAAGCTAAAACACATCCAGTTGCAACTTTGCTACAGCTCACGCCTTTCTTTTGTGCGATTTGGTAAGACTGCAACTCTAAGCCTAATACTGCATTTTGCAGCCGCTGCTCTGATGTTATGCGATTCACATCATAATTTTCCAAACAATTTTTATTACCAAGCAATTCAGGCTGTGAGTTAACTATCAGGGAGCCCTGTTCTTCAACTGATTTAAAAATTTAAAGCACACTCATGTAATTTTCACTGATCTAATTTAGAAATTATAAACAAAACAAATGGTACATGATCAAGTACAAGACAACTATCTTATCAATAACTAATCCTCATAGAAACAAAAACCCACAAAGCATATTGCTTCGGAAGAAGGAAGGAGAAAAGAGAAGGAACCTTGACAGAGGAATCTTCTCTTTCAACAAAGGTTCTCATGAGACGCACTTTGTTTTGTTCAATCTCATTGATTTCAGTTTCATTCCCTTTCTCTTCTGTTATCATCCCATTTGATTCCTCTATGCTCTTGAATTCCATTTTCTAAATTTTGTGCGAGTTCTATGGACTTCACTGCTCATCCATAAATAAGAACGATTGGTTTCTCGCTGCTCTCAGAAATAGACTTTGATTCAACGATTTAATAATGACTTAGAGAGTTAGGTTCTACAGCCATGTTTGATGACACGGTACATTCTTTTTTATATGTAAAAAAATACTTTTTTTTTATTTTAAAATAGATTATAATAATTATAATTATATTTATTTTTAATATCTATATATTAAAACAATAAAAAATACTTAAAAGCATTAATTGAAATGTCTTAAAAAATAAAAACTTTAGAAGAGTGTTGTCCAACCACACCCCTAATTGGTGCATAAAACTCATCCATCACAGCCGAGAGTAATCTTGTGTTAAATGTTTTTGAAATTTAATCATATATTTTTTTTTAAATCTTGAACACCCCTGCCAAAGTGCCAAACGGTCAAATGTTTTAGGTGAAAAACTTTCCCTTTAAATTGAAAGTAACCGGACAATTGCTGTGATGAGCTGTGCGGGCACAATCTTGCTTCTTGAGTTGTTGAAAAGTGAGTTGACCATGTGAAAAACTATATTTTTGTATCAGTTAATTATATCATATTTAAAAATAAAAGAGATATGGATCCCTTATATACCCCTATCTCTTATTCTTATTCTTAACAACCCATTCCGTTGACTATATACAATTTGTGTATATAATAAAAGAAATCAAACGTTAATAAAACGCTGACGCTCCTTCGTTATGTTCAGAATTTCACTGGTTTTGTCATGAAGGAGACTTTCCGTCCATCGAAAACAAGCATGTAAGAGACTCGACGTCAGTTTTTAACTCCAAAAGTAGAATGACCCTACAGCATTTAAGCTCTCCAACAGCCTGCGCCATTGGCGTTAAAAACTTTTTTAAAAATATTTTCTTTTTTTTTAAATATTTTCAAAGCATAATAGGAAAGGAATTACTTGACAGCCAATAGCCAGTCAGTATGAGAAACACTACCTTTCTTTTCTTTCTATTTTTGTATGTGAAAAACACTTTCCAGGCGCTAATTAATCAATTTCAGATTTTGACAGGTTTGCTAGTTCGAGATTCGCTACTGTACAACTGTAAATGATAAAAACATATGAGGACCCGTTTTGGTCTGCCAGCACGATGTTATTTTTGGTTGATATATAGTCCTTCAATTTTTATAATTGTTTTTTCATTTCACTCATCTTCGGTATATATATAAATTACGCTCATGTTCCTTCATTATGTTTAGAATTTCTTTATTCTTTCCTGTCCGGTCACGAAGGAAACCTTCCCTCCATCGAAAACAGGCATGGATGAGAATCAACCTCAGTTCTTTACCCCGAGGTAAAATTACCATTTAAAGAGGTGTTTTTGAAAAGAAAAAAAAACTTATTTTTATTTTTTACTTTAAATTAAAAAAATTCAGTGTTTTTAAATATTTTAATGTGTTGATATCAAAATAAATTTTTTAAAAATAAAAAAATATTATTTTATATATTTTTAAACAAAAATTATTTTCAAACAACCGCAACTACATTTCAATCACTTAAGCTCTCTCACAGCCTCCCAGTCGGCTTTAATGCAGGCAGTCCTTCCAACCAGATCTAATAAAATGGCGGTGGCCTGGTGGGTGTACCACCCGAAAGCCCTGACCTCACATCAACGAGAGGTCCAGCTCTAGAGATATCGCTCTCCAAGTTTTAAACAGTGGCGTGGTATTAAGATGAAACCTACCCGTGAAAGAAGAAACAGATGGTGATTTTAAAGTTGACATGCAAAGTTCGTCCTTCTACTTTATAAATGATTCATTGTCAGCCCCTTCGATTTCAAAAATTAAACGTTTGCCCAAGACTTCAATCTCTGGGATATTTGAACCCATTAAAGGGTTTATTTAGGTATTTATGTTCTTTTATAGGTGTTTATAGATAAAAAAAAAAAACAAAGTTGAAAAATAATTTTTTGGATGTAAAATAACTCTGCCTTGATTTCTCAGCAACCATTGAATTATTATTTTAAGGTTGCAAATGACATGTCATTTGCATTGTTCTTTTAAAATAATAAGAGGGATGATGACATGTCACCCCTTTTCTAGTATTGTTAAAAGTGCTATGCGGGTCAGGTTTTTTTTTTATGTATCATGTGCATGGATTCATACGCTTATCTTTTATTATATAAATTTAAAATTTTTTGTTATCTAACTTTTAAAAAATTCAGGTTTATTTTTGTTAGTTTAGCTCCCCACATCATAAACAATGCCAAATAAATGAAGTGTTATTGCTGTTAAAAATCTCCACGGATCAACAAATTTATAGAAATCAAATGATTAATTATAGAATTGTGGTTAAAAAATAATCAAAATTGACATTCTTACATGGAATCTTTGTTTGTCACTGAATTTAAAAATATTTTTAAAAAAATTATTTTAAATTTATTTTTTTGGTGTTTATAAATATTTTCATGATATCAAAAATAATTTTAAAAAATAAAAAATATATTATTTTGATATATTTTTAATAATATCATTTTAAAAAACAATTTCAAATACAAATGATAGTGAAGTTATGCAAATGAACAACAACAATAAAAAAAAAACGATATTCTTTTATTTATTTTTCATGCTTGTTATTTCCCGCGCATGTTTCTTGCCAGGTTTTGATTTTTTCTACAATTGAAATAGATATTTGTGCAAAAGACAATGATTTAAATTCTAAATGATAAAGATGCATTTTATTAGAGGAATTGTCTTTTTATTCATATATTTTTTCTGTCGAGTAAAATATATTTTTTATTAGCAACATGTTTTCTGAATAAAAGACAACATATTTAAAATAAAGGTCTGTAAGAAAATTAATAATTTTAAATAAGTATATTTTACAATTTCATTTTAATGCATTTCTGTATAGTTTTAATGATTTTTTATTTTATCATAAGCATTACTTTTTAAATAAAAACATATAATGATCTTAAAAACAGGTTTTAATAAAAATAAAACAAAATAATGTCTCAATATAAAATATGTGATTTAAGGGGGGAAAACTAATTAGAGTGATAAAATCATATAAAAACCTATTAAATTTTTTTTTTTAATATTGATAAGATGATGTTTATTATTTTCCATATTAGTTATAAAATAACTAAAAAAAGTAAACGGTGATATAATACATAAATATATAATATTATTTGAAAATAATATAAAAATTGAAAATTAATTTAAATGTTACTTAAAGTCTTGAACTACAAAATTGTCCTACCTTCAATTTTACTAATTTAAGTTGCTAGCCATTTAAGTCAAAATTGTCATTATTTTAGTGTGTTTGAGTGTTGATGTGTTTATTTTCTCGTGATACACTACGTGTTCGTTACTCGACCTTACATTACTTTTCTACATGAGCAATTCACATTTAATTTTACACACATGAATGACCGGTTTTTTATTTATTTATTTATTTGAGTGTATGCTTTTAACTGAATTTATTAATTTTAATTTTCATATCTCTTCTATTTTTCACCGTGGTTAGTTTTTCTTATTATATATCACCGAGATAACAGGCATGGACGATTCTATAACATATTTCGGGAGGGCAATAACACCCTTAAAGTTTAAGTTTTCTTCATTTTCGATCCTTAATTTGTCAACACTTTTTAATAGTTAACACTGAGCCCGATCTTAAATCAAGACTGGTCTCGAATTTCTTACTCTTAAGCCCTTAGAAAAAGCCCTAATTGATGGTGAGTGACATGAGATTTTTTTCCAGAAAACAATCAATTTACTCTTCTAAAATAGATCCCAAAATCCATTCAGGATGGAGCCCAAAGTTGTTTGGTGTAATCGTGTTTTGTGATTTTTATGGGCTTATTATGTGTCGAATGTGGAACATTTTTTCTTCCTCCTGATGGGCCTTTGAAGCCACGATTGTAACTTTATGCTGTTGGGCTCATGCTAATGAAATGCTTCCTTATATAAAAAAATATATTTTATTTCTTTCTAAAAATCCTTCTTTTGTTATTTAAAACTAACACAACCTATTCTCTAGTAAGAGATAAGTTTTCATTTACTAAAAAAAATAAAGAAAAAAAGTCCACAAGAATTTGTAGAAATTCCCCCGGTTCACGAGCACCACATTGTTACGAATGACTACCGATTCTCTTCTCCCAAATGACATCGAACAGCAATCACTTTCCGATGGAAAAAAAAAAACACCGATGAAAAGCTTAGCTTGTATTACTTTTATGGAGATTTTCTCAGGGTTTTTTCAGAAAATATAAAACAGTGAAAAATGTATTTACTCCTTTTTTTCTTACACGGACATTTATAACATGTTGGGTTTACTTTCCAAAACAATTTCCCACTTTTTACTTTCCTTTTCATTTATTTTAAGATAATTTTTCTATTAAAAAAAAACAGTGGATAATGCAAGCTCTAATTAGTCAAGTTATTAAGAATTATTTATTAGATTAGGGGATTGATAAAATTTTGATTATTACAGTGGATAATGCAAGGTGTAATAATGTGACTATTATATATTAAAGAATGTGATAAGAAACTGACCAACTAATATATTGTCAAATGAGAATCTACATGTTAGATGTTGTGGACACATTATAAATCTCATTGTGTGTGATGGTTTGAAAAAGATTAATACTTTAGCTGTTAAGATTCGAAATGCAATTAGATTTGTGAGATTTTCACCTTCTAAGCAGCTGTATTTAAGAAGCGTGCTAAAAAGTTGCATGTAGAATGTAAGAAATCATTATGTTTGGATGTTGCAACTCGACAAAATTCAATTTATATTATGCTATAAGCTACTGGAAAGTTTGAAAGGTGGTCGGGAGGTTGGATGAAAGTGAAGGTATATAAATTACTTTTTGGAGGCTGATTCAAAAAGAAATAAAAAAAGGGGCAACCTAGCTTGTAGGATTGGGATAATGGTAGAAGTTTGATGAAATTCTTACAGATATTTTATATGGTTACATTAAGATTTTTCTAGCTCATTGCATATGACGTAAAATTCCTCTAATGAATTGATTTAAATGCATACAAACTTGTGGCAATTATGTAAAAGTAAAGATAATCTTTTACGTCGAATGACGACGAACATGATGTTAATGTTTGAGAAGTATTGGAGTTGTGAAGTAAATCAAAATTTGTTGTTGTATATGACTAATGTCTTAGATCCACGTCTCAAGTTAAAATATGTAAAATTTTGTCTTAGAGAGTTATATGATAATGAAAAAACACATTATATAACAACCAAGATGAAAGATGAACTAGTAAGGATGTATGAGTTTCATTTGAAAGTTGATGAATTGATGGATGATAATTAGTATAGACAAAATGTTAATATTATTGATGATATAAAGGTAGATATTAATACTCTTAACTCGATTTAAAAGACATCCATAAGAGGAATATAAAGTGAAAAATAGAAATGAAATTGAGAGATATTTGTTTGATGACTGTGAGGATCCTAATGATGATAATTTAGATATTTTATATTGGTATAAGAGTAATGCATCATTACACAATATATTTTCTAAGGTTGCACAACATGTTCTAACCACTCCTATATCTTTAGTAGTTTCTGAATCGGCTTTTAGCATAGACGGTCGTATACTCAATCAATTTTGAAGTTCTTTATCTCAATTAATAATTTAAACAATTTTTTTTTATCAAGATTGGTTACATCATGGGCTAATTCCAACTGATATTAGAACCTTAATGAATGATTATGAAACCTACGAAAACCTTGAATCGGGTAATTTTTTTATAAACCTATACCTTTTATTTTATTATTTATTAGATTTACGTATTTTCAATCTAACATGTCTAATTTTTTATTTTGTAGAGTTTGATGGAAAGTTACATCTAACAACGAATGCTAATTAAATGAAAATCCAGGGTATTTATTGAAAATAAATGGTAAAAATAATACTTTTTATATTTATATCTTCTAATTTAATTTACAATGTTATAATTCTGTATTTTGAATTCCAGGTTTTGATATCGATAATATTAATGAATCAAAGTGAAATGTTCTTAATTGAGATGATGTGCAAAGTGAAGATTTATTTTTTCGGCTTGGGTTTTTTTTTATGACAATGTCACTTGCTGTTTCTTTTTAAGACTTTTGATGAAAATGATTTGTAGTTTGATATGCTGTATTTAAACTCTTGTAACTATTGCTCAATACTACCAGGAAGGCAACCAAGCTAAGCAGTACTATTAGAAAGGCAACAAAACTTAATAAACACAAGATTAATAAGAAAATTAAATAATAATAACATCAATTACATTAAAAAGCCCGTCAAAAAACCCATAAAAAACACCTAAAAGCCCAAAAAACAATATAGATTTTTTTGATTTTAAACATAAAAAACCAAACCAAACCAATCAAATTAAACCAATTTTAATTCAATTTTGTTTTTCTTTTCAATTCGATTACTTTTTTAAATAAAAACTATACCGAACCGAAAAATGATTCCCTTTCTCACAACACACGACCACTTCAAGATCCTTCCTCTGCTGATGGTCAAATAAAGAAAACACAGAGAGAGACGAGGGCTCTTCAAAACGGCGCCGCATATAGGGTGTACCGAACCTTCCACTGGCTTAAAAAAATGGAGCCAAAGAGGCGAGAGGTTTTTTGTTTGTAAATTAAAGGGAGTGAGATAGACCTGTCATCAAACCGGCAAAACAAACAAAGCTTTCACTTAACACACACATATATTAAGATTTGTACATGTTGTTGCTCGCTGCATTTCCATGTTAAAAATGCTGTCTTTCTCTGTTTCTTCAAGCAAATTCTTCTCTGATTCTTTCCCTTTCAATCTCTACCTGGATAAACGACCCTTTTTTTTCTTTTCTTTTTTCGTGTTTAGTCCCATAACCCACGTTCTAAGTAAACTCCTCACCTACTCCTCAATATGACATACCAACCATAGACTCTTCTCATAAATATTGCCTTTTACCTCTCCTTTTGGACTCACCCTGAAGCCCCATTTCGGTTTTTAGTTGAGATTTTGGGTTGGGGGCTGGAAATATGAGGGCATGCTTGTGGGTTTTTGCTGTGGTTCTTGTTTTCGGTTTTGTTGATGGAAAAAGAGTAGAAAGGTTACGCACAGAGAGGATTTCAGGTGGCATTCTTTAATCTCCTTAATGTTTTACTTATTATTGGATTTTAAGCTCTCTTTTTTTGTGGCAGGCTCTGTTTTGTCTTTGTTAGACTTCATCTGATGTTTTCGGATTGTTTGCTGGCTTTCTGTACTTGAGTTATAGACATGGCCCGGGTTCGAAATTTTGCTGTAATGAATCAGAATGGCCTATGAACATGAAGAGTAAAAGTTTTAACACATTTGGTTTTAGCTATGTGCAAATTAATTAATTCTTGGAACTTTTGGGAATCTTTTTGTATTTAGTGCAGGGCTTTGGGGATCTTGACTATTTTCTATTTGATTTGGATTCAAAGGAAATGTTCATCTGATTCACCAGATTCTCACTGAGCCCTTTTCATGTACCGGGTATCTTTTATCTCATTCAATTGACAGAAAAAGAAAAACTTTTAGAATTTAGTTATCATCTTGGAGAACCTTGATGGAAGGGGAAGTCTGCTCGCCAATTTTTTATATTGTTTTTTTAGATATTTGTTTTTTTCATATGAACTATTCTCTACTTGCCGTTTAAAATTCCTCGTGTTTGGATGCATGGGTGTTTATGTTACTAATGATGATGCGTTTTTATACTACAAGAGGCTGATACCTATCCTCTATGAACTCCCCCCCCTGAAAAAATGGAGTCTAAACTCGCTTGAGCTGTTTCCATTATTGAATATGAGGCATGGTATTAATAACAAAATGTGTTTTTGGTTTCAATAACGCAGGAAGCGCTGGGGATGTGTTGGATGATGATCCAGTGGGAAGGTTGAAAGTCTATGTTTATGAGCTTCCGAGTAAATACAACAAGAAATTGCTGCAGAAGGACCCCAGATGTCTCACCCATATGTTTGCTGCTGAAATCTTCATGCATAGATTTCTCTTATCCAGCCCAGTTCGAACCCTTAATCCAGATGAAGCAGATTGGTTTTATACCCCTATATACCCCACTTGTGACCTCACACCCATGGGCTTGCCGTTGCCCTTCAAATCTCCTAGGATGATGAGAAGTGCGATACAGCTAATCTCCTCCAATTGGCCTTACTGGAATCGTACGGAAGGGTCTGATCACTTTTTTGTTGTGCCCCATGACTTTGGAGCCTGCTTCCATTATCAGGTAGGACTGCTAATGCTGTTGGATCATGCTTTCTTAGTAGTCATATCTTGCCGCATTTTGAAAGAAAGTTTTTTTTGATGTCATCAGTCCACACTATACATGCTTCAGTTCAACGTGTGTTTCCTTTTGAGTGTGACTTTCCCGGTTTCATTAGGTGCTGATCTTGTAGTCTGTCTGCATTTCATCGGTCACATAACTAGGCAAGGGAGATTTTGATAAGTTTGGCTTTGGTTTCACTGTGATTAGATTTTGACAAGCATGTGAGCTAGAAGGGCCCTGTTACAACATGGCTGATGTTAATTTAAACTCAAGAATGTGCATCTAGAGACCCTTTAAAATCTCTGGATTCATTATTGGACCTAGAGTGGAGGAGGGGAATTTTTTTTTTTTAACTTAAAGACAATCAGACATTCATGTTCTACATATACTGAGTGACTTGTAGTTTCTAATATTTCTATAACAAACATGATCATATTGTCAGACATTGCCCTTGCCTTTTCAGGCAGCCCCCCTTGCTTCTCTCAGTTGTTACAAAAAGTGACTAACTTGCAGTTTTTTTCTATGCTCGTACTGCTACACCTTTTTTTTTTTGGTCTTCTGGGGTGGAGGTGGGAGGAACCTGACCCTGCCTTCTGGCCACACAGGTTGACGACCAATCCACCCAATGCTACCAATCTCCTCAAAGGGGTATTGGTAATTCTAAGACTTTTGAAATCCAATATAATGTGATCCTACTACACCCATTGAATTATGATATATGAAGCTTGATGACAGTCAGAATCAATTTTGACTGAACATGTTATCAGAATTAAGATTTTATTACTCAGTTAAATCGTTTTTGCTTCCATACATGATAGATATGTCAAAAAGGTTTAATGGAGCTTGTAACTTCTTCTGACTCTCCTCTGGAACCATATAAAATCAAGACCTCCTTAAGTGTCATCTTTTATCTGCGTTAATTGAGCAAACAATTTGTACTAGATGTGACTCATTTATTATCTCAAATAACGTAGGAAGAGAAAGCTGTTGAGCGGGGCATTCTTCCACTACTCCAGCGTTCTACTTTGGTTCAAACTTTTGGGCAACGAAATCATGTGTGCTTGAATGAGGGGTCAATTACAATTCCTCCTTTTGCTCCTCCTCAAAAGATGCAGGCACACCAGATCCCCCCTGACACTCCACGGTCCATTTTTGTCTATTTCCGCGGGCTGTTTTATGATGTAAATAATGATCCAGAAGGTGGTTATTATGCAAGGTATGCTTGTTCTGATCTTCCAAAAAGAGTGAATTGCAATCTGTCTAGCGTAATATAGTTTTTTTTTGTTGACCAAAAAGGCAATACTGCCATGGAAGATATTAAACCAAACATCCAATCATACATGTAATGAAGTAGAGATTTAATGAACTTAGGTTATTAAGTAGCCATCAAACCCTCCAGGACCCATGTTTGTTCATCACAGAGTAGGCTATCAGATCAATGACGCAATTTCTTCAGCCTTCACATCCTCCTGTGAATTTAAATTTTGGGAATTTCAGATTCAAGATCCAGGTTCTCTTTCTTCTGATAAAGATTTGCTTTGAGACTTTATAGTCTGTATCTAAGAATTAATGGATGATCTTGTAGCGAACCTGCTGGTTCAGACATCTTGTATGAATTCTGTGAGGCTGTTGGGCTTATATTAGTTGCTTAACCTTTTTGTTTGACTGACAGAGGAGCCAGAGCTGCAGTTTGGGAAAATTTCAAGAACAATCCACTCTTCGACATCTCCACTGACCACCCAACAACATATTATGAAGACATGCAGCGAGCTATATTTTGCTTGTGCCCACTCGGTTGGGCCCCATGGAGTCCTAGATTAGTTGAAGCAGTGGTATTTGGATGCATTCCTGTTATCATAGCTGATGATATAGTTTTACCATTTGCCGATGCTATCCCATGGGAGGAAATTGGGGTGTTTGTAGCAGAGGAAGATGTCCCTAACCTGGACACAATCCTGACAACTATACCACCAGAAGTGATCTTAAGGAAACAAAGGCTTCTTGCAAATCCTTCTATGAAACGTGCAATGTTATTCCCACAACCTGCGCAACCAGGTGATGCTTTCCACCAAATACTAAATGGGCTGGCTCGTAAGTTGCCGCACGACAGGAGTGTTTACTTGAAGTCTGGTCAAAATATCTTGAATTGGACAGCAGGACCAGTTGGGGACCTGAAACCTTGGTAAGAGAAGTGTCATTTTCTCAACAGACATGGCTGTGGTGTTTTTAGTGTTTCATCCAATCGCAAGGAATGTAAACTTCTCTTTGAAATTTTGAATTTTGTATAGATTCTTGAACTTCACATGTACATCAGGGACATAGTTCGATGCTTTAAATAACTTCATATTTTTCTGGACATCGACAATTGCTGTGATTTTTGACACGTAATATTTGTATCAGCTTTACTTTTTTTGTTAGGACAGATTGCATTTTCCATCGTCCTTGCTGCACTTCAATCTCTGTTTTCCTTGCTTATAGATCATATCCGCCATTTCTTCAACCATCCGACCAAACCCCCAGTTACAGTTTTTTGACAATATTTTCCTTGAATTACATCGCATTAGACTCTTTAAACCAATTTCTGTGACGGGCAAACCCTGATATGAACTCTACTATATGTATATATATATAGGAAAGGAAAAGGAAGGTCTTGAATCCGAGTTAAAATCTCAAGTTCAAGCAATGGAGTATGCTTGTGCATCCCCGAATATCTAAAACCCAACTAGATTCGGTATACTCAAGCCCGCTCACGAAGTGATGGTTTGCTCATCATATGCAAGTCCTCCCTAACAAGGAAAGCCACTTCTTTGAAAAGCTTCCTTGAAAAGAAAATGTAGCCATGATTATAATTATTATGTATCCAAGCTAACTATGATCATTGAAATTTTTTATTACACAATGGGAAGTCTATATAATATCTCGGGCAACAATTTAAACAAAATGACCCGATTTATCTATTTGACTGCAATTTGCACGTGTTCCTCCTTTTCCTCTAATATGATATCAATTCGGTCCTGTGAAGAATGGAGTAAAAATCTAAAATGCATGGGATAGTTATAGTTGAGCTGATAATGTGCATCATCTCACATTTCACCGTGGACATATAGTTCAAGTTTTTTTTCTTCCATATGGTCCTTAAATCATATAATGACTTGAATTATGAGTTTAAAGGATTAACTTAAATTGTTTTTTTTCTCAATTGATTTTTTAACTCATATTTTTTAATATTATGCTAATTGAAAATTGAAATTCATAATTTATTTAAATCACATCTATTATTTTTTCTTACAATTTTATGTAAGTCTTTTGGACTTGAAACTTGCATATATTTATACTACCTTTTATTTAATTTTTATCAAACAGAATATGACACCGAGATTCGAACTCGTGACCTCAATAAAACTATGATATTATATCAAGAAACTATTTCACCTAAAAAATCAAATTATTAGATAAAATTTGGAGATATTATTTATATTATTTTTAAAAAAAGAGTTTACTTTAAAAGTAGCGAGCTAGGAATTGACGGGCATCCTTTGAGGTGTAGCAATGGTCAGGTCAAAATGGCTAAACATCTCTTCTAACCTGAAGAGGACAGGCCACTTTGAAGTAGTTGTCGTCCCGCAATCTTCTCTTTGACTTCATCTTCAATTTTATCAAAATAATGGGATGGTGGTGCCGTCTGCCATCACACCACCTTGACAATCACATCCCACGGCCCTCAATAATCTCGGATCACAACCACACGAAAAACTCAGCAAAATGGAATCGGACCGCCTCAATTTAGTAATAATATCACAAAGCAAGTAACAAAAAAATGGGTGGTGTAATTTTTATTTTAATTACAGGGCCAACAAGTAGAGAAGTTGGATTAAATATTTTCAACCAGGTCTCTCTACCTCTAAACAAAGAATAAAAGTGGTTGAATTCGAATTGTTGTATACTCTAAGATATTAGCTGTTACCTTACAAGCAAAGCCTTTGAATTTGAATTGTCCTTTGATATCCGCGAGATCTCATATACGTCCAAGCAAGCAGTTCTACAATGTGACAGCAAAAATAGGAATAACGACGTCGGCACCTGTAAAATATTTGGCTAATTTTTATTTTTATATTTTTAAAATGATTTAAATTTGTTAATATCAAAAATAATAAAAAATATTTTTAAATAGAAAATAGTCTTACACATTCCAATCAAAAATAAAAATCCCTCACCTCACCTGTTCGTTTATTTTTAAAATAATATGTTTTAAAAAAAATTAAAAACATCAAATTTTTTTAATTTAAATAAAGTAAAAAATTAACACTTAACAGATGGCATTAAATAAGAAAAAAGGGATAAAATTTTGCAACACCTTCGACTAAATTTCACCAAACCGAACACCCTCTCTGCCTCTCTCCTCTCTCTCTCTCTCTCTCGGTGTGTGATCTGAATCACTATGGCTACCATTTCAAAGCTCTCAAGTCCGAGCCCTGCTGCCTCTCTATCAGCTCCTTCTTCTTCTTCTTCTTTGCCAAGAGTTTTCCTTGGTTTCAATACCAAAACTTCTTTCTCCAAAGTTGCATCATCTTCATCGAGGTTGTCCTTGACAAACACCCAACCTTGGAGGACCTCCTTTGTGTAAGTATTATTACTTCATTTTTATGATCTCTCTCTATCCTTTTCTTTTTATCTGTGTTTATTGGCTGTGATCATCGCTGCTCTCATGCTCTTGCTTGGTTTCGCCTTATGATCTTTCTATACGTCGATGATCAAGTTTTCTTCTTCTTATGAATATATGATACAGTTACTACGCTTTAGACCTTGCTTTAATGTATATGTTCGGGCCTTCTAGGGGCTTGAGGTACCGGTTTATGATAAAAAAAACATAGTATGATTATCGAGTTCAATTTCTATGCCGTAGAAAGTATATCTTAAGAAGTAATAGCATGTACAGAGGGATGCTAGTTATTGCTTAAATCTTTGCAGCCGCATGCTTTGTAATACATTGTCGATATCAAGTAAATTCGTTCATCTGATCACAAGCATTTGTTTCAGATTTTTTTGTGTGAATGAACCTGTTAAACACAAAAATAAATAAATTACAACATGTTATGAAGGTGTTAAAACTGCTGACTAACTGATCTCTGGATCAGCGCTTTTAATGGATTTTGGAGTTTGTAGCTTTGAGCTAGCTTAGAAGATATCAGATTCTGTGATATTGGATAACAAGGAAGAGTTAATTCCAGATATAGAATTTCTTGGTTTTCGAGCTGCAGCTGAATGAATTAAAAGCAATGATCTATTATCTTTAATTCATGGTTGTTGCTGGTTATTTAATCCTTTCCTTTTTCCCTTTATAATTGTGGACTTTGTTCAGTTGCTGTTTAACGAGATCTCTATCACAGTGTCAGGTGTTCTCAATCAAGTGGAAATGGTAGTCCGCTAAAGAGAACCACTCTTCATGATCTCTATGAACGGGAGGGGCAGAGTCCATGGTATGACAACCTCTGCAGGCCTGTGACGGATCTGATTCCTCTGATCGAGAGTGGAGTCAGAGGTGTCACGAGTAACCCAGCGGTATAACTACTATCTTTTAAAAAATGCAAGACTTGGCCAACATGCATAAAAATATGACTTTTCTTGACTTAAGTTGAAGAAAGTTCTGTGAATGAAATTGAAAAGAAAGGCGGAATTAATAAGGGTGTATCTTCGACACTTCTTTTGTGGCTTTTTTTCATTATCCTCGGTCCTGTATATTGAGCTGTTTAAAACATATGATTGCAGATTTTCCAGAAGGCAATATCATCTTCAAATGCTTACAATGACCAATTCAGGTAAATCTAATCAATTACAGCTCACTAGTTTTATCATATTTTTTATCATTATTACCCAGAATCAATTGCTCTGTTCTTTTCTGCTATATGATGCGCATGAAATTTATTTGTTATTCCAAGAGGGGAAAAACAAAATTAAAGCCTGTCGATTATTACAGACTCATGGGGTTCGAAAGTTGGGTGTTAATTTCCAAGTCAGAATTTTAAGTTTGTCAGGCTGATCACTATAGTGTTCATATATATCTACTCTAATTTTAGAATGTTGGTACCTTCAGAGAACTTGTGCAAATGGGAAAAGACATTGAAACTGCTTACTGGGAACTTGTGGTGAAGGACATACAAGACGCATGCAAACTTTTTGAGCCAATATATGACCAAACAGATGGTGGTGATGGCTATGTTTCTGTTGAAGTGTCTCCCAGACTAGCTGATGATACTCAAGGGACTATTGAGGCTGCAAAGTGGCTTCATAAAGTGGTTGATCGCTCCAACGTGTACATTAAAATTCCCGCTACTGCTCCTTGCATCCCCTCAATCAAGGAAGTTATTTCTCTTGGCATCAGTGTCAATGTGACTGTAAGTTCTTTCTGTGCATTCTTTCTTGGCTTAGGCTTTATTGTTGGCTAATGATTTTGTCACTGTAAATGATGTGCACATAAGTAGCCTTTTTCCATGGCCATGTGCCGATGAAGGTATCCTGATTAACTAATAGCTGAAGTCATGGTCAAACCAAGTTTGAGAAAAGCAATCTTGAATGATCATGTAGTTTTAAGAAGTGACTCTTTTATCAAATCAGATTCAGACTGTTTTCCTTTTTCGCTTGTGCAGCTGATATTCTCTCTCACCAGATACGAAGAAGTCATTGATGCCTACTTGGATGGCCTTGAGGCATCTGGACTAAGTGACCTCTCCAGAGTTACAAGTGTTGCTTCCTTCTTTGTGAGTAGGGTGGACACTCTCATTGACAAAATGCTAGAGAAGATCGGACCCTCAGAAGCCCTCGATCTGCGAGGAAAGGTAACTAGATCTGAACTCTTGTTCTTGTATACCAGTAATTCTCATTATATTCTAAAGAATCTGTAACCCAGTTTGTCAAGTTTCATTAATGTGACCGGATGTGTACTGTTTTAGGCTGCTGTGGCTCAAGCAGCCCTAGCATACAAGCTCTACCAAAAGAAATTCTCTGGTCCAAGATGGGAGGCTCTGGTGAAGAAAGGTGCGAAGAAGCAGAGGTTGCTGTGGGCATCAACCAGTGTCAAGAACCCTGCCTACGCAGACACTTTATATGTAGCTCCGCTAATAGGACCTGACACGGTTAGCCATCTTATATCCCAGAACCCTGTCTCCTGTATTTTATGTCCATTGCCGTGCATGATATTTCTGGAAGGAAATGATACCAAGTTCAAGAGGAGTATTCACGGTTTAAACTGTAATTTGTTTTTTAATGTTTCCCCTCGTGTGGTTTGTTTTTTCTTATGATAGGTCTCAACCATGCCTGACCAAGCTCTCCAAGCATTTGTTGACCATGGAAGTGTTGCCAGGACAATAGACTCAAATGTTTCTGAAGCTGAAGGAATCTACAGTGCACTTGAGAAGCTGGGAATTGATTGGGGCTATGTGGGAAATCAGCTTGAAGTTGAAGGAGTGGATTCTTTCAAGAAGAGCTTCGATAGTCTACTTGATACCCTGCAAGAGAAGGCAAATTCTCTGAAATTGGTTAGCCCGTAAGCCTTTTATTATTTGCTTATATAATGAATTCACGAATTCAATGTAATAAAAGTGGGCAGCGATCTTGCCGTAGAAAAGAAATCCCATTGACGAGTGCCGTGGAAGAAATTAACTATGTATCATAAATATTCAGATTCTGATTGTGCCAAGAGATTTTTATCTGCAGTTGCTTTGGTCTCTTTAACAAGTATCAGGTGCCGCAGCATCTAATATCAAAACTGCAATGGGTTGAAAACGACAATTCAGTGGCCGTTTCCCTTCTTAAATATTTGCGCAAAGCCTCCGTTATTCAGGGCATAGTTTTGGCCTGGAACGCTACCCAAGGAGAGCTAAGACCTCTTGGGTTGAGCAGAAGGCCACAGTCTCCGACCTACATTTGAAAATTAACATTTTAGGAGGTGAAATGGTGGAAAGAGAGAGAGAGAAGGACCATTTTCTGCGATGCGGGTAGATCTTTAATTATCAGTCGCGTTACCATCCAGGATAATTTTTAACCGCAACAAATCTTTATTTTTCAAGGAAATAAAGAGAACCTGCCCACGCTATGAGAGGGAGAAAAAAAAAGTGACACAACGATAATAGAGAATGTAAAATTTATAATTTATTAAAAAAGAAAATTAGTTTTTTTCTATTATTGTATTTTTATATTTTTTAAAATAAATTCTATAAAATAACTAACAAATGGTCATAAATCACTACCAACCACGGATGTCGATCTCGTTTTGTTTCGGTTGAAACAATTGAAATATTTCGTATCAGAAAAAAAGAAGATAAAATGATGTTTTTATCTTAGATTAAATTCCAGTCTATTCCAGATTTTTCAGCTAAATTCCGGCCGAATCATGCCAGAATCATTTTGCTTGTGCCGTTTGGGCCAAATAATATTTTTTTTTAAAATAATGAATACTTTTACAATATCAATCATATCTCTCAATCCGACCGCTAGATTGAGATGAAATTTTATGAGGAGTCTCTTGACATATATATATATATATATATATATATATATATATATATATATATATATATATATATATATATATTAAAATTTTAGAGCAATCAGAGAATGCAATAACCTTGCGAGATTGATGATGACTTTCTCGTAATATTATACATATCCATAATTTTGTTTAGAAAAATTATTTTATTGTGTCTTTTTTTTAAAATTAAATCACACAATTCTAAATAATTTTTTTTAATTTAAATTAATTTTTTTAAATTATATATATATAAACAATATAACTCAAAAAAATACGCTAAAACACTCCAAAACCAGAACATTAAATTCTAATTAAAAAAAAAAAGAAACAGAATTGATAACGTTGCTACCGAACACGTAAAATAACTGGCGACACGGTGGTCTCTTCTTCTCTTTTTATACTCGTAGAAAAACTGAGGCTGTTATCTTCCCGCGACTCCTATCACTCTCTGTCTTTCTTCCTCTCTTACAAGGAACTCGTGCATTAATGGCCTCCATTTCAACTCTTGGAATTCCATTCCAATCCCCTGGAAGAGCTTCAACATCCACAGTACGTCTTATTCTTTCTATTTATCTATCTTATTAATTTCACTTCAATTTTAAAAAAGTGACGCTAAAATTGTTGTTTCAGAGATGTCGCAGACCGAATGCAACTCTTTTCTCTCACCATCCTGGTTAATTCTCCTATCTAAGCTAATTTTGATGGAAATTTTGAAAAACCCTCATCTCAATCTTATCTTTTGATGTAATTTGAATTGTAGATTTTTGTATTAAAAAATTTACTGGGGTTATCGAGAGAAGGCAAGTTATAACGTTATCTGTTGGGTTACTGGCCGGAGCATTTCTGCAGCATTCTTCTTCAAATAAAGATGCCGCAGCTATGGCAGCCGAATTCGCTGACAGTAATTTCTTCTCTCACAATTTCCCTTCTTTTCTTGCATTTATGGGTTAAATTAATGTGTGTTTCTGCTTTATTCTGGACAAATTTGAACCTTACTTCGTGCTGATGTTTTTCTAGAAACTGCCGAACAGTATTTTGTTAACTGCATCAATAAAGGCTAGCCTTCATGAGTTGTTTGGTTTGTTACTGGGTCATCACTGTATTCTAGACAGCTGAGCGTTGTTACCGTCAATAAACTGTTCACTGAACTATCCTTTTCTTCGCCATGTTTTGCACTACTGCCTTCCCACTTCCTCCTATAGGAGAGATTCAACTTCTCACATTCTTATCTTTTTACAACAATTCGCACATTGAAGTTTACACCTTACATTTGCGAGGGAGCAAGAATCGCATAAATAATATATTGCTTGTTTCAGTACTTGAACCCTTGTTGGTGTAGATAGCTAATAATAAGAGATTGTTATCCAATTTGTCCCAAGACTTGAACCTGCAATGTAATGGTTGCAATCCGAGTGTTAAAACCATTAGTGTTGCTCTGGATGGCAGAGTAATGAGAAACTGTTCCAGTGAAAAAACAAAACAAAGAAAGAAACAGAGAGACATATAACAACTCTAATAGACTTACTCTTGGCCATGTTTATTCTGGGCATGCAGTGCCAGCTCTCAGGGGGAAAGATTATGGCAAAACAAAAATGCGGTATCCAGACTACACAGAAACGGAATCAGGTCTTCAGTATAAGGTCATTATTGTATAGTAAATGTTTTCTAATTTATCTTTTATATTTGTGCATCCACATGGTTAGTTTAGTTATCCATTCAAATTCTAAAATGAAAAGGGGTGCAGGACTTGCGAGCGGGAAATGGTCCCTTGCCTAAGATGGGAGAGATAGTTGTGGTAAGTTTCTTAGTCAGTGTGCAAGAATTTAAAGTTTGGCATGGTTTTCCTGGCTGGCCTAATTTGAATCCAAGTAATTGGGGCAATAGACTTTTGGATTTTAGATGATTTAGTTTCTTTATAATCTGAATTAAGCACAGGAGATTTATATTATAATTTATGTAGCTGAGAGTAGGCTCCTATTCTCTGCTACGAAAGCCTGAGAGATACTTGTCAATGCTCAAGTGATAGTCAAAACAACCAAACTACAATAAATTTAGTTGTTCACAAGAATCATACTTCAAACAACTATGATGCTCACCAGTTTTAACCTTAAGATGAATTATGAGTATCCTATGCTGCGAGTTAACAAAAAAAATTGATTGTTTTCTTTTCTGATTGGTGTAGTTAAAGTAGTTAATGAATCATGAATTCATTTTAGGTCGATTGGGATGGTTACACCATAGGATACTATGGTCGCATATTTGAAGCTCGAAACAAGACAAAAGGTGGTTCCTTTGAGGTATGAGATGCTTTCTCCTCATTCTGGAGTTCAAGGACTTGATTGGCTTCATCAATATTCTGTGACCTCTTGATCTACAGGGAGATGACAAGGACTTCTTCAAATTCAGACTAGGATCCAGAGAGGTAGCATATCCTTTCTCGATTGAATAATTAAAAAGAGAGAGTTGATTTTGCAGATCAGATTTAACGGAAATGAGAATGAACATCCTGTCTTCATAATCTATCAATTTTATATCTAACTTTCTTCCAAGTAATTATCTTGGTTCACTTGCACGCATGTCTCCAATGCACTCATTTTCAAATATCTGTTAATAGTTTACATTCATAGGACTAGACCATTTAATTAGGTTGGGTAGTGCAGCTGCATAGATGTTTCAAATGGAAAGTTAGAGAATATGTCATCAAATATTAATTCTGATGCCTCGCTAATGAGATTGTTTGGGTTCTTGAGCATTCAGGTTATACCTGCTTTTGAAGAAGCTGTTTCAGGAATGGCTCTGGGTAGCATTAGAAGGTGCTGCGTCTGCTTTTCTCAAGGATATAACCTTTGTTATGTTTGAAGCTCTCTATTACATAAATTTGCCATGAAAAAAATAGAATAACATTTCAATCTTTGTAAGAGTGTGTGCAAATTTCACTGTATGCTTCACAGCGATGCAGGATCATTGTGCCCCCAGAACTAGGATATCCTGAGAATGACTACAACAAAAGTGGGCCAAGACCAACAACATTTTCGGTAATACTCAAGTGAAATTGCTATCGCTTGTTTGCAGTTTTATATGATTCTAAAATGAGAAATGATTGTGCTCAACAGGGTCAACGAGCCTTGGATTTCGTGTTGAGGAACCAAGGGCTGATAGACAAAACTTTGCTGTTCGATATTGAACTCCTTAAAATCATCCCAAGCTAACTCCGAACAGATTCCCGGTCATTCCCTGGCAGGGTGTATGTATTCCACTATTTCCGTAAAATGTTCAGGTTAGATTTTGCTCTTTTGGGTATTGAAATAGATGTCAATAGTTTCCTTGTGTGACGAGTTAAAGTTTTTCCTGCTCCAGGCGAGGAAGGAAAACTGGCATTCAAACAATCCAATTTAGAGAACCCCGCGAGTGGTCCCATTTGGGGAATTTAGTCCACGATACTTGGGCATGCTCATTTGTTAATTTATATGCATACATATATATTACTGTATATCCACATCAAAATCTGAAATGAAGTTTTGAATTTGATCTTCTTGTTCCTCGAAAAGGTTCTTTTTCTATCTGGTTTTTATTAGCGCGACATCTTTGCCAAAGTATTCTGGGCTAAAGATAGAATTGTATCTTGGTTTGTTACATGTGAACGTGGGTGTATCTTCATTGTTTGATTTCTGCTTCCTCAATAGGAAATTCCAGGGCATCAAATATTTGCATAACCATCGACGTATCACAGTCCTCCCATTCTAGTGACTACACACGACTGAATTATTGAATGCTTTTAGCACTCGACTGTTGGAACATTTGATTGTCAAATTGCTTACACGTTCTCAATGTTGTAATTGGGACTTGAGAGGACGTGATTTCTGCTCGCCTTGTACAGCAGGGCCTTCTGCCAAACTGGCTAAGCAGAGACTAATTATTGGTCATTGCAGCAGTGCTAAAACCAAAGACTATCCACATCCAGAGCGACCGCTGACCTACTTCGATGCTTGTGATTAACTCGACCTGGATTACTAGAACACAGGTCTAAAACCCAAGTTCGGGTTGTTAAAAATCAAACAAAACCTCGCAACAACGGCCAGTTCCCGGAAGCACAAATAAAACAAAGCACAGATAGCGAAAAGTCATTCTACAGAAATTTAAGTCATCTCCAGGCATCCACAAAGTTGCTGCCCTACCTAATTAACCGAAAGCTCACGCCGCTTGTAACGCACCATTACCTTGTCTTTCACACCGACGACCATTGCATTCCAGTCTATCTCAGGGAAAGGAGAAATGAGCTCCAATTCAAAATTCCTCAGCAAATGACTCCATATCGCTTTTATCTGCAGGTAAGCAAATGGTTCGCCGAGGCACCCGTGCCTGCCACCTCCAAAAGAAATATATGAAAATGCACCTGCTGCTTTGTCTTCTTCTCTCCCATAAGAAAACCTATCAGGATCATAGCTATCTGGGTCCTTGAAGACATGAGGAAGCCGGTTAGCGAATGCCGGGGATGTTGCGACAATGTGACCCTTTGGGATGTCATATTCTTTCCCATCTCGTGTTGTCACACTAAAGTCACTGTGTGAGCTCCGTAGAAGCATGATTAGTGGAGGATGGAGTCTAAGGGCTTCTTTGATGCACCGATACAGGACATCCATCTCGGATAAAATATCATGATCCACCTTGTTCCCATGCTTTTTCATCAGGTTCTTCTGCTCCTCCAATACAGCAGATAGGTATTCATTGTGTCGCAGAAGATAGGCTCCGGTCCAAGTAGAGGTGATGGAACTGGTGTGCTGCCCAGCAAAGAGAGCAGCAATGAGCAAGCCTGTGACCTCAGACTCGGTTGTTGGGCGACCATCTTTATACTTTGAGTCGATAAAGCACTGCAACATGTCATTCTCTGATTCGCTGGCACATTTACGAGAATTTATGATACTTGCAAAGATATCTGCAAGCTTCTTGCGTGCCCGGTCACGACGGCGATGAGCTGGGATGGGCAAGTATGGGAATAAAACACTAATTGGGAGCATTCCGTTGTCAAGGTCATGGAATAGAGCAGACACGTCATCAAAAAGCTTGTCACGCACTTCTCGTCCAAGTAGACATCTACTGGCTGTCAAAATGATCACATGCTCAAGCTCATACTTTATGTCTACCACCCCACTGTCTCCCCATTTTGAGAAGTAATCCTGCCAGTTTCAAAATGATGATAGAATGATTAGAACCACAAATTTCCACATCATAAGCTCGGCACGATTGTTCTAGAAATCACGCAGGGGCAAAAATCTAAGGTAACATTATGCAAACTGTACAGAACAAAACCAGTATTCGATGATGATTCTCTAGAATGATTGGTGGAAGCATGGTCATCAGACTTGAATTTAAAACCCACAGTAACTTTTTGTGTTTAAATTGCCAGCGTCAAAGAAATGGGTTGTCAGTGAAACTCGGAGACACAAGAACTGACAGCATAGAAAGAAAATAGAAACAGACAGAAACAGCTGACAGATCAATAAACTTGCTCACCTCTGCTTCTACCACCATCTGGTCCACATATCCCTTGAGCTTGTTCACTCTTAAAGCCTCTGTGAAGAACCGAAACTGCTCTTGCCTAATGGTGTAATCCACATCAAACACGACACCAGGACCAAAAGTAGGCACATTGAACTGATACACCTCCTGCTGGCTCAAATCCACTTCCGGAGCCTTGAAGAAATGCGCAGACACCTCAGGGCCAATCAAGAAAGTAATCTTCCGATTAACTAAATTCACAGTAAACACACTGCCAAGTTTTGGGTACTCTTCGCGAAGCATCACAATAGGACCTTTAAGGAACCGAATGAGCCCTCCAATCAAAGGCCATCCCTTGATAACAGGAGGCAAGCGCTTCTGAGATCTAGGCATTATAAGTGTAGAGATGAGTTTGGCCACTAGTAGAGTGGCTATAATGAGTAGACCCACATTCAAGAACTTGTTATCCGTATCTCCAGTCATTATAAAGCCAGTAGATTTATAACTTGATTGAATTAACTGAAAATCAAAACAAGAAACAGAAATATCAGATAAATCGTACCCACGTCACATAAAATAGCTTAAACCCAATATGAGTTTCTAGCAGTGGAGGTGAAAGCAGATCTAAAGGTTCCATCTTTAGTTAACATTGAACTGATTGAAGACAAATAACTATGACTAACAAAGCTTAACAAATCTGAGAGCCCCAGACTGGAAATATCCAATCTGAAACAACCCAGAATCCAGTTAACGAAAAAGCAAAATTTTCTTTCCTTGGAGTTAGGAAAAACAAGAAACTAGCAGCACGTGCATGCAGGCGGATTAGAAGAAGAAAAAAAGGCAAGAAAATGCGGCAACAAATTCAGATACTGCACGGTTAACATCTATCAGAAAGTAATGAATTAATGATAAGAGTTGAAAGTAGAGTGAAGAAGTAGAATTACCTGGTTTCAGATTGAAAATGAGAGGACTGGAAGAGAAAGAAATCAGAGGATCGTGTGGATTTTAGGATCAGACGGAGACATAATCACATAAATGAGAGGCAAAGTGAGGTTTCACTTCACTCTCTTAAAAAAGTAGAAAGAGTGAAAGACGTGCGTGGGGCGTGACGACGTGCGTGGGGCGTGGGTTTAGGATTTCACGGGAGTGTTAATCATGATGGGTTAAGTTAAATGAAGGAAAGGAGGTTGAGTTAACAAGGATACTGTGGTTAGCTGTTCATTTGGGCTCATTGGATCTAGGAGCAAGACAAGACAGGGGGTGTCATACTGTCATTGTTTTCGTTTGGTCGTGAAGGTGGCGTTTTTTTATTGGAGGAATTTGGGAAGAATCTCTATTAACATGTGCCAGGTTGGAGACAGACTCCACTGGCACTGGGAAAAGATATACATTTAAAAAAAATATATATTAATTTGATATATTTTATGTTTTTTTTTATAATTGTGATGTGATAATACTAAAAATAATAAAAAAATTAAATTTTATTATATTATCACACGTATTTAATAAAAAAAAACTAAATACATTTGAAGTGCATTTAGTATGCAGATTCTGAAGTCGTTGGCCGAAAATTAATAAGGATTTCTTAATCAATGCTTAATTTGTCAAAATCAGAATTATTTTTCTTGATAAATATAATAAAAATAAAAGCTTTAAGGACTGAAATCTATTGCAAAAAAATCACAGCCTTCTATTCTTTTTTCAATTTTAGTCAAAAACATGTTTTTAACAATTATGGCCCTCCATAATTTTTATTTTGAATCCTTGGAACAGAGAGCGAGAGAGAGAGAGAGAGACAGCGAATGAAAAACGATGCAAGGAAAGAGAAATGCATACGCTGGCCATGATTTGACAATTAAGGTGTTTTAAGCTTATCGTAAGAAAATACGATCAGGTTGACAAAAAAAGACAATTTAATTTTATAATTTTGGAGCATTTTTTAGGTGTTTTTGGTGAAGAGATTGATTCATGGGAAATGAGTTTTTGAATTGTAAAACTCAATCACCTCATTTGTGGTCGGGATTTGGAGATTTAGTTTGAATCAGCTTATCTTACCGGTTTATCTCAAGTTAATTCCAGCATATTTTTTTTTAAAAAAAAATAATTATATTTAATTTTATTATTTAATATTGTGTTGTTTAAGGATTGAGATTTTTATTTTATTTTTTATAAAAATATGCCCTTCTCATGATGCAAACCGCAAATTTTGACGATTTAATAGGCTAACTTGCTTTCCCCCCCCTTTTCTTAGAATTAATTGTTATTTAATTTTATTTCTAGGAAAATTACATCTAACATCCTGAAATTTTGTCTAAATTGCGATTGTCCACCGTGATTTTAAAAAATATATTTTACATCTTATAATTTATAAACACGCTAACAATTAAGATATTTCCTATAATAAGAGTCAACAAAAATTGTCAAATTATTTACAGGAATAATATTTTCAATTAATGATTATAGAGCTCGTGAAGCAAAAAAAAAAAAAAATGCCACCAAGCTAAATATTATCTTATTGGTTACAAAAATATCATCCATTTTTTCTTCTATTTTAACAGGATAATCTAATATGCATCAAAAAAAATTTCATGATCAAATATAATAGAAAACATATTAGCAATGGGAAAGTTTACATATACTGTGTTTTCTCAATGAGTGCACCAGTTACAGACTGACGAATTATTGCCCAGCACCAAAATAAGAGAGAATGAAAGTATCGGTCACGTGAATCGAATACAATGGCGGTGTTTGTGTGCTAGATCCAGCTCGCTCAGTTTAAAAAAAGAAAAAAGTATTAATGCATTAAATTGCGATAGAAAACAAGACTTCTACATCGTGGAGTGTGTGGGTGGGGATGGAGACCATAAACAAGCATGTAAATCTTGGACAAGAAAATGAAGCCGCCACCTATGGACTCCTTGGGAATTAGAACAACTTAGTTGCCTCACCAATCAAAGCTTCAAGGCCAAGAGCCAGTAAAATCAAAAGCGTAAAGTTTCTAAATTACAATCATAATGTTCAGAGGTAAAAGATGCGAACAAAAAAGTATTCTGAGGGAAATACAGCAAGGAGAGGAATCTCACTCATTTGATATTTCCTCTGATTTCCCTTGGTGTGAAAGCCCTGAGGACCCTGAGTAGACATGCCCACTATGACCTCTTCCTGAGTCTAGAGTAGACCGATCTGTGGATCCGCTGCGATTATGCATTCGCCTTTGTTTAGTATTTGATTGCTCCCCAGCTTCAGACAATGAACTCTTATGTCTGCTACTATGTGTAGAGGTAGCCTGTCCCCTTGACAACTGTGAGTTTCGCAGCTTAGAGCTTGGGGTTGTAGTTCCAGAACGGAGGGAAGAATTCATCAATGAAGATCCATCAGACATCTGATATGAACGTTTGGATTTCTTTTCTGCTTCTTGTTTCTCAAGTTCTTTAGGCTCAGGATAATGCACAAGTGAAACTTGCCTTGAAATTTTACCAACTATAAGTGCAGAGAACCATGTCAGGTAATGCTTAAATACTATTTTAGCACCACGGTATCAGATTCAAAGAATTAAATCAACAGTGCACAAACTATCACAAGAACAATAACGATGGATGTATTTTTATGGACTATTTTAATAATCAGGGACGAATAATCAATTGCAAAATGTTGATTAAGGACAGTCTATGACAAACAAATGACCTCCACGTTAAAATAAGACAAATAAAACTTTAAACATCCAGTAATACATTAGCATGCAACTGATTTGATGAGCAATGGTTTCAAGCTCATAAAAGTAATAGTTTTTTTATAATTACTTAAAGGCATCAAATGTTATGGGGGGGATCAAAATATACTAATGAAATGCAACCCCAAAGCTCTCCTCTTCCTCATCCCTCCACACTTTCAGGAACATGACTCGATCCCCCGCAAAACCCAACAACTTCATAAAACAATTCTCATAATGTTCTTCCCCAAAAACAAGAGTAAGAGATTCAGCTGCTTTTACAAAGCATCTATTTACCAACACCTTCCCCTCACTTAAACATGTTTTTATAGTCAAAACATACTCTAAGGCGGCTCCCTAGTGAAAAAGAACAACTCCAAAGGGTATTTTGGGATTTTAACCTTTAGCTTCCTCTGTGCAAGAGTTTGCTAACTTGCTATTCACCTCAATGCTTGGCTGGAACAATCCCACAAACTCCATAGAAGAATCACATTAAAATGACCATTCTTAGTATATCTAATTCATCCCAGTATCACTCTACATATGCTTAGATAAAGAGCTAGCCTCCTTGATTCTGATAACAATTTAACTAGTAGGTTAACTAAAAAGAGTCCATCAAAGTACTAGTTCAATTGCTATGTAATTCATATTCCACCACGATTGAACATGAGTAGAAATGACCTCCCCTTTTCTTTCTTGTCTATATTTTCCCTTGTTCAAAATGCTGACTTCATTTGATGCAAATAGCTCTCAACACTTCAGCAACCATTATAGAAAAAATCCACATAGACAATTTATTTGTGATACGGATACATCTATGACAATCGTCACCACTTCAACTCTTAATTAACCAAAGACTCTGGTGTCAGCATCCAGCTCTATATCTCTTCCTATAGCCATTTTCCCGTGTCTCTTGATTCCAGCAGGCACAGTTGCACAGCCAACATCCATACTCTCACTCAATAATCAACAACAGAGATTTCCACGAGCATATAAAAAACAAGTGGATATATACAACACTATGAAATTGATTGGAACAGTCAAGAACATAAATACTAAACTATTGAAAAGAACAGAAAACAATATCATGTTGGGGATAAAGTAATTTCATAAAATACAATTCATTATCATTCGGAAAGAAAAAGAAAGTAGAAAAGGCCAAATTTACCAATCTTTGTTTCCAGTTCAGATGAAAGGAAAACCGTTGCATCTAGCCCTTGAGCAGAGCAGCTGACCAGATCATATGCTTTCCCTGCCACAACAAGTAATAATAACCCTTGTTATCTCCAAATTATGGGCACATCAAGATTAGCAGACATACAGTTGAGTAGCTATTTTCAATGACGAAAATTGCATCAGTAGTTGTTACCTGAAGATGCCTCGAAACTTCCCAAACATCCATCCTGATTAAGACTGAGCGATAGTTCTTTCCCATTAAACTCAGGAAGCTGAAATACACATGCAATTAAGAATGTTAGCAATTAACTCCATGAATCGCAAACCAATGATAGTAATGTGTTCAATGACCTTCAAATAACTGACACCTTATTGAATAATACTGATAAATTTATTTTCTCATAACAACAATTAACGTAAAACACAGTAATAAAATAATAATTTACTAAATGAAACTGTGTCATTTATTTATTGAGAGAATGAAAAGAACAAATAAAGCTTACTTACTTCATTAATAGGCCATTGAATGAGCCAAAGCTCAGTTGAATCTGACAAGCTAATATCAGTCAATGATTCCCTCAAATCTTCTTCAAATCCTGTTTCAGGCTTGTAACCCTCCACCTCCTCCACATCATCCATTGACAATAACTCTGCGAAAACAAATAAAATAAAACATCATTCTTCATTCAAACATTTCACCAAACACCTTCCAAACAAAAAGCATCCCTTTCTTCTGCTTCAGTGGTGGTACTTGTTGCTTGCACTTGCACTTGCAGTGCCGGGATCCAAGGTTTTAAACGAAACCTAAAAACCTTAACTCTCTGCCTTGTCTAGATTTTCTTGCAGTGGACCAGTGGTGGTAGTTGTTGACAGTCTCCGGGCTATGTAGCGGAAGTATAGTAAATTAGTTGCCTTGAAGTTGCAGAAGAGATGATATCACATACCTTTTTGTAAACAATCGGTTGTCTCAAACAATCTCTAGCTCTCTGCAATACCTCTTGGCGAGTAGAAATAAGAGAGGCTGGTGAATTGTAGAGGGAGGGGATGACTGGTAGGGATGCTTTTCTTGGTTTAATTGATGGCCGCTGAATGCAGATTGCAGAGGGAAGGAGGGGGCGGTGGCTAGGTTTAGGAATTTATGAAAGAATTGGAAAGTTAGAAATAAAACCGATACCGAACGGATATTTTTCAGAATTTTATAATTAATTTAATTAGTTTTTTTCCAAGTTTTTACAGTTATTTTTTTTTTCTTCTGATTTTCATAGTTCAATCGGGTGGCCGGTGTTAAGAGGCCGAAGCCGTGGAAGAAAAAGTTTCTAACAAACTAATGTCCAGAAGATACTAGGCTGAACCAAGGCTCTTGTGGGCTCGAAATACTGGAAGAAACCCGGCCCAACACATTGGCACTTTTTTTCTTTTTTTCCTGGTGTGATGCTTTTATTCATAAAGGCACACCCATCCTAGATAATATTCTTTTTTATATATAATTAATTGATATTATGTCCAATAAATAATCAAGTAGTTAGTTACTAATAATAAATTCTGTTCATGCGGTTATATGAATTTGCTTATTTTATCATTTGATGTATAGAAGACTGTAGAATGTTGCTTATATTCGATGCAAGTTGTATCAAGTAATGGAGTGCAAGGTAGTCAAAATCGCGAGTCAACTCGCAAACTCGTACGAGTTTGCGAGTTAGCTCAGAAAACCTGGTTGGATCGGAAAGAAAAATTGAAACCGGTCAAACTCGATCAAAATCGGGTTGACTCGTGAAATCGGACCGGATCGGTCCGATTTCACGATCCCAGTTGCTCGGCCTTCGCTCTTCACAGAACACAAGTGGCTTGCCAAAAAGAAGAAAAAACAAAGCCTCGTCAGTGCCTTTGGATGACTTTGAAGGATCAAGTTGTTCCACACAAAAATCCAGTGAAAGACTTCACTTCAATCTTTCTTTTTCATAGTCATTGAAGAGGATGAGGAGGAAGATAGTAAAGGAGAAGAGGAAGAGGGAGAAGAGGATGAGGTGGGCGGCGGCCTTTCTGAAGAAGATTAAGGATTTAGGCTTATAAAAGGATGAGGCCTGAGGGAGATGATGGATGAGGTGGGTGGCGGCGTGAAGAAGAAGAGATTTAGCCATTTAGGGTTTTTACTTTTATAATTTATACTAACTTTACGGGGGGGTTCACTTGTTATAAATTATAATAATAATATATACGGGGGAGGGGTTATAATAATAATAATAATAATAATAATAATATATACGGGGGAGGGGTTATAATAATAATAATAATAATAATAATTAGCATAAAAAATATTTTTTAAAAAAATCTATTAATTTAAGATAATAAATAACATTAATTAATTTCAAATACAACAATCATAAAAAAATTATACAATTACTTGTACGCCAGCTGAAGATTTGTTATAAATTTGTTAGTTTTTAACTTATGAACTTTTAGGGACATGATTATTTTGTAATGTGTTTTGAAGTTATTTTACATCATGTATGAACCTAAACTAATTAAGTTTTATGTCCATAATTATGCTATTTTGTATTCAGAAATATTTTACATACGATTTTACGATTTTTCTTCTCACACGATTTTAGCTGTGATTTTACGATTTTTGTACGGACAAATTCGGGTACGATCTTACGATTTTACGATCCGATCTTTCAGAGCCCTTTCCGATTCGTGTCAAAATCTCGATTTTGACTACCTTGATGGAGTGACGAAGCTTTTGCTGGTTTCCTGAAGCTCTCTTTTTTGTGTTTTCCCCCTTAGACATGGGCAAGCATCATCGTTAGATTGTCCCCGTTATATATATATATATATATATTGTTCATTAATTAACCACCTCAATTTTATCTTTTATCTTTTTTAATTGTTTATTGTGTTATTTAATTTTTTATTTAATAGTTTTAACTTGGTTTTGTGAAATTGACATTTGATAAACCATAAAGTAATATTTAGAATCATGAGCACAAGAGACAAGACGAGGTGAAAAATATATTAAAAAAAATTGGAAATACAGTGTAGGAAAAGACAAGTCACTACAAGTTATAATAATTAGCTACAATATTTTATCTTTTCTTTATATTTTTGTTCCTTGTTTTTTTATTTTTAATTTAATTATTTTATATTAAATTGACTCGATTTTGATGTTTGGTTTCGATTAATTTTATGTGTCACTTTCATGATGCTAAGAATAAGTTTGAATATTAAATTTAATATTTGATTTAACCAAATAAAATATAATTTAATTAATTCAAACCAATTAAAATTAAAGGACTAGTCAACTTTTTATTCCTAGTAAACTACATTTTTATCGTGGTTTCTCAACTCAATGAAATTAACAAGTTTGTTATCATTTATTAACACATGTGATTTTTAATTTATTTTTTGAGCACAAGTATAAGCTTTTGGATTTACATTTTTATTTATTTTTCAGTGATAAAAATATACTATTAGCACCCCCACCACAATCTTTTTACTCGCTAACAAAAGAATAAAAACAAAAACTATACCCTTTATTTCACCAACAAATATAAAGTTTGCAGTCCAAAATAATCAATCCTCAACCTGAAAAAATACCCCTAATAAATCCAACTCCACCTTACAAGGTCAGGTGACGATCATAAGCACATCATTTATTAAATACTAGCCAATGCCCCGCGCCTCGTCGCGGGCGGCACCATATTTTTTTTAATGCAAAAAATATTAATTGTGTATTTTTTTTGTTTTAATAAAAATTTAGTCAAAATAATAAATCTGTGTAGAAACACTATGAAGTGCAACTTTTCTATAAAATATATGAATTTTAAATTAATATAAATTTATATATTTAGTAGGTTTTAATAAAATAAACAACATAAAATTATCATCATCAATAAAAAAGGAAGATTTGGTATTTGAATTATTAAATTCATTGTATTAAGATTAGTTCATTTAATAATTCAATTTAAATCACATTTAGAAATAAAATATAAATTATGAGAAAACCTGCAATAATCAAATAAAAAATAAGTAGTTAATTTTCTATCCATAAAAAGATGAAAACATCAATTGAAAATCCATCCCTACGTTATCGTCATTTTCATTATTATAGTAGTTAAAATTATTATCAACTTTACTGCTCAAATAATTAAAATCATTAAATTACCTTAAATCAAAACATTTTAACAAAAAAACAATAAAAAATAATCTCTAAAATTATCATTATTATTGCGCAAACAATAAAATCATAAAATTATCTGATCCAAAAAACAGATAAAATAACAGAAAACACACAAAAAAAGAACAAAGGAAAAAAAAGAGTAATATTAATTTTAATATTATCACTAATATAAATTCAAATTCCAGAACGAAACCTGATAAAAATAAAATCCTGACAAAAAATGAAACAAAAAAATAATAATCTAAAAGCATAGATGTATAAATACGGGCAGAAAACAAACATTGTCCACCCATTGTATTTTTTAATATTTTTAAATTATTTTCATGCGTTAATGAAAGAAAAAAAATGAAAGATTTAAAAAATCCTTAAAATTTTAACAAAACATCAAACAAAAAAATAAATTAGAAATAGAAATTATCATTATTATTACTGTTAGAACAATAAAATTTATCAAATTATTCCGAGGTGAAAAAAGCCTAAAAAATAGTAACAAAAGAGTAAGCAAGAAAAACAATTAAATTATTATTCTTATTATTGTTATTATTATTATTATGTTAATAATGAAAAAATAAAATAAATGACAGACTAAAAAAATCTTAAAAACTTTAACAAAAGATCAAACAAAAAAAAAATTATTTTGTAAAAAAAAGTCATTTGACTTAAAAATAGAAATAAAAAAACAAATAAAAAAAACTAAAAGAAAGAACAAAGGGAGAGAAAAATAGAAATATTATTTTTCAAATAATAAAAAATAAACATTGTCAAAGAATTAAAGAAAACAAAGGAATTAATATAAAATTAAAAATTCAAAGTATAATGACAAAAATGAATAATAAAATATATAATTAATTCAAATTGATGGATAAAATTGAAATAAATAAAAACATTGGCACCAAAATAAATAATGACATTTCTAAAGGTAATTGTTTTGGAATCTTATTAAACAATTCAAAGATGGAGGACTGAAATGAAAAGTAGTATATATGACCAATTTCAATTAGAGGACCAACTTAAAACAAATCGAAACTGACATACCTGAAAAATTAACAGAACAACAAAGAAATAAATAATCAAAAGAATAAGGATTGAAATAAATACTTCCATATAAAATCAGTTTTAATTGAGGGGCACAATTGAAAATAATCAAATTTTAAATTACCGAAAATAGGAATAAATTCGAAATCAAAACCTAAGGGACCAAACTAAACATTTCGCATACACCGGAGACCTGGACATAATTGCGCGCGCCAGGAGAGAGAAAAAAGGTAACCGACACAAAACCGCTCGCCGACGTTTAACCAAGCACCCATCAACAACACGCGTTGATCATTCGAACAGAGGATACGGAGGCGCACCGTAAGACACGACGGAAGTAAATGTTTGACCACCGCACGGAGCCGCACGCGCCTCCCCAAGGGTGCTGCCGCGTGAAACACTGCGGGCGCGTCGTAACGACGCGCCGTCAGTGTCTCAGGGGAAAATAATTAAATAATAGTTAATGACGTACATGCCCCCGCACCCAGTTGTATTTATGGAAAAACCTGTTGTGAAAATACGGCGTTACCCCTGTTACTGTGCTCTATTTTGTATTTATTGGGGGTTAGTTCAGTCGCAACACTGTGTAAAGTTGTGAAAAGCCGAAAGCACCCCTGGTCCCTGTGCTTTAATTTGTCGTTTCAGGGGGCTATTTGCGTCGTTATACTGTGTAACAAATCATGAAATACCGCCTGTGTCCTATGGAAAAGCCAAAAATGACCCTGGCACCGGGGGCAAAAAACATTCGGTCCTGGGGGTGAAAGCGTAATTGTCCTGTGCAAATAAAATGGAAAAATCGTTTCAGCCCCCGTTACTGTGCGTTATTTTGTCTTTTTCGGGGGCTATTTGTGTCGCTACACTGCCACAATGAATAGTGAGTTGTGTCTGTGTGCACAGTAACAGTGTGCACAGTAAAACAGGCACGACTTTTATTGTTTAGTTAATTTTAATAATAATACCATACAGGCCCATTACGACAAATTAAAAGAGAGAGGGGGCTTATTCGTTGCTTTTGAAAGTGTTTTTCGTTTAGAAATACATCAAAATAATATTTTTTTTATTTTTTAAAAGTTATTTTTGATATCAACACATCAAAATGATGTAAAAATACCAAAAAAAATTCATTTAAAATAAAATAAAAAATTAAATTTTAGTCAAACGCTGGTTTGATCGCAGTGCCAAACAGGCACTTAAGAATCCCAATGAACGCAGGCTTACTCAACCCTCTGCCCACCTCGCTTCCTGCTATCTCCACTCTCACCGCAAATTTCAGGCCTCATCAATGAAACCTAAAACCAATTAAAGACTTTTACGTGATGGAATAAACATCGACAACATTAATTAATTGCATGTTTGTTTTTTATTTTAAAATGTTTGTTTTTTAATTTTAATTTTAATTTTATTTTTAGTATTTTTATATCATTTTTATATACTATATAAACAATACTTTTTTAAAAATAAAATATTATTTTAATATATTTTCAAATCAAAAACACTTTAAAAAACAATATTTACTATACTTTCAAGTTACAACCACTCTCGCTCGTGTTAAAAACACTGCAAATTTGCAAACAGATTGCAAAGCCGATACCATATACTAGGGGTGAGCAAAAAAACCGAACAACCGATTAAACCGAGAAAACCGGAAAAAAAATAACCGAGAAAACTGAACCGAAAAAAAACCCCGATTAAACCGATTGTAAAATTTTGAAAAATGTCCGGTTCGGTATCATTTTGTACGGACATAACCAATTAAACCGAACCGAACCGGTTCGGTTCGGTTAGCAACATTAATATAAATAGCAACTTAAGAGAAGAAACCCTAGATTCGTCCGTCCCCTTCCTTTCACCTTTTGCCTCTCGCCTCCCTCTGCAACAAAAGTTACAAATCTAATCTCGTTTCGGTTTAAAACACTCTGCATCTTAAATCTCCGTCCCTCTCGCCTCCCTTTGGCCTCTGCATCTTAAATCTCCATCCCTCTCGCCTCTTGCTTCTCGGCGTGTCCCTACCTCTGCAAACAACCAAACCAACCATTACCCTCTCTCCCTCTGCATCTGAACACATCGTTACCCCAATTCGACAATTCCTTTTTATCATCGTCCTCATCCGATCGACACGGTTGTAGTTCACAAAAGGTAAGTAAACTGAACCTCTGTTTTATTTCTTGTTATATCTTATAGATCATCTATCGTAGAGTAGTCATAGTCCTGTGGAGTTGATAAATCAGAGTTATTTGTATGTCATTTGATAAATTAGAGCCATTGGACTGTCAATGAAATTACTCATGTAAATCAGAGCCATTTGATAAATCATACAACTCCAGTTTGATAATTATTGGGCGTCATTTCGAAACCCAATTTGGACATACTGAGATTAAGTAATATTAATTGATTGATGTATTATTTAAGTAATAATTAATTGATGTTGCTGATATTTGAGATTATTTGTTCATATAATGTCGTTGGTATTAGAGATTGATGTTGCAGCCTTGCTGGTAATTAATCACTGGTTGATAATGTTGAAAATTTTCCATTGTATTTAAATATGTTGCTACCTTGCTGCTATGTCATTGTGAAAGACTGAAAGTATAGATAGGAAATTAGGAATACCAGGTGAAAAATCAATATAATGTGAAAAATCAATATAATGTATTTAAACATGTTGCTGCCTTACTGCTCTGATCATCGAGAAAATGTGGATAGGAAATTAGGATTATGAATATTAGGTGAAAAATCAGTATAAAAACATAGTGTAAATTTAGTGTAAACATAGTGAAAAATTAGTATAAAATTAGGATTAGGAATATAGAAAATATAGTGTAAATTTATTATGCATATATGCTGCAAATATATTGTGAAATTATTATGAATATATGTTGCAAATATATTGTGAATTCTAAAAATATATTCTATTAACATGTTTTGATCTTTTTCATTTGGTAATTACAGATGGAAAACCATCAAAACCAGAATGTTTCATCCACCGACACTACCCCCACATCAACGTTTAATGCCCTCACTTCAAACACCCAGATGTTAATGTTGCTTGTTTTTTTTGAAGCCCTTTGAAGGCATTTTCTGTAATTTAAATTTAAATTTGTTCACTTGTGTAGTTTTAATTATTTCGTCTCATGCTAAATTAAACAAAACAAAAGTATTAGAAAGGTAAAAAAAACCTAATAAACACTACATTAACAATTTAATACATTAATATTTGTATTAGTTAAAACTTAAAAATTAAAAATACTTTGGAGTAAATGCCTAAATGGCTATGGTGTTTTATATTAATTAGAAGCCCATCAGATGGCCCAAAAACTAAATTTGGTTTTTTCAATTTTTTAATCATAAAAACCGAACCGAACCGAAAGTGGTCGGTTTTTAATAGGTTCGGTTCGGTTTCAGTTTTTTTTTTAAAAAAAAAATTCGGTTTGGTTACTTGTTTTGATAAAAACCGAACCGAACCGAAAATGCTAATCCCTACCATATACCAATAGTTGGCAATTTTTCAGCACACCATCACTATATTTCTTTTTATAATACCTTTTTTTTATTTATTAACTAGAAAAGCTTGTTTGATATTATAGTAAATCTTTTATTTTTCAAAGTATTTTTTATTTAAAAATATATAAAAATAATATTTTTGATTTTTTTAACATCGATGTATCAAAACGATATGAATACCAATTTAAAACATAAAAAATCATTACAATTGATAAAATATTTTTTTTCAAGATGCTACTCTCTTTTCAACAATTTATAACACTACCGCTGCAAAATAAAAACATCGCTTCAGCTGGGGTAAAATATAAATAATTAAAATAGACTGAGTTACTCGCACGTTGGCGAGAACAATTCATTATATATAATACCAATTCTGTTCAGGAATTACATTTTATTCAACTGTTCTATATTTTACATAAAGCAAGGAAAGTATTGTCCAATAGTGTTTTGTTGAGATTTTAAATTATATTAGTTTATTCAATTATTATTTAATCAAATAACAAAAAACAAAAAAAAATGCTATAATTAATTTCAAATTTTCAACAGCTCAAGCACATGCACTATTAATTTTATTAATACTTTTATGAAAAACTAGAAAATTATGTTCATTTACTAGGAACAAAGATGATTTTTTTTTATAAAAAAGGATAAAGATTACAGCTACTTTTTATTAGAAAATTCAAAATAAAAATTTATGATAGTCATTTTAAAATTCAAGATAATAGAATATTAATGTTTTTACATAAATTAAAAATTATAGTTATATTATTAAAAAAAACTGAATCTTTATATTATGTTTATAATAAAAAAATAAATTTATGATACTAATTAAATAAAAAATATTTTTAACTTTTTATATTTCTTAAAAGTATTTGTATTTAAAAAAACGGAATTATTAATGTTTTTTCATTCGAGAAAAAATGAAAAAAATTTGTAAACGAATATTGTGAAGAGTGCAACGCAGCCCTAATCCTAACTCTTGTCGATGGCGTCATCATGACCTCAAAAAAAACAAAAAGAAGGCAACACCTTTCATTCAAGTCTGTAACATCAAAGAAAATCGACGGCTGCCCGTTTTTTCCCGCTGAACTTTCACTCTACGATCGGACTACTTGGACCACCACTCCTTCCATCAGCACTGCTATCTACTGACAAAGACAGTAAATTATTTTTTATTTAAAAATATATTTAAATAATATTTTTTATTTTAAAATGATGTTTTTTATTTTTAAAAAAATCATTTTGATATTAGAACATGAAAATAAAAAGATCATTTTTTTTAATTTAAAAAAAAAATAAAAAAAATTAAATTTTATTTTTTTTAAAAATACTTTTAATTTTAAACAGATGTAACAATCACAAATTAAAACTAAAATAATGTTGATAGGGCGCCATCAATAAGGGATTGTACGTGCAACTACATGCATCAAAGCATTAATGCACCGTCTCTTACTCTCTACATCTCATTTATTGTCATTTGGTTTAGCCCGATATAAAAATATATTAAAAAAATATTATTTGGAGTAAAAAAAATCCTTTTTTTAAAGAAAAAAACATCGAGAATAAACTGGGTCTTAATCAATTTCAATGGGGCTTCATTGTGGGTTGGTTGGACCTCCTTTATTGTTATTGCCCTGGCCCCTTGGATTCATTTTATTACTAGCCAGCCAGCTGCCAGCTGCCAGCTGTCCCAAAAACTCGAACTCTTTTCACTTGCAACATCGGATGCAGGACCTTCGAAGTTGCATAGTGAAACATACACCCACTAAAGCTCCGGTACTGTAGTAACTAAGCTAAGCTCCTCTTATATAAGACTGCCTCCATGTTTTTTAGCTGCTAGTAATTTAGTCACGTTATTCCCAGGAAGCCATCTTCTGGACTAGCCTCCGAGGTGATGATAATACACTTCCATAGATACATAGTTCGTTAAATCTTTTACTCTTTCTTCATCAGAATTTTAGAGAGTAGAAGCTTAATTGTTTTTATACGTATATGGACTTACTAGTATGTGTGATGATAGTATAAAGTAGAAACAGATTGATGCGTGTTATTGCTGGCTTAATTAATCTTACAGGGTATTAGCAGAGACATGAGTTCCAGTGAAATAAAGTCACCGGAAGTTCTACCGGAGACACCAGCAACACATGATGGAGTCTCAAACTCAACTCATGGCAAGAAGCTTGGAATTTACTTCCTTGAGTCCGACAATAGGCGGATGGCTTTCGGCCGTGGATATGCTGTCGGAGCTACTCCTGTTAACATCCGTGGGAAGCCTATTCCTGACCTCTCAAAGACAGGTGGCTGGATTGCTGCCTTATTCATTTTCGGTAAGCAGCTTCTTCATGTGTATTTGTATTCCATTTCTCACAAAACCGTGAAAACTGTTGCACCAAGGTTAATAATTAAGTTGCGTTTTCTGGTGTTGTAACTGGGAAATTAAATGAAGGTTCCACTACAATTAGGATAGATAGATGGATTGGAGTAGATCAGAAAAACAAAAATACTACGAGTGTTTCTGTAGTCATAGGATATAGTACGTGCTTGGCGGGATTAATTTATAACTCGTGTTCAAGAAGTGCAAGATCATGTGTATGCTTGTGTTTGGTCAGATCATATTTCGGTCCCTCACCGAGCTTGAATATTTGTTTGTCCAGGGAATGAGATGGCAGAGAGGATGGCTTACTTTGGCCTCTCTGTTAACATGGTGGCCTTCATGTTCTATATTATGCACAGACCCTTTGCCAGTTCATCCAATGCAGTGAACAATTTCTTAGGAATATCTCAAGTCTCCTCTGTCCTTGGCGGATTTCTCGCAGATGCATATCTCGGTCGATATTGGACAATTGCAATTTTCGCAACAATCTATCTTGCGGTAAGATGTGTTCATGCACACATGATTAATTCCTCAAGTTAAATTGTAAGGGGTTTACTGATGATGCGTTTTCCTTTCAATCTTTGTTTCCTGGAGGGTTTGACAGGCATAACCTTATGCGCATCAATGAATATTTTCATGCCGAGCCAGGATCAATGCGACCAGCTATCCTTGCTTTTGGGTACCTGCGAGCCAGCCAAATCGTGGCAGATGCTCTATCTTAGCACAGTTCTTTATGTGACTGGATTTGGAGCTGCAGGTATAAGGCCGTGTGTTTCTTCATTCGGAGCCGATCAGTTTGATGAAAGAAGTGAGAATTACAAGTCTCATCTGGATAGGTTTTTCAACTTCTTTTATCTTTCTGTAACTACTGGAGCAATAGTGGCCTTCACTTTAGTAGTCTACATTCAAATGAAGCATGGATGGGGATCTGCGTTTGGTTCATTGGCCATAGCTATGGGCATGTCAAACATGTTATTCTTTGTCGGCACTCCTTTGTATAGGCATAGATTGCCAGGAGGCAGCCCACTAACAAGAGTTGCACAGGTTCTGGTCGCGGCCTTCCAGAAGAGAAAAGCCCCGTTTTCCAGCAGTGAGTTAATAGGCCTTTATGAGGTTCCTGGCAAACGTTCTGCTATAAAGGGTAGTGGAAAGATAGAACATACAGATGATTTCAGGTATAATTCCTAATCTTTTACACTTTTAATACTTCATAGATAAATACAGTTTTAGGCTATATGAAAAGTTTGCCTCTCAACCTCTGGCTGTTTGTTCAATGAAACCCGTTCTTGTCCTGATGAATAGATGATTTTTCACCCTATAATTTCCAAAACTTCTGGACTTCAACAGATGTTTGGACAAGGCAGCTTTGCAATTGAAGGAAGATGGTGTGGATCCAAGTCCTTGGAGGCTTTGTACGGTAACTCAAGTAGAGGAAGTCAAGATACTTATAAAGCTAGTTCCAGTACCAGCTTGCACGATAATGCTCAGTCTAATCTTAACAGAGTATCTGACTCTATCAGTACAGCAAGCATATACTTTGAATACACATTTGGGTCATCTCAAACTTCCAGTAACATGCATGCCCGTGTTTCCTGGCCTCAGTATATTCCTGATATTGTCTCTCTACTACTCGGTGTTTGTTCCAATATCCAGGCGCATTACCAGTCATCCTCGTGGTGCTTCTCAGCTTCAAAGAGTAGGAATCGGTCTGGCATTCTCAATTTTTTCTGTTGCCTGGGCAGCCATTTTTGAGAGGTACCGGAGAAAGTATGCTATAGAACATGGCTATGAGGTTAGTTTCTTGACTCCCATGCCTAACCTGAGCGCGTACTGGTTGTTGATCCAGTATTGCCTGATTGGAATAGCTGAAGTCTTTTGCGTCGTGGGATTACTTGAATTTCTGTACGAGGAGGCTCCTGATGCAATGAAGAGTATAGGATCGGCTTATGCTGCACTAGCAGGTGGAATAGGGTGCTTTGCAGCAAGCATTTTGAACAGCATTGTGCAATCAGTGACAGGGAACCCGGGCAAGAGGCAGCAATCATGGTTATCCCAGAATATAAATACCGGCAGATTTGAATATTTCTACTGCCTGCTCACAGTTCTGAGTGTGATAAATTTCTGTGCCTTTCTATATTCAGCCCGTAGGTACAAGTACAGGGCAGAGCACAAATTTGGGATCCAGGAAGTTGTAACCAGCAAACAAAACACCCCAACAAGCCGTACATGAATTCGAAATCTAAGATGGACAATTACCACATTCACAATTAAGTTTCTCTCTTTCAGTGCAAGATTTCCCCCTCATGACATTTCCCTTCTAAAACATAACTTAGAACAGGATAAAACATGAATCACAGCTGCATTTAATCCAATTGCTGGCAAAGTTTGAATTCTAAAACATAACTTAGAACAGGATAAAACATGAATCACAGCTGCATTTAATCCAATTGCTGGCAAAGTTTGAATTCTGCGCTCTTGTCATTATTTCAACCTGGTCAAGGTGCATTGAAGATCCTGACATCGCAGGTGCGCGGTGTGAATGATCAGGATTTTCAAGTTGGAACCTGTACCAATGAGTGCCAGGGTCCAATATGTTTGATTGGAAGCTTGAGCCAGTGTCCCCATGCATGCCTGTATCTGCTATATGACAGAGCCATGGAGTCACTCGCATGGGGCTAGCTAAATATTAAATGCCATCAAACTAATTGAACCCTGGAGCCATCTGCATCATAATCATAACATGGGCCATGGCATGGCCTAGGAATTCGATAAACCACTACGAGTTGTCCAGAATCTTCCGTGGACTTTAGGTGAACAAAGTTTGTGTTTTCTTGTAAACTAATTGAATTAAAGAAACATTAAAAAAAATCAATTTAATATTTCATGCCAAAAACATTTTTAAAACACATCCAAAGAGTGCAAAACCACCTCAAGTGGATGAACCAGTGTGTTTGTGAAGACATAACATGTTGATTTTACAAAAATATTTTCCAACGAAAATATTTTTTTCAGATTTTTATTTTATTTTCAACAATTACTTATCAAAATCATTGAAATGAGATCACTGGCATGAGTAGTTTTCATTCATAAAAAAATACGAGGGCAGGGTTTCCAATCTTGCTAGTGAAATAAAATATCTAAAGCAAAGAACTACTTTTATGGAAAAATTTATAGGTCCAAATATCCTGTTCGAGTAGCACTTACTGTAGCAGAACCTCGAGATTTCACCAGTAGCCTCGTGCAAATCAATGGCAGCTTCTTAATCCATTTTTAAACCAGCCAGCACATACAGATGAACAACTATACAGTTACACAAAACAGCAAACTTGAAAGTGCAGGCTAAGTGCTTCGATTCTTTCATGCTGGAACAGATTACGTTGTTGTAGATGCCACACAGCGTTGTCTTATTGGGGTCAACCAAAGGTGATAGTCAAACATCATCCTATAGGTTGAAGCATGAGTTAATATCAGCAGAACTTGGGCTATGCCTTATGAATCGGCATGATGTTTATGAATTAGTTAATACAACTATACACTGGCCAGTAAAATCCAAAGTCGTCAAATTCCGTTTCAGTTGGTGGTTTTTTTCTTTCAATTAGAACAAAATATTTTGATTTCAAAATATTTCAGCGTATCATTATCATTTTGGGTTGTAATATATATTAAATTATTTTTTTAATATATATATATATATATATATATATATATATATATTAAAAAAATAGTTTAAATCCAAAAATAAAACTATTTAAAATTATGCAATTTAATCTAAAAATAGACACAATAAAATGATTTTTGAACAAAATTATGAACATGTATAATATTATGAGAATTAATCATCAATCTCACAAAGTTATTACATTATCTGATTGCTCTAAAATTTTAATATAATATATATATAAATATATCAAGGGACTCCTCATAAAATTTCATCTCAATCTAACAGTTGAATTAAGAGATATGATTGATATTGTAAAATTATTCATTATTTAAAAAAATATTATTTGACCAAAACGGAACAGGCGGAACGAAACCGGAATATTCCGGCTGAAATTTTAAATGAAGTAAAAACTATACCGTTTTATCTCGTTTTTTTAACTGATACAAAACAAAAAACTGATACAAAACGTTTCGATCGATCAAAACCAAATTAACAACATTGGCAAATCTACACGAAAAGCAACGAGCATTTGACCATCAAGAACAGTAGGAAATTACAACGTAGTATAATAATATCAGCAGTACTTGGGCTATGCCTTGTATGAATCGGCATAACGTTTATGAATCAGTTTATACAAGATATACACTAATCAGTAAAATCTACACGAAAGGCAATGAGCATTCGACCATCAAGTACAGTAGGAAATAGTATAAGTAGGGAAAAAGGAAAATTGTTCTATGCAAAAACCTCCCTTTTTTTCTTCTGAGAAATCGATGCAAGCCTCTTCTAAAATAAAGCTCAGTGAGCTTTTATTTACACTCCAGCCAGCTCTTCCTCCATTGACAGGGAATCAGATGCACGCCAACTTAAGGGCTTTCACAAAACTCCATTTCCTAACATCCCAAATGGAAGTGGTTCATCAGAAACACCTCAAGAAATCTGGTGCTAGTATTAGGATTTCCATATAAATGGAGGACTAATTCTAGCATTATTAGTGAGCAATAACTCCCAAAAAGGAAGTGAACATAGCACTTTATAGTGACAATTCAGGATTTGAGATTAATTCAAAATAAGTAATATGTAGGTGCAAAAAGCATAGTAAATGTTAGGTTTTGAAGGCTGTAAATTTATCAGCATGTAATGAGAGAGAAAGAGTGTGTAGAAGTCAACACTTCAACGAATTGTCTCACTTCCTCATATGCCATCTCCACATTGACGGAACGATTAAGGCCTGAAATCATATTTCTAGGCTGTCTTTAGCAGCGACTAATAATAATTTGGTCCATAAAGACAAAATTAAGCCTGCTTACAACCTTTCCAGAGATCAGTTCCTTCCCAGGAAGGTTCAGGACTCAGATTTTTATTTTTTATTTTTCAGTACGAAACTGACCGTGTAATCTAAGGCGAAATTCAGCATACCTTGCCACATATTGGACAGCTTTCACTTCTTTCCAACCACTCATAAATACAACCAAGGTGAAAATGGTGAGAGCATCGAGTTGTGATTTTAGGATTTTCAGGAGTGTACTCTGCAAAATGATCATTCAAAAACACCTTACTGGATGGAATAATAAAATCAAATAACTTAAAAGGCCACAATCTGATGCCAGCACAGTCTAAACACATTAATTACCATCAAGACAGGTAGGGCAGGCATCTTCATCTTCGGAAGATGGTTGCACATAATTTAGCCCGTGTGCAACTTTTGTTGTCAAAGATTTGTCTGACAACTCTGAAAAGCCAAGTTTATTGTCATCTTCAGAATCAATCCCCTTTCTTTTTCTTCCAAAACCCAATGATTCCACCCCAGAACTGCTCATATTTCTTCTCAGCGGTTGTGTTTCTTCTTGGAAGTGAGTCATTGACTTCCTTGAGACTAAACCATAACGCTGCAAATGAGCATACCTCTGATCAGTATCATAAGGGACTGACCTGGATGGTGAGAGTTGAGTGTCATTTGCAGAACCATCTGATAATCCTGTGCCAGCTCCAGCTGATGACAAAGAAGTACCTTCCTGGGCTGGCGAGACAATCCTGCCTTCAAGTCTGTGAGACGTTGTACCATACTGCAAGTGCATGGCAGAAGGTAATAAGTGCATCACATAACTGGAATGAACTTAAACAACAAAAGAATATGGGGATTGTGTCACAACAGCACCGAAGAACCTGTTTTGGAAAGGGAAATCTATTATGACAATCACCTTAGGAATTAGGATCTTTTCATGATCAAGAATATAGGTGATTGTGTAATTATATTAATCGGTTTTTTCAAGCCAGTTTTAAGAACCTGAACCTCAAATCATGAAGCATACATACGAGATAAGATTCATTGGAAAGCATAAACACGAGAACAATTTTAATCACAAGGCGGTTGAGATATTGATAGAGCGCACCATGACATTGGAATTGCACCCAAAAGAAAGGTACTGTTAAACAATTTATTACTCTGGGGCACCTAAAGGGTTTTCTGAGACTATTTGCATAGAATCCAAATCCTCTTGGTGAAAGGTTTATTCATGCTTTTGTGAAATTTGAGCTCTATGCAATCACAAGAGTATACACGTTCATTGAAGTACAAATTGGCAAACCTCTGATAGACCTAACCCCCTAGATTTAGCCCAAATGCCTTGGTTGCATGATTTTATACAAGCAAGGAAGGAAACAATCTCCACAACAACGAACCTAGAGTTTAACAAACATCTGTGAAATGAAAAATCAACTGTCAACTGTGTTGAGTTGCCTGTATTTCAATGCTTACCCCACTGAGTAACTGGTGGAAAAGGAATTTTACGCAAATGCAGTGCCTGTATATTGAATTGCCTGAGTAAGCATGTTCTTCATGTTCATCACTGCATGGGCAGCAGCAGAAGGCACCCATCTTTGTGCTTCAAAAAATAAAACCCAAAAAATCGGCTGTTGACAGCTAGGAAGCAACAAGCTAGGAATCAAGGATGCTATATCTACGGTGAACCTATACAAAACAGACACATTTGATGCACTTCATGAGAACAGGCATCAGCATAATTGGAATGATGAGAAGAAAATGCGGCGAATGACATAAATCATCGGCTAGAGAAAAAGAATCTAAAGTCCTTTGTTGAGAAACCCTCTTGGGCATTAGGTCCTTCTCAGAAGACCGAACATGTAAAGTGCTTTATCTACAAACTTTGAAAGGAATAGATACATAAAAAAGCCACCAAGCTTCTACAAACTAGAGTGGCATACAACATTAGTCAGCAGTTAAGTCAATTCGCAAGAATCTTAAGGGCACTCAGTTCACATATCTATGCGTTTTGGAAATGGCAAACAAGTGCAGATGGAGATATGCGTAATAACACCAGTTCCAGAAACTGAAAACGGGCATGAAATTCCTCTCAAACCAATTCCAGCAGTGTCATGGTCATCCAAAAAAAAAAAAAAAACGAATGCTTGCTTTGTCTACCATGAAAGCTTATAAATTCTTCACAATGGAATAATAAATCAATATATTATCTACGATAGATTTTTATTTTTGAAAATAAATAGCAATGTACCGGAAGTATAATACAAATTAAAAAAAAAAAACTTAATCTCACTGTAAAACAACAGCCAGCCAGCAGAAAGACACTAATTCCTTTAAAATCACTCACCCTACAAATTATATATATAAAAGAAGAAGAATAAATTAAGAATCTGACAGTGTATGAATATTGTTGATCGCAGGTCGTGCTGTAAGAATTGAAAGTACCTAGGTTTTGGTTTACGCGTGAACAGGGGGGGGGGGGGGGGGGAGAAATGGACAGAGTGGAAGTTTCCTTCTACTTACCTTCAGTACAAATGAAGAGAAAGATCTGCAGCAGCAATCCCCAAAGGTAAAGAAAATCTATAAAATACGCCACAGTGCCAACGACTTTTGCAGTCCACAGAGAAAAAAGGGAGGAAAATTTGTCTTGTTTCTTTCTTAAAATGATTTTGTGTTTTGGGAGCTAATGGCAGGAACAGGGATTAAGGAAGAGAAATAACTGTACACTGTCAAAGATAACGCTGCATTGACAATTACTCTAATCAATATATATATATACTGGATATTTTAAGGGGAGGGGGGATTCTCTGTATAGAATTTTTATATTCTAATTGTATGTTTTTAATTTCTAAGAATAAATTCTTTTAATTAATTGAATATCACCTGGTTATTCTTGGTTTGAACGGAATATATTAAATTTTTTTGACTAACATATAATATTTTGAAAAATGTAGCTAATCAAATTAAAGGGAATTACTTTTTATCCATCATTTTTTTTAGGATGAACTGCAGTACTTTAAAAACAGGATTAACAGAGGCTAAATGTTGGTGAGTTTAGATTAGAAGCTCAGTATTTGAATTCAATAAATAAATAAATTAAAACTCTCACTTAATTATAGCGTGGAATTAGGTGCGTCTCTGAAATATGACATGAAAAAGACTGCTCAGCTTAATGATAGTTGAAGTTGAGGAGCCCTACATAGCCGACGGTGACACGGCCGTACAGAGTTTGTTGGAGAAGAAGAAGAAATGCCACGTCACAGAAGTCATCGAGCATTCATGAACATCGGTGTGCTTGTTACTCTGAAGACACGGAGTAGTTAAAGTCAAAGGAAGGTGGTAGGAGATAACTGGTTTGATTGTGTTTTTCGCTGCTCGTTTTCGTGCTGTCGGTTTTAGACTTCCCAGCAAGATATGTTCCTGTCAGGCTGAAGCTCTACATGTAGTTTTTTTAACAATTAAAAAGCTTTTTAAGTGAAATTAAAAAAAAATATCCATGTAATTAAATAAATCAAGATTTACATTTGTTGATGGATGAAAAATAAATACACTGTAACTAAAAACAAAAATTAAAAGACACACATGAATTGAGGTATTTAATCTCTGAAGGTGGGATATTTACTCATTCATGTTTGCTGAATTTATTTATTAAAATAATTTTTTTATCAAGCAAACAATAAAAAAAAACAAAAAAAACACCAATTAAATTGATTGTATAAAAAAATAGTATACAAGGTTGCACATACTATAAATATTATCTGAAAATATTTTTTTGTTATGTTCAAAAATAAAATTTATCATTACAAAAGAATAATATATATATATATATATGAATAAAAAAACTCTTCAAGATTCAAATATATAACAAAAACAAATAATTATCATTTTAAATAGTCTATCTAAATAAAATGAAAGAGAGAAAAGGTATTAATCTTACTATATAAAAAAAAGAAAAATATATAAAAAAAAATCTTTACTTTTAAAGAATAATTATAAAAGAATATGTTTTAAAAAAGGGAAAAAAATAGATATATCATCTAATTTTTCAGCCATTGCAGTAACTGAAAGAGCAAGGCTTAAGTTTTTCTTTATCTGTTAATTCTACTCCACAACACAGGTAGCTTCTTCTTTCTTCCTTTTTTAACTGATGTTTGGTATGTGAAAGTTAAAGATTCGTTGAAAATAAACTAACAGTTAAAATAGTATATTAGACTCAGTGTTTTTTTCCCATGGCATAAGATAACGTTTAAAATCTATTTTTATTTAATTTTATAGTAAATAAAAATAAATATTCATAATAATTTATATTGTCTAGTAAAAATGTATTTTTTTTTTGTTTAAATTTCCTTTTTTGGAAGAAAAAAAGTATTTTATAAGAAAAACCATATCTCAATTATTTCCACACGATTATATGGGGAAAAAAAAGATGATTAAACTGATAAATTATATAAAAATTTATTCTCACTATTTTTTTAAAAAAATCAACATGCTATATGCATATAAAATTTATATTATATTGATAATATTATTTGAAGAATATTTTTTTGTTTTTAAAAGAAAACAATTAATTAAAACAAAGGGCTAGTGGGTTAAATTCCTCTAAATACAATCCAGACGAAGATGGATTTGGAATGTAAGGCTCGTGTGTCTGTTTTAAAAGCAAAAGGCCCATGTATGCTTGCCTGATTTTCTCTATTTTTTTATTTGTTTTTTCAAAAACAATATTCATTCAATCCTTTTAAAAAAAATGAACGACATATCATTCATTCAAGCTAATGATGCGTCATCCACATCTATGTTTTTCAGTTACCTTTTATGACCATCAAATAGAAATCTACGTTCTAGGACCCTATACATCAAATTTTAATATATTTTCACCCAACATCATCCCAGGAATATCCTAAAAGCATTAATAAACCAATTTAACTATAAAAAACAGCTCTATTTATTTATTTATTTATTTTAAATCAAACTAAATTGAAAAACAAAACTCCATGACCACGACTTAATGATAATACTAAACTCCAGAATTTCTAAATAGTAAAAATGAAAAAAAAGCTCTATTCTTGCATTAATTTTGGTTCTTGTTCTTTTTATTTTTTCAAGCTACAATATAAAATTTTATTTTATAATATCGATCTTAAATTTAAAATCAAAACATTTACATATACTTCATATCCCAGAGAGCACTCTCACAGCAATGAAGAAAGCTTAAATGCAGAAGAAGAGACAGAAGTTCCATATTATTGAAAGCCTCCCCATCAACTGATGTGATTGCATGAAAAACACATAATCAATGATACTCAAAGTGCCAAGGAACCTCTCAGAACTCCATCCAACAAATTTTCTGGTGAAGTACCAGAGATAGGATATGCAGCTTTTGGGATATTGCCAAAGCAGTACCCAGGAGCTTGCCATTTTGCATCCGCCAGTGCTGCTCCCACTTCAAATGTCATGACATGAGCCTCCCTCCCTGCGAACATCATAATCATGAGAAAACCAACGCAATCTGCAACCCCACTTCGAAATTCCTCTTGACATCTCAAATTAATTTCACTAGAAATAAATAGCTAAACTGATTTAGAATCTATAATGACCCATAAATATAAACATCTAGACTGGTACTGTGACAGGAGTGGAAACGGGAATGTACAGACCCAATTGGAATACAAACATACCAGTGTAGAAGACCCAGTGAACAGGCCTTTTGGTGATAACATCTTCATAGTACCAAATGAAATCCGCTTTCTCCCAGACGTTACAAAGAAAGCCATCCATGTGTCGTTGACCCAGATAATTTGCCCCGTCAAGCCAATTAGGGCGAAGAATTCCAACCTCCACATGAGCAGTGGAACACTCCTTGTTGGAATCTAAAGTGTAAAAGAAAGAAGTGCCATTGTTCCATTCAAGGTCATACATGAGCTTGCCTAGTTGGTGTTGTATGATGTTGAAATTTCTACCATTAGTCCAATCGTACCAGAGATCTATCTTTTGAAGGGTTCCACTGTAATTCATGAATAGAATTGCGTGGAATTGGTGAGGCCATGGTGCTGGAGTTGGGTCTCCTTCTCTGGATGATTTGATTAATGGTGAGAAGAAGAAGAAGATAAGAAGAACTGAGATGGAGATAGAGATGGGTTTGGTCAGGGAGGCCATTTTTACTCGTTGGAGATGGCAACGCGTGGGGGGCAGGGGATTTTGTTTCCGTTTTTTTTTAATGGGCGAAATTATAAAAATACCCCCACACTTGAGACGAATTCCAATTACCCCCTGAACTAAAAATTCCCTGATTTTCTTACCCTGAACAATATGATTTTTTGAATTTACCCATTCTATTAAGGTTTTGTCGAAACATTGAAGAAAAAAATAATAAGAATCCTATCAAATCCTATCCTTTTCTCTACTAGCAAACATATTTTCCTAATTTGGTAGAGAAAGAGAGAGGAATCGGGAGGATTTTGTGTTTTTTCAATCAATTTCTCAACAAGATCATACTTAAAGGGGTATATTTAAATAAAATTATATTATTAAGGGTGTCAAATCATAAATATTTTAATTTAGGAGTATTTACTTTTCTCTCGAGTTCAGCCCCCCTACAATTTAGCCTTTTTAATGGATAAAAAAAATATTGAACCCGATGACGTGTATAACTTTCCCAGCATGTTTGCTTGATTGACTGGCTCGAGTTCATTTTATTTTTTAAGTAAATGCTGTTTTTTTCTTTCTGATTGTATTCTGTAATATTAAATTAATTTAAAATTGAGTTTTCCAAAAAAATTCTTCATGAATTTCGTAGATTAACTCAATTTAATAAAGTGGTTCAATTATTTTCTATCTTAATATTTTTGGGCTTAAGATTTGTTTATTACAGAGTGCAGACCGCAACTTAGCATGGGCCAACGGATTTGTAACATATAACCAAGCTGAAATAAGTTATTTTGAAAATCACATGTGCAAAATTTTAAAAAACCACACTGAAATTATACATGTAAATTGAATTTTCTTAGAGTTGCCTAAAAAATATAAAATAATCCCATCATATTTTCTATTTTCTATATTTTTTGAGTTTTTATTGTTCAAAAAATAAAAAATAAAACCATCCATTTTTTTTTGAAAAAAGGGATTTATTTGTGAAAGGGTATTGAATTTTCATTAGAATCCAAGAACAAATTCAGTTTAAAATACTAAAATATGAATTTTTTTAGGGCGAGTTCTGATCAAGTTTGATCCGTTGACCTAATAACAAAATTAAACTCGGACAATATTTGCTAAGAACATGATAGTTCAAAGATAAAAATGAAAAAATTAATAGTCCAGATCTTAATATAATATGATACACCCTTAACAATTCAGGGCTAGAAAATATCATTAAACTAATGAATTCCACTTGGACAAATTTTAAAAATACTATTTAATAATATAGGTTGTCTCAATGTTAGCATCGAACAATTTCTAGTATCAATTTTACCTTCAATGTTTTTATAAATTCTCAAATAAATATTTCCACCCGTTTTTTAGTTTATATTTTCATCTAAATTGTACTGTTTTTTGTGTGCAAAGAAACAATGTCATTTTGTAAGAAACTTAACATATTATATTTAAGTATTCTAGCAGGAGTCCCTCATTAAGAAATCAAAATAATTTAGTGATAAACTAATACAAAAAAAAAAAAAAAAGTCTGGATGCAAAATTGAAAACACTCCAATAATTTGGGTGTATTTTCTTTTCCTTCAATAAAAGGCACAACTGTTGAAAAGTTTCGTTAGTTGAAGTGGGAAATAAAGATAATATTACAAAATTGCACTTTGCAAATATAAGAAGCATGAAGCTGCAGAATAGTTAATTTACATGAAAAATGATTGGAAATAAAATAATTAAACACCCAAATAGCTTGTTTTTTCAGTGAATAATGCCAGGTATGTTTTCTCTCTGATCAGGTATAACCACAACAATGTTTTAGACAGTATACTTTATGGAACATAGGATACGATCCGAGAAAGAAACTTAGATGACTTCTTACCTGAACTATCTTTTCAAAGCTTCAAACAAGAAATAAAGTTGGAGGAAATGGGAATTAGACCTGACAAACCCGAGCGAGCGAGCGAGATTATATGTAGCATGGCCTTCGGTTTCTGCGAGATAGCTTGCTATAGAAACCTGAAACGGCCAATAAAAGTGCCCTTGCATTTCCAGGGCCATATAAACCATCCAAAATGAAAACAAGTGCAAATCGAACTTTTAACTTTCACAACTCACTTGAAAATTGCCGAAACATATGGTACAAGTAGTATGTATTTGTTATCTAAATATACTTCATCCCTGAGATATATTGCTGTCTAGAAATAATGGTCTGGGCTATTGTATAAATAAGTCCTAAGCATCCCAGTAGCCTGATCTTAATAACATCTGATATTATAATGGATGGCAGATTAAGGGGAAGCATGATCAATGGTGAGGAGTCCGTCTGCTTTGTGTTACTCCAGACAAACCGGTTGAAGAGTATATGGCTGGGGAACGTTAGAATGAGGATGGCTAAATTCTTGACTGCAAAGAACCAATCAGGGCCACCAATTTCAAGGCCCCAGCCAACATTACCATGCCATGTATCTTCCCATATGCTGTAAAGGGCCGTCAACACCAAGTAGGCTGATATGGCCATTGTAACAGGGAAATACCTTTGTTTGTCCCCAAAACCAGCGACAAAATCCGAGTCCTGGTTGAGAAGCAGCAGGATAGGAGCCAGGAAGAAGATTGCCTGGTTTGAGCCCCCAGCCAGATTGACATTCAAGATCAGGCATATAGCAAAGCACATTATAGCAGCAACATTACCAACCGCAGGCATCCAAGCTCCCTCGGCAGCCATTCTCTTGATTGTAAAGGTTGGCACAGCAGAGGCATGTCTTAGCTGCATGGACCTCATTCGTAGAGCAAAATTTGTACTTTGATTAGATTGACTGTGTCTAATTCCACCCCTTTCAAGAGACTTTTCCCGCATAAGAGAGGCAAGTTCAAACTTAATCTCCAGTGCTATGAGCATGAAGATTGCTGCATATAAACCGAGAAGAGACGTTCTCGCCCCCTCAACAGCCAGTAGAGTAGAGAGCTTCCTGTCTTCCTCTGCCAGGTTTCCAACTTCATCTCCAAGGATGCTTTTGAATCTCAACTGACCCTCCAACAGATAGGTCACAGGAAAGAGGGCAACTAATAAAGCAAATACCCATGGTAGCAGCTTTGTGCTTGACGCAGATGGAAAATGGGTGAAGACCACAAACACAGAGGCGCAGACCATGGTCACAACAATGAGGGCATGCAGAACAACAGCTTGAAGAAAATACTCAGCAGATATGTATACTCCGAGAGCAATCCCTATTGCAATGGAGAAAAATGTTCTCAGCTCTACCACGTATTTAATGGGTATGATGGATGTCACCGCTGCTAAAGTGAGCAGAATTGCCACAATAAGCAACCATGATGGCCAGGTCGGTTTTGATGCCAAGAAGCCATAGATGGAAATGTCATCGGATGATTGACGAGCTGCACTGATTATGTCAGATCGATAGGTCCATGCTAGTGGGATTGGTGGCTGCATCAGGATGAACAGTAAACCTGTTGCCACCACCAGTACTAGGCATCTCTTAGCCAGCTGCGAAAAGAAGAAAAGAGTTGAATCAGCAATCAGAGCACCTGGATATTGGTTTGCTCAAAATATAAACTCTTGGAGAGCCTTAAATAGCATCCTAACATTTTATTGACAGGAGACGGGCCCTATGGCACCCAAAAAAGGCATTTAGACAGTCAAGGCGTCCAGGTCTTCAAATAACTATCTTCACATTCAAGTGAAATTTAATAGAATAGGAAAATCTTTTAATTAGAGCTGCTTCAGTTCATTAATTATCTAATTCTTACTATTTTCCTCCACAGAATGATTAGGTTGAAATTAAACTCAAATGAACAAACATAAATCCTCTTCTTTCATCTGTTCCGCAATTTCTTAAGCCAAATTTTCTATGAACTATAGTGATGATGTATCATTTACTTAACAGATTCAAATCATTCAAGATTTTTGCACAGCTTTCTTGTCCGGAGGACAATAAGAAGCATAATTCTATAAATTGCTTGATTTCAGCAAGTTCATCAAACATACAGCAAATTTCTTGTACCGAAGAGGGAAATAAATACATCTGATCAAATATGATGGTTGCTTAATAGGTTAGTTGGTTTAATCATTTTTTTTATTTACAGAAAGAATATACCAGAAAGAGCAAATTTGTGTGTGGGTGGGGATAGAAAGAAACTTCAATAGAAAACAGACCAGGACATGAGAGAAATGCAAAGCAACAATGGGCACACAAGCCAATCCGGTCATGGCAATGCAGAAACCCAAAAGCAAACCATCAGATGGAGCCCTCCCATTCCACCACTGAAGGGCTTCAAAAATTGTTTCACGGAAGAGCCAGATTGATAGAACAACCACACCACCATGTACATAACCTTTCCATGGTTTCATCTTTGAGCCTGTTCGTGATTTCTCCCTGCAAAGTCAAGCAAGCAATGAGTAAATGATTGCCTAAATAGAAGTAACTAGGAAGGAATTTAAAAGTCTTCAAATAGGATGTCAACACACTTGTAAAGGAGCATCGGGGGAGTAACAGCCAGTAAAAGTACAGCTGTAACCCATACAACAGGCTTTGATGAAATAAATAGCATGGGCAACTTTGAGGAATACAGGCAAGTCAAAATCCAAACTGTCTTTGGTCCAATCCGGCGATCCACAGATAGTCTTCTTACCAGAGCCAAACCCACAAAGGTTGTCAGAATAACCATATAGCTTGGATACATCACATCCTCCTCCATTCCATGGTAGTAATATCCCGGGTAATTGAAGAAACGATTCTCAATATGGCACAACAGCAAAGCATGGCTGATCAAACAAATCTCAGCTAAAAAATGAAGTTTTGGTGGGAGAAGAGCTAAACCTGGAACAGACATGGCGAGAACAACATGTGCGATTATAAGTTTACAGAATGACTTCAGGGACATACCTGCCATCCAGATATTTAGATCCCAGAAATTGTGTAACACAAACAATGTAACTATCAGGCTCCCAAGCACAACAAAGGAAAAATATGATGACAGACTTTTCTTTGTAACAAATCGAGCAAACTCAAATCCAGCAATCGCAGGCAGTGGAAGAAACTGCAAAATAAGGGGGAAATGGGATTAATATTTCTTTCTTGTACCGAAGAGGGAAACAAATACATCTGATCAAATATGATGGTTGCTTAATAGGTTAGTTGGTTTAATCCCCCCCCCCCCCCCCCCCCCCCGCCCTCAATATCTGTTAAACATTAATCATGAAGGCAGAAACAGCCTGAACATGCACAGATATATAAAGTACAAAAAAGAGGATCCAATGTAATTAAGCAAAAGTTAAAGTGACACTTGTAGTGTAAGAGCATGCACCTTCAAAAATGAGAATTGATGTGTTATTTGAGAAAAAAAGAAGCATGGAGGCGATGGCCGCCATGACCAACTGTGGAAAGAATAGAAAATCAATAGCAGCTCCAATACAACTATGTGCAAAAAGGGCCCAAGGGTATTGATGAAAAATTGCTCAAATATATTGACCCAAATACATTTAAAAAATATATCTCCAAGCTAGATTAATCCCAAAAGACACATCCAAATACATTGATTGCACTGGAGGATGAAACAAAATGGTGAGCACCCAACAATTGTGAAAAGGTAGTCCCCGAGAAGCTTTTCAATTGCTCACACTAACGCTGTACATTGCATTGTGGTCCAAGTTTGCAAACACAAGTTTAGAAGTGGAATGCAATGCTTTAGACATTCAAACTCTTTAGTCCCATAATCTGCACTGAATCCTAGACCACAACCCCAAGCACACACTGTATTTACTCCTACCCCATAATTACAAACAGGCAAGACAAAAAAAAATGGAATCGAAGTAGAATCTCGGATAAATCAAGGTACGTACCAGTACAGGAAAACCTACAACAATTGCTCCAACAGAACTGACGGTCACAGTCAAAGCAGTAAAAGCCCAGTAACTAAATGCATCAGAATTCATTCCAAGGGCAGAAACACCAGCACCAGCAGCCCCTCCAAGCATCGTCACGGTCACAAGCAGATAATTCAACGGAGGAGGAACCTGAATATACCTTCCAAAAGAATGGAAAACAACTCTAACCTCCAAACAAATCACTACAACAATCAATGCAACAGCACCATTCACAACACGAATGCTATGCAACTGATTCACATTCTTAGTCACCCACCAAAGCGCACCCCTCGTAGATGCATACAGTTGAAACAAGAACGGAATAAAAAACAACAGCAACAAATCACAAACAGACGCAGCTGACGAGAAAATCACCGAGTAATGCGAAGCAACATGAAATACCAACGGAAAGAAGAGCAAATTCAAGGTATGAAGGCAACACTCTAGTGGACTGAGTATAAAATTATCATCAGGAACCTCTCCACCATGATATTTCACCTCTTGTTTCGACCTAAATGAAGAAACACGAGGAATTGCAAACATCCAATAGAAAACACAATTAAAAACCATCAGATAATACGCAGCATTTTGCATACCGACAGCAGAGATTGTAGCCCAAGTGAATATCGAAGATGCAGCGAAAGGAACACATGCGAATAACAAACGTTCAAGCGCGAGCACGATTGTCGGGTTTTCTAATTGAATCCATTTGAACTGAAGCGAAGCCCAAGCCCCGATTAAGAAATTCGTTTGTGCACAGAGGAACGCAGCGAGCAAACCAAGAGGAATCGAATTGAAAGTGAAGATCAATGAGGAGCTAAAGTAGAAGGCGATCTGAGCTGTAATTAGCGAAGCCCAGACACCGAAAAACGCACCGGACTTGAAATTGACTGAGTCGAGGATGTAAGCAATCATCAAACCCAGGGTTAGGATTGTGACGACGGGAGCGCCACCAAGGTCAAGGAGGAAAGCAGCGCAAGGAGCAAGAGCAAGGGCAATGCGAGTATTGTGCGCGAAAAAAGAAGCTGAGAAGCGAGATCTAGAAGAGGAGGTAGAAGAGGAGAGGAAGTTAGAGTTGGGGGAATAAGGAGAGGCGGTGGGGTAGGAGGAGGAGGAGGAAGGGGAGGTTATGGAGGCGGCGATGTAAGGGCGGAACGACCGCGATTGGAGCTCCGGAGGTATCATTCTGGCCGTCGCCGGGGTAGCAGAAAGAGAGTGTGGTAGTGGTGATGACGGAGTGGGAAAAGGAGAGGACCTGCGAGGAAATCACGGGTGGGTTTGGGTTTTAGGAAAATGCGTGACCTGTCTGGAGGAGTAACAGCCGTTGGATCATGGATTTGCTGGTCCTATTTCTGTTATTATTTGCGCGAGAGAATAATAGGATTCGAAGGTAACAGGCAAAATTACGAAACCTTAGCCGAATACGAGTTAGGCTGATAATATAAATGATAATAGACAACCAAATGTCTAAAATTTTACTCTTTTTTTTTAATTAAGCTACTAATTTTATTTATTATTTATTTTCTTTTTCAAATTAATATTTCATTAATTTAAAATATGATGGGGCAGCTAATTATAGTTATAGAATTTGGCATAGCTGGATAAATTAATCGTAGCTCTCTGTCTGACCCGGCTCGACTTCTGTTTTACTTTTAACTGTTTTTTTATTAAAAAAATCGATTATTTTTTATCGTTTTCGGTATTTATTCTCTAAAAATTTCTATGAAATAACATTATTTTAAAATTGTTTATTTGTAGAAAAAATCATAATTTAGATAGACATGGACTCAACAATCCAAACTATGGGCCGAATCCACGCCGTGGTGTCATAGCTGTCTAAACAATTGCTTTTTAGATGTTTGATGCTGTTCAAGGTATTCTTATGTATCCGTTCAATGTTAAAAGCATGTTTATAAGTGTTTTTTAATATTGTTTTCAAAATATTTTTTATTTTAAAATATATTAAAATAATATATATATTTAAATTTTGTTGACATTAGCATATCAAAATAATCTAAAAATATTAAAAAATAAATTTAAAATAAAAAATACATTATTATTTTTCAAAAGTATTTTTAAAATACAATGTTAAATAGACACTTGACAGTTGACACAACAATAACTAAGCCTAGCAAGCAACATTTTATATTTTTTTCAATAAAATAACAGATTTTATAACGGAAAAAAACTCTCTTCTTACGTATACAATTACCCTCTCTCCGTTTTGTTTTTTTAACAATAAATCTAAAATGCATAGATTTCTTGTTCTAAAAATTGATGGTGTTTACAGATAATTTTTTTTAATCTGATTCTCAATTTCGTTTTCTTTGATAGTGCTCTTTTACGCAAAGATTTATAATTAATCTATTAATAATTTAGAAGGATAAATTTGAAATATAGGAGAATGAAGTTTAAAACAAGGAGAGAAAAGCCTGATTGTTTTTTTTTTTTTTAAATAAAAAAATACATTTGATTTTTTTACTTTTGAAACGATAATTTTTCATCCCTAAATATAAAAAAAACTTAGTCATGATATAAAATTTTATTTTCTTACTTGTAGTTTCTCATCCGAGATAAAAAGAAAAAAATGACCATATTCATATAGTAGAGAGAAAACATTGGTTGATAACAGTTCAATCACTCAAATAATTAGTGTCCGTAGAATCCATCTTAAAATTTCCAGCAAAAGTAAATCTCAGCATGAATTTTGTATTTTAGATTATTCAAATGTATAAACAAGTTTATTTGTATTTCTATGGTGTGTGTTTTAGATGTTTACGAGCGGTTAACCCGCGCGATGCGGCGGGTTTTTTTTATCTATGTAGAAAATTGATTGTTTTTTTATGTATTGTATTTTATTATTTTAATATTTAGTTAGTATAATTATATTTAAGAATACAAATATGAATTTTTGTGTTTCAAAAAATTCAAAGTCATTTTTCCTCCCTCTCAATATATTTCTAGGCGATAATATTCAATAAATATCAGACATATTAGAAAAAAAAATATTGTAATTTGTTTTTAAAACATAAACTTAATTTTTTTGTGTGCTATAATTATTTATTTGCCATCTAAAATGAATAGTCTAATGGAAACGGGAAGTGACTTGTATATTTTTTAATTTGACTTGTAGATAATGCAGGTAAATTTGCCAACATTTTTTTTTTGAGATGTTTTTTTTTTTCCAGTCATATTAGATCTAAAATATTAAAAATAAAAACATTGGAAATTCTTGTAAAGAAATAAACTTAAATAAAAGAGCAAAAAATTAAATTTTGAAGCCAATTTTTTTTTTATTAAGATTTATTAATCATATTATTATATTAAATATATTTAAGAAAACATGATATGAATTTTTGTCCTTCAAAAAATCTTAGGTCATTTTTCCTCTCTCTTAATATATTTTTAGGCAATAATATTCAATAAATATTCAAACATATAATTAGTTTTACATATTTTAATTTGACATAAATATATAAATATATAAATATTTTTGATAAGATTTATTAATTATATTATTACATTAAATGTATTTAAGAATATTGATATTAATTTATTTTAAGGAAAAAATCCAAGGTCATTTTTTTCCTCTCTTTATATATCTATAGGCGATAATATTCAATAAAAATAATTTTATGTTATTCGATTAATTCATTATATTATTATATAAAATGTATTTAAGAATACTGATATTAATTTTTTTTATTCAAAAAATGCTAGGTCATGTTTTCTTCTCCCTATATATATTCCTATGCGATAATATTCAATAAATATTAGAACATATAATTAATGATAGAGTAAAAATATTTAAGAAACTTTAACAAAAGATAAAACAAAAAAGTAAAATAAAAATAAAAATTAGCATTGCTATTACTGTCAAAACAATAAAAAAATTTAAATTATCCGGAGCGGAAAAAATATTAACAGAAAAGTAAGCAAGAAAAACAATTAAATTATTATTATAATAATATTAATTATTATTAAATTTATTATTATTATTGTGTTAAATACAAAATTAAAATGCGAAGACAAATTTTTTCTATGTTATTCGATTTATTCATTATATCATTATATTAAATGTATTTAAAAATCGTAGGTCATGTTTTCTTCTCTATATATACATTCCTATGAGATAATATTCAATAAATATTAGAACATATAATTAATGAAAGACTAAAAATATCCTAGAAACTTTAAGAAAAGAAAAAAAAAAAAATATCATTGTCATTACTGTCAAAACAATAAAAATTATTAAATTATACGGAGAAAAAAAAAACATTAACAAAAGAGCAAGCAAGAAAAACAATTAAATTATTATTATTATTATTATTATTATTATTATTAATATTATTATTATTATTATTATTATTATTATTATTATTATTATTATTATTATTGTGTTAAGTACAAAATTTAATTATGTTATCCGATTTATTCATTATATGATTATATTAAATGTATTTAAGAATACTAATATTAATTTTTTTTATTCAAAAAATCCAAGGTCATGTTTTCTTCTCCCTATATATATTCCTATGAGATAATATTCAATAAATATTAGAACATATAATTAATGAAAGACTAAAAATATCATAGAAACTTTAACAAAAGAGAAAAAAATAAATATCATTGTCATTACTGTCAAAACAACAAAAATTATTAAATTATACGGAGAAAAAAAAACATTAACAAAAGAGCAAGCAAGAAAAATAATTAAAATATTATTATTATTATTATTATTATTATTATTGTTGTTGTTGTTGTTGTGTTAAATACAAAATTAAAATTCGAAGACAATTTTTTTTTATGTTATCCGATTTATTCATTATATGATTATATTAAATGTATTTAAGAATACTGATATTAATTTTTTTTATTCAAAAAATCCTAGGTCATGTTTTCTTCTCCCTATATATATTCCTATGAGATAATATTCAATAAATATTAGAACATATAATTAATGAAAGACTAAAAATATCATAGAAACTTTAACAAAAGAGAAAAAAATAAATATCATTGTCATTATTGTCAAAACAATAAAAATTATTAAATTATACGGAGAAAAAAAAACATTAACAAAAGAGCAAGCAAGAAAAATAATTAAAATATTATTGTTGTTGTTGTTGTTGTTGTTGTTGTTGTTGTTGTTGTTGTTGTTGTTGTTGTGTTAAATACAAAATTAAAATTCGAAGACAAATTTTTTTTATGTTATTCGATTTATTCATTATATGATTATATTAAATGTATTTAAGAATACTGATATTAATTTTTTTTATTCAAAAAATCCTAGGTCATGTTTTCTTCTCCCTATATATATTCCTATGAGATAATATGTAATAAATATTAGAACATATAATTAATGTAAGACTAAAAATATCATAGAAACTTTAACAAAAGAGAAAAAAAATAAATATCATTGTCATTATTGTCAAAACAATAAAAATTATTAAATTATACGGAGAAAAAAAACATTAACAAAAGAGCAAGCAAGAAAAATAATTAAAATATTATTATTGTTGTTGTTGTTGTTGTGTTAAATACAAAATTAAAATTCGAAGACAAATTTTTTTTATGTTATCCGATTTATTCATTATATGATTATATTAAATGTATTTAAGAATACTGATATTAATTTTTTTTATTCAAAAAATCCTAGGTCATGTTTTCTTCTCCCTATATATATTGCTATGAGATAATATTCAATAAATATTAGAACATATAATTAATAGAAGACTAAAAATATCATAGAAACTTTAACAAAAGAGAAAAAAATAAATATCATTGTCATTACTGTCAAAACAACAAAAATTATTAAATTATACAGAGAAAAAAAACATTAACAAAAGAGCAAGCAAGAAAAATAATTAAAATATTATTATTATTATTGTTGTTGTTGTTGTTGTTGTTGTTGTTGTTGTTGTTGTTGTTGTTGTGTTAAATACAAAATTAAAATTCGAAGACAAATTTTTTTTATGTTATTCGATTTATTCATTATATGATTATATTAAATGTATTTAAGAATACTGATATTAATTTTTTTTATTCAAAAAATCCTAGGTCATGTTTTCTTCTCCCTATATATATTCCTATGAGATAATATGTAATAAATATTAGAACATATAATTAATGTAAGACTAAAAATATCATAGAAACTTTAACAAAAGAGAAAAAAAATAAATATCATTGTCATTATTGTCAAAACAATAAAAATTATTAAATTATACGGAGAAAAAAAACATTAACAAAAGAGCAAGCAAGAAAAATAATTAAAATATTATTATTGTTGTTGTTGTTGTTGTGTTAAATACAAAATTAAAATTCGAAGACAAATTTTTTTTATGTTATCCGATTTATTCATTATATGATTATATTAAATGTATTTAAGAATACTGATATTAATTTTTTTTATTCAAAAAATCATAGGTCATGTTTTCTTCTCCCTATATATATTCCTATGAGATAATATTCAATAAATATTAGAACATATAATTAATGAAAGACTAAAAATATCATAGAAACTTTAACAAAAGAGAAAAAAATAAATATCATTGTCATTATTGTCAAAACAATAAAAATTATTAAATTATACGGAGAAAAAAAACATTAACAAAAGAGCAAGCAAGAAAAATAATTAAAATATTATTATTCTTGTTGTTGTTGTTGTTTTTGTTGTTGTTGTTGTTGTGTTAAATACAAAATTAAAATTCGAAGACAAAATTTTTTTATGTTATCCGATTTATTCATTATATGATTATATTAAATGTATTTAAGAATACTGATATTAATTTTTTTTATTCAAAAAATCCTAGGTCATGTTTTCTTCTCCCTATATATATTCCTATTAGATAATATTCAATAAATATTAGAACATATAATTAATGAAAGACTAAAAATATCCTAAAAACTTTAACAAAAAAAAAAATCATTGCCATTACTGCCAAAAGAATAAAAATTATTAAATTATACAAAGAAAAAAAACATTAACAAAAGAGTAAGCAAGAAAAACAATTAAATTATTATTATTATTATTATTATTATTATTATTATTATTATTATTATTATTATTATTATTATTATTATTATTATTATGATTGTGTTAAGTACAAAATTAAAATTCGAAGACAATTTTTTTTTTATCCGATTTATTCATTATATGATTATATTACATGTATTTAAGAATACTGATATTAATTTTTTTTATTCAAAAAATCTTAGGTCATGTTTTCTTCGCCCTATATATATTCCTATGAGATAATATTCAATAAATATTAGAACATATAATTAATGAAAGACTAAAAATATTCTAGAAACTTTAACAAAAGGAAAAAAAAAACATTGTCATTATTGTCAAAACAATAAAAATTATTAAATTATACGGAGGAAAAAAAAACAATAACAAAAGAGGAAGCAAGAAAAACAATTAAATAATAATAATAATAATTATTATTATTATTATTCTTATTATATTACTATTATTGTGTTAAACACACTTATATATACATGGACAAAAGTAGGGGTTACATTTGAAATTTTAAAAAATAAAAGTATAAGGGCTGAAATGAAAATAAAATCTAAAGGGATTAAAATCAAAAATTAAAAGTTTAAGGGCTGAAATGAAAATCAGATTTATTAATATTTTCAATTAAAGGACAAATTTGCAAAAATGGAAACTTCTGTACCGAATATATTAAGCCTTTTCAACCCAATCCGGAAATTAAAAGGAGGACCGAAGTGAAACATTGACATTTACTTAATTGCAATCGAAGGACCTAATTGAAGAAAATCAAAACTTATATAACTGAAATCAGGCCAATCTGCACAGTATATAACACAATTAAAAGTCAAGGGACCGAAGGGAAAGTATACAAAACTTGGGGTGCTCTTCTGCACTTTGACGTGCAAGAGAGAGAGAAACGGTGCAACCGGCATTAGCCGGCCACCGCCGCGTCCACGGCCACCGTGTGACTAAACGCGCCGCACCGGGAGGAAGACCAAGAGGCGGCGAATCGGATTAGATGCCAGTATACCATTTTCGGCCACCGTATCACACCGCACGCGCCTCTTGAACGGGGCGTGGGGGCGGACATCGTCGAGGGCGTGCACAGCACGAGCCTGACATATTTTAAAATATATATAAATAATAATGGTCAGTTACCGTTATGTCCCTAACATTAATTAATATATTTTGTCTTATTAGGGGCTAGAACCGTCTTTAGCCATTAAAAAAAAAACCCATGCGGTGGACCGGACCGGATCGGACCGGTACGGACGCGCGCAATTACGCCCTTAACCCTCACCCGAAAACACTATTTTGTCTTATTACTGGGGCTAAAATCGTTACTACACTGTTCATAGGCGGAAAAAACAAAAAAAAAAGGATGGACGAACTCGCGCGACGCACGGAGGAAAAAGCTCGCGTCCACATTGCCTCTGAGTCTCTGTAAACAGTGTTTACTGTTCAAATTTGCGTTTTGTTTTAGGTTCTTTGTTAATGTTAATGGCGTAAAGGAATAGTTAAAATGGAATTTTTCGGATGTTGAACATCAGCCATCTCTAGTCACCTAAATTTAGACAAAGCAGGCGACAGTTTAGCTGCTATTTATTAAAAAAAAAAAAGAAGGTGGAAATGACAATTAAATATAATAAAAAAAAGCAAGCTCAAGTTTGTATACTAACTTTGCACTGTGCATGGGTCGGGGGTCTTTTTACGGGTCTAGGCACGCTAAGCCACTTGATCATGATGTTTTTATTTTTATTTTTTAAATAATAATAAAATTAAAAGATATAATTCTTGATTGATTTGATTTCATACGTGCAGAGTTTTTTAATTTACATGGTTTTTTACTTATAAAAACGAGCAAAAAAGTGAGTGTATATATATATATTATATTTCTATAGAAAATAAAATATTTAGCCCGTAGTCAAATAGCTAGTACGAGCCGATTTGCCCGCTTCGCTGGGCTTTTTTTATCTATATAAAAAATTGATTGATTTTAAAAATGTTGTATTTTGTTATTTTAATATTTAATTAGTATAATTGTAATTGATAAAATCTGTTAAAAATGGTTTTTTTCAACCAAAATATGATTGAATATTGCTATTGCTAAAAAACTTTTGATAAAATTTGTTAGAAAATTTGCTAAGAAGGTGAAATGATTTATTAGAAATTTGTTGTCACGGATACTCTGGTTAAAAAAAAACAAAAAAAAAAACCCGGTTAAAAAAGAACAACTGACTTGGACACTAAAAAATAAAAAATACATGTGAAAAAAAGGTCACCGTTTCTTAAAAGGAAAAAAAAAGAGTCTAAAATATAAATTTAAATTCAAAGCCAAAGTTTTTTTTTTATAAGATTTATTCATCATATTATTATATTAAATATATTTAAAAATACCGATATTAATATTTTTTGCAAGAAATCGTAGGTCATTTTTTTCTTCTTCTATATATATATTTTTAGGCGATAATATGAAATAAATATTAAACACATATACTTAGTCTCACATACTATATAGTGTGATCGAAATGGGAAGTGCTTTTTATATTTTTTAATTGTATATAACCTAGGTAAATTTGTAAAAAAAAAAATATGAGTTGCCTTTTTTCCCCAGTAATATTAGATCTGACACATTATAAATAAAAATATTACAATTTTTTTTTAAAAAGAAATATAAATTTTTTGCGTGCTATAATTACTTATTTGCCGTCTAAAAAGAACAGTATAGTCAAAACGGAAAGTGCCTCGTATATTTTTTAATTGTAGATAATCTAGGCAAATTTGTTGACCTTTTGTTTTTTTGAGTTGTATTTTTTTCCCGGGTACTATTAGATCTCAAATATTAAAAATCCAATTTTTTTTTAAGAAATAAACTTGAATAAAAGAGCACAAAATTAAAATTCAAAGCCAAATTGTTTTTATTTTATTTTATAAGATTTATTCATCATATTATTATATTAAATGTATTTAAGAATGCTGATGTTAATTTTTTTCCTGCAAAAAAATCCGAGGTCATTTTTTTTATCTCTTTATATATTTTTAGGCGATAATATGCAATAAATATTAAAACATATAATAATGACTTATTTGCCGTTTAAAAGGAACAATGTAATCGAGACAAAAGTGACTTGTATCGTTTTTTAATTGTAGATAAGCTAGGTAAATTTGTCTATTTTTTATTTTTTAGTTGTCTTTTATCCCCAGTAATATTAGATACAAAATGACTATTGTTATTATTGCAAAAACAATTAAAATTAACAAATTATCCCGAAAGAAAAAACACTCAAAAACATTAAGAAAAGACTAAGCAAGAGAAAGAATATATTATTATTATTATTATTATTATTATTATTATTATTATTATTATTATTATTATTATTATTATTATTCTTGTTGTTGTTGTTGTTGTGTTAATGATGAATAAAGAACAGAAATAAATAAAAGAAAAAAAAATCATAATAACTTTAACAAAAAAAAAAAATTATTATCAGGAAAAAAAATTTCATCTATTTGAAAATAATAACAATAAAACCAATAAAAAAATAAAAGAAAGAGCACATAAAAAAAATATAATAGATGATAAAACAAAAAAAAATTATTAGCTGAAAAAATCATTTAATTTAAAATTTTAAAAAAATATATGTTCTACGTTGCGGGCTGAGTAAACAATTTTTATTGGATTTGCTGGATCCAAATCAAAATATAATATTTATTTATGTGAAATTTAATATAATAAAATAGCTCAACACCTGCTAGTATAACAATAGCAAAATCAAAGTGTGAAAATCTAAAATTATCATTGCTATCACTATTAAAATAATAAAAATTATCAAATTATCTTGAAAAAAAACACTCAAAAACATTAACAAAAAATTAAGTAAGAGAAACAATTAAATTATTATTATTATTATTATTATTATGAAAGAAACAAAAATAAATGAAAGACTAAAAAAATGCTAGAAACTTGAACAAAAGCTAAAACAAAGACATAAAATAAAAATAAAAATAAAAATTATCATTGCTATTACTGCCAAAAAAAATAAAAATTATCAAATTATCCGAAGAAAAAAAATAAAAAACATAATCAAAGAAGCAAGTAAGAAAAACAATTAAATTATTATTATTATTATTATTATTATTATTATTATTATTATTATTATTATTATTATTATTATTATTATTATTATTATTATTATTATTATTATTATTATTATTATTATTGTGTTAAACACACTTATATATACATGGACAAAAGTAGGGGTTATATTAGAAATTTTAAAAAATAAAAGTACAAGGGCTGAAATGAAAATCAAATAAAAAGGGATTAAAATCAAAAATTAAAAGTTCAAGGGCTGAAATGAAAATCAGATTTATTAACATTTTCAATTAAAGGACAAATTTGCAAAAATTGAAACTTCTGTATCGAATATATTAAGCTTTTTCAACCCAATCCGGAAAATAAAAGAAGGAGGACCGAAGTGAAACATTAACATTTAATTAATTTCAATCGAAGGACTCAATCGAAGAAAACCAAAACTTATATAACTGAAATCAGGCCCATAGACACAATTAAAAGTCAAGGGACTGAAGTGAAAGTATACAAAACCTGGGGGGCTCTTCTGAACTTTGACGTGCAGGAGAGAGAGAAACGGTGCACCCGGCTTCAACCGGCCACCGCCGCGTCCACGGCCACCGTGTGGAAAAACGTGCCGGACCGGGAGGAAGACCAAGCGTAGGCGCACCAGATTAGACGCCTGTATCCCATTTTCGGCCACCGTATCATACCACACGCGCCACTTGAAAGGGGCGTCAGGGGGAATACTGTCGGTCGCGTGAACAACACGCGCCGACAGAATTTCGAAAAATAAATAAATAATAATGGTCAGTTACCGTTATAGCCCTGTGCTTAATTAATAAAGTTTGTCTTATTAGGGGCTATAACCGTGTTTAGCCATTTAAAAAATATTAAAAAAAAAGGGTTGCGGCGGATCGGACCGGTCCGTACGCGCGCAATTACGCCCTTAACCCTCAGCCAGAAATGTTATTTTGTCTTATCACCGGGGCTAAAATCGTTACTACACTGTTCATAGACGGAAAAAAAAGAAAAGAGGTGGACGAACTCGCACGACGCATGGACGAAAAATGTCCAATCCACAGTGCCACTGAGTCTGAAGCAACAGTAACCACCCCGAGCTATTTTAGTTCTTTAGGTAATAATCTCTAAAATTTAAGATGTTTTTGAGCTAAGTGCTTTTTTTAAAAAAAAATTAATATAAGTTTTTTCCTTTGTATTTTCCTTATGTTTTTTTTGTTTCATATATAATTTTCAAATCAACTTCTTATATACTTATTTTATGGAAAAATTATTATTATAAGCTCTATTAAATATACGTTATGTTTGATTTTTACAACAAGTAAAAAATAATTAAAAAAGTAAGAGTAATGGATACTGTTAAAATGGAAATTTCCTTAAAAAACAAGCCATTTATCGCTGCAGTCCTTAAAAAACAGACGCACAAGCATGTCTCCAGCACAACACTTAATTATTACACCTTAAAATGTTGAAACATCGATTCGATTTTTTTATTTATTATTAATGACTGTTTTTTTGAAAATTTAAAAAGGCAAATAAAAACTGAGGTCTAAAACGATAATAGCAATTGAAAGGTGTGGCCAAGAGCTCTAAATACAAGTGCGTTTAAAAAATATTTTTTTAAAAAAGAATTTTTTATTTTTTTTATAATTTAAAAAAATATATGAATAATATTAATTTAATATATTTATAAACTAAAAAAACATTTTAAAAAACAATTTTGATGAGACTGAGTTTTCATGCAGATCTGGGCTAACCCAATAACAGCGAATTCAAAGAGGAAATATCTATACGAGCAAGAACCTCGGCCTCTGGAAGGCCCAACAGCACTTTCCATACGCAAACTAAGGCTAGTCATGGTGGTTCAACTGGAGGCCCAACTCAAATAACCGCAACTGAAGCTTCTTAAAAAACTTTTCATAATTAACTTTCTTCTCGATTATTGTCAATTAAATTTAGAAATTGTTATAAAATATCATATTTGAAATAATTTTATTGTAAATAATTTAATTTTAAATATAATATAATATTTAGAAACAATATAAAAATAAATTAGAAATCAATTCCTATAATTTAAAACCAGTTTCTTCAAAATACTTATAAATATACATCACCATTTAAATCTCAACTATACCATTATCAAAGCACTCTTCTCTTCTCACCCTATCCTATCATAGATTATATGTTCGTCATCAATTAATGTGTTGAGAGAAAATAAAACTTTATTGGGTTTATTTTTTTGGCTAACAAGATGAAGGTTTACATACATAATATATGAAATAAAATGAATTGACTTCAGTGGAGCTTTTAATATCAATTTATTTATCAATTAAATTCAAAATTAAACACTATAATTAAATTTAATTATATAAACAACCTGTTAATTAACTTGTGCCGGAGTGTGTACATGGTCTTAAAAAAGGACCAGTCCGGTGATCCTTTTTTTTTAATTCAAGAAAACTCTATGCTGAAAAAATATATTTTATAGATTCAGATAAACAAGTAAAACCTCAAATGTCTTAAATTCTTATAAGAGATGCACGTCCTAATTCAAACCTAAGATCTACTTCGCATATCTCAAAAAATTCAAACCTAAGATCTAGTTCGCATATCTCAAAATCTTTAACATCTCCAGTATGCAACTTCCCATACCGTAACTGCAGACCAGGAACGACAGATTTGAGCTCAATTTTAGAATAAATAAATCTCAACCCAGGTATTTACTAGTTTTAAATCTCAAGGGAGAAGAGCTGGTAGCTTTGGTGGGCTCTTAAATTGAAATGGTAGAGCTCAAATTTGTTCAAGCTAACAGTAAACTTTGTGTGCGAATGTGAGCATGGTAGTGGGATCCAGCTCGAGAAAGCTTCAAGTTTTAAAACTCCATTCTCATAAACAAGAAGTAATCAGCTTCTGGATATGTCTGCGGCTCTGGTGGCAACTAACCATACACTCAGATGCCATTTCGCAGAAGCTTCTGGACTGCGCAGCCCTAAATTCAAACGTGGTTTTGCTATAGTTCTCACAATAATGCAAGCTGGTTTAAACTAGCACAGCCTCCAATGGTTTCAGGGTAAGGTGATCGTGACCGGAGAGTTATCTTCCACCCCTCCTTAAAATCAAGGTCTGGTGCATGGTACCCGGCATATCAGTCCGAACGAAAGGCCAATAAAGGCTGCAATTGTCTGCTCTCATCGTCTCGAACACGTCAATCCATGAAAACCACGCGTTCCAGTATCGCACTCTAGTTTAGCAGCCTGCAGAAAAAGGTCCCAGTCTATCCTTATACCTGGATTTCTTTGCAGCACTCACTAGTCACTACTCAGTCTGGGGAAGGAGCAATGACCCACTTTAAGGTCATTTCACTTTCACCACAAAGCACGAATACATGACCTTTTTCTCAATTATATTTTTCATTGTTTGAAGTAGGGTCGGAAAGGGTCGTAACACCATTGAAAGGACACACAGCCCTCCGGGATTCTGTGTTGAAGACAGCTACGGAGCTTGTATTTTTCTGCAAAATGTCCCCAACATGAGTCCAGCACACGTGTGCCTGGTTTTATAGCTATTAATAACCTGACAAATTCAAACCACGTTACGTTACACGATATATTTGGGCTGAGACGCATCCGATTCTAACTGCTCTGTTCAATCACCCTTGTGCCAAGCGAGCAAAAAGAGCACTTTTTTAGATGAAAATAAATGAAGGGGAATGGCCCTTTTGCTTTGCTAGAAATGCAGGCTGCCAGGCAATGGTCCCTGCAATTTAATCACTGTAAATATGAGATTTTCTCAGCATTGCATTGCACCATAGTTTCAAATACACCGAGCTAGCTGTAATTTGTTGATCACCTGCAGCTTAGTTTTACAGATCCATATCATGCATCCATGGATATTTCGAATCATTTTTTATTATTACTTCCCGCATTTGCTTGAATCTCAGGTCACTCCCTCGAGTGAAATGTGTTGCTCAAACGTTCAAAGCTGCAGAAACTTTCCGGCGGTGTATTTGTCCTCCGTCCTTTTCCTGATGGGGCTGAGCTGGTGGTTGTTGAGGCCACATGTTTCTCATAAATGCGATAGACAAAGCCAAAAGGCTTCTATTTGTTTGCACAGTTTTATTTGTCTCCTCGGGTTGCTCTCACTGTCCCCCTTCCATGTCCATGGTTCATGGATCTCCGCCTAACTTCCAGTACTCGTGGCCGCATGTTGGCCTTTGCCTGCATCGCCATAAAAAGGAACTCCAGCTTGCTTAAAGCTTACAGCATGTACACGTGGATATCAATCTGCTTTATTTCATTTGCTGCTTTTCTAGCTAGTTTTATAACTATTCTATTTATTGACTAGTTGTATAATTACCCACTCTTCGCCATGGATGATTATATCTTTTATTATATATACAAGTTTTTTCTACTTATTTTTATAGCTGATGTTTTTAAATGAAAATAATAAAGTTTATGTAAAAATATATAATAAACAAGTTAAGAACTATGATGCTAATATTTTTTTAACAATAATTAAAAACAAAACTAAAAAAATCAGGAAACATGTATAAATCAATAATTTTTAAATTTCATAAAATACAACATTTACCTTGTTATGTTTGCTAAAAAAATTTAATTAATTAATTTATTTAATTAAATGATAATAGAAATAGACACACGTTAAATTATTTAAGAAAAATAAAAGAAAAAAAATGTTATTTTAAGGCCACATATATTAGAGATATTAACACACGCAAAATAATTTTACAACAAATATATATCCAAAAGGTTAAATAAGCAAATAAAAAAAAAAACAGATGAGCTTTATTAATTGAGACATAAATATAAAAATTACTTAAAAAAAAAACATTTTAAAAGAACGATATTTATTTTCCTCCACCTAAATCTATTTTCTTATATATAAATATTGAGATACTAAACAACCATTATCAAACTATATATGGTCATCTCATGAAACCCATGAGCACGATTTTTTATATTTTATTTTAGTAATAAAAAATGATTTGAATGATGATTTTTTCTTCTCTCACTGAATCCAAGAATCTCTTTTTCTTTCATTTCTCTAATAAGATATTAAAAAAATAATATAAATATTTTTTATATCATTTTAAAAAAATAAATAAAAGGGATCTAAATCATAGGCCAGAAATATTTTCCAAGTACGTAAATAGTGCTACTTACAATAAAAAAAAAAAAACTAACTTATTCTAGTTTTATAATTTAAAATATATAAAACCATGACGGAAAAACTGGGCCCTGAGCCCTTGACTAAGGTAAAAGAAAAGGAAATTTCAAGATTTTCATAAAAACAAAACTCATTCCACCATGTATTTGCTGGACTCCAAATTCTGTTGTTACTTTCGATTCATTCCGAATTCGTACTGTCACTTTTCTTTTGGATGAATAAGATCATTCGATGTTACTTTCCGTTGACAAAGTCATGCCATACAAAGTGCTTAATCTGGTATCGGTTCGTGAATGAAGAATAATAAAAATTATATTATGAATTTTATTTAACAGTTTAAGTTTTTAGGTGAGATGATTCTCTGATATGTTATCAGAACCTAATTCACTCAGCGGTTATAAATTCAAATCTCATCACTCTTATTTAATCAGATGAAAAATCAAGAACAAAGAAGCATGTGTCCGTACAAGTTTTAAGTTTAAAAAACTTTTAATTGAGAAAATATGTTAAAGAATAATATAAATCATATCATGTAATTTCACTCAACAATTTAAAATTTTCAAATGTGATGGTTACTGACAGTTAGTTTTTCCTTCTGCTTGTATGTATCTCCCTCGTCAGCCCCAGCTCCTTCATATTGACTGCAAAACCTTTTACTCTGCATTTGCGAAGGCACAAGGGTTTTGCTCCTTCCATTTCAGAGCAGTTTTTATTGCTCCATGCAGGCTGTTAGATAATGAAAATAGTGTTTGTTTGAAAGTGACAGTGCAAATGTGTAGTGGCACTTTCTAAGCAGATCTTAATTAGCCTCATCTGAATTTAATAGTGGAAAGGCACCATCTTTCTTTTCCACGATTCTCTGAACTAAACCCTAGGTCAAGGATAGCAAAGATATCATCTTCACTTTTAGAATGATACATCACACTTTCAGCCCATGTCGGCACGCTAGTCTATTATCTTTATGAAGTGATTATTTGATTCAGCATTGACCAGCTCGATGGTTGTAAGAACATCAGTGAAAAACTATCCTTGATGGTCAAAAAAGAGAGGAAGGTGGTTTAAATTTTGACAAGTAATTAAAGACATGGTTGGCTAAATAGTCTAGTTTCGAAACAAATTCAGCATACATAGAAGGAGAATTAGGACAGGTAAAACCAGACTAGAAATCAAAATGTAGAGGGTGCGAAGATGATCCCCCGATCGAGAGCGTGTCAGAGACTATGAACAGCTAGCTATTCATTAGGTTTCAATTCTGAATGGCTCCCAGAAAGGAGTTTTGTTGCTGGAAAATCTTCCGACCACCCTGGAATCTAAAATCTCGAAGGCCTCTTCAGATTTGATGCATCTGGGTGTCTTGTACTGATTAACTGAAGATCCTTGAGATACACAAAAATCCATGAGCGCATCAAACGTTCCATGTGTCACCACCCTTATTTCCAGGGGTCCAATTGATTTGTCCTTCTTCCTACACCTCCTATAAACAGAGTCGAGCGATTCTTCAACAACGGAGCAGCATCGCTCCATTATAATCGGATCAAGCTCTGGCAGATCATTAGTTCCTCTCATTTTAAGTTCCCAAAACAGTACATAATGACCTGGGATTGAGTCAGTGTCAGCGAAGCTGGTGTACTCAGTTAGAAGGAAACCGAGTGGCTCAAGGAGGGATTTCGCTCGCGTCACTGCCTTCAAGAGATCTTCTTCATTGGTCTTGTCAGTATCAATGCTTAAAACCACATTTCGCCGGTGCACAAAACGAAACTGTGGAGCATTATTGCAGAAGCCAGTTACCATGAGAATGTCTCCAACTCTGTATCTATACAATCCTGAGAAAAAGAATAAACAAAACAGTGAGAGACTGAGCTATGAACAAGGCATCATCTTTTTATCTGCAATCCATAATCAAAATCATCTGTCAATATTATTGCTCTAGTTATAGGATGGTTTGGGATCAATCGAAATTCTGAAAGAAGGAAAAAAAAAGTCAGCGTAAGGAAAAACTCACCGGTAAAAGTGGTGACAATCAGTTCATAGTAGTGACCAAGCTTGACATCCACAAGATCAACAACTTCAGCCTTTTCCTTGCCATTCTGATCAGGAACACGAACGCCGTTGCACTGGACGTTGTGTACCGCTTCTTCGTGGTTATTATCAACAGGCAAGAATTCAAAGTAGGCCATATTTGGAAGGAGGGTGTAGGAGACATCAGAGGGGTTGCATAGTGGTTTAAAGTTGATTCCCAAATAACATTCAGAAGAGCCATACATTGTTGAAACTAATGGGAGCCCACCGCTGTAGAATTCAAGGGTCGGGATGTATTGGGCCATAGAACCTGTAACAATAACTTCAATGTACTTTGTTCTCGGCCAAAGCTTCTTAATTATTCCTTCCCAGGATTTCCCACTACATTCATCCTCGATTAAATCAGCCAATTCTGAATTGGGTTTGCTCAGAATTGACAAGACGGCATTTCTGCAACCTGGGTCTGTAATCCAATCACTGACACTGCCTGTTCTTATGTTGGAGCATAATTCTTTCAAATATTCCTCCAAAAATTTGATAGCACGCAGTAAAGCCGATGCAAAGACTGCACCTACTCTTAAAACCTCTTCCCGCTGTGCTAAACCACACAGCAATTGACAGTACATGCTCTGTTTGCTATCAGAACATAAGATGGTCTCATCTGGGCTTGTATAAACATTATAGCGATTAAAAGCCCGGTTTCTGAAGTTGTTGCTCTTATAGTAGCTGGTTAGGACAGGTCTTGCCATCAGGCCAGAAGGGGTGCTAATTTCGGGTTTGATGAACAAAAGATACATTGCTTTACCCTGATCCAAGCCATCAACATACCTGAAAAGAAAAATAAAGCTTTTTAAGTCTAAGCACCTTGCACGCAATGTTCCATTCTTGTAAGCAGTGGTAAAATTCAAAAGAAGAAGAATATGGAGAGAGTAATCTTACTTGTTCATTACAGGCACAAGGATGTTATAAAAGAACGTCTTCCTTTCCAATTCTTCAGCAGTCGAAGGCATCAGTTTTGGCTGTCCTCCAGAAGTTCCAGAGCTGCATATAATTAACTTGATTAGGACTTTCAGGGGAATTTATTGAAGAAATAAGAGAGCATAATTGATAAATTTTTATACCTTGTGAGGAGCTCAGTAATTGGTTTAGCTGAAATGATAGATGAAGGCTCTCCATTGGCAATTCGCTCGATACAAGGCTTGATATCCTCATAATTCACAACGGGAACTTTATTCTTGAAGTTTTCCTTACCAGAATCACCATCGAGAAAGCTTTTAAGATACTCTGTATGTAGATTTGTGGTGAGGATTTCCTCCAATACCTTCTGTTGTATTTGGCATGCATTGTTGGTCAGGTCTTCCAGGAGCTTTAGGCCAGCTTCATAATCGTTTGGATCAAAGACTGGCAACATTTTTTGAAACAATGGAAAGCTAGAATGAAATGTAAGTTTCGGTAAGAGTTTTCGCTAGTCTTGCAACATTTCATATGACTCTTTGGCTAAATGGTAACCAAGTAAAGCTGTTAGAAGCCTATCCTCTCTCTCTGTTTAACGAGATTGAAGAAGAAAAAAAGAAGAAGCAGCCTGGCAGCTAAAGGCAGGATCAAAGAGAATGGTCAGGACAAAACAGGCAGAGAACAGCTTGATGGGAATTAATGCTTCTCATTCTTAAAAGGCTTCTCCCCTCTCTGTCACCCACAAGCCACAACTGGAATGTGTTTCTGGGTAGCTGAGAGGCGGTGAGGAAACGAATAAATAACAGATTCTGGAGGGGATTTTGGGAAATGATGTATTCAAAATCTCTAAAAAAGAGAGAGAGGAGGAAATGCAAGGGAAGTAGAGGCTGTGGAGGTCCTACACACGTGGCCTTGTCTAGTAACCTGCGCTTAGATGCAGCTCTTACTGGTCAAACTACCTGTATAAAATTAAATCAGCCTGTTACACTATTTAATAAGATTAAAATTCTTGTAGAATTTCAAACCCAATCACTGGCTTTGTACGTATGCTAAAGATAAGATTGTTCAGCATTCCAAGTTGCTCAGAGTCTACCTCTCATGCTATATAATATGGTCAGGCAGGTGGAATGAGGCAAAATATAATGATTAACAATTCAAGTAAAGCCATGCATTAAATCTAAGTAGTGAGCCATGGGAGAACAAGACAACGCTGTGATCAATTGGCAATCATGGAGAAGCTGCTTTACAGCTCTTCTGTTGTGTAAGGAATCCTAACAGGGAAACAGACACCATTTCTTGAGGGAGAGAGAGGGGGCATAAGTATTTTTATTGTAGAATTAGTCCATGAAGTTAGTATAGATTTTAAGCAGCAGCACACATGGAAATTTGCATGGAAACACACCTCATGACTCTCTTTTTTCCGGCAAGGATGTCTTTAATTTAATTTTATATTTCGATCAAGCCCACTTGATCATCTAAACTCATAAAACTCAAGAAAGGAGTAAGAATCCTTAATTAATTACCAGACCAGTCTCGCAGAAGAACTGCTATTTACCACTTACATCGGATTAGAAAACGAGGAGGGGTCTGCTTGGCTGTCATTATTTCATTAATCCTGGGCAAAGGAGTGTCTGTAAAGGGACATGAAAGCGAGCATCCACAACCAGACATGGTGCTGAGACCCACATTATAGACTTCTGTGCCTCCAGGAAAATGAAAATCTTTTCAAGCTAGTGACTTCATGTTCCTCGTCATTAATTTCTATACTCTCGAATCAATCTCTCGTGCTTGATCTAAAACTAGAAGGTATTCTCCGTTTGATAAAAATAAAATAAAAGGAGAGAAAATGGCTTCCAAAATGAGCTGTTTCCATCTCTCACTCAACCCTCGCATGTATAATGGTGAAGTCCTTCTTGGGATGGTGAGCCTTAAACGGGGCGTATGGCCATTCCCATTCTTACGTAACTTTGAGGGAAAAGGTGTGCTTATATAAACCGCGATGCTTTTTCAAGATAAATTTTTTTATCAGGTTTTCAGGTTACTCTGTGGGCATCAACATGGCATAATCAGAAAAACCTCAGTCATGAAATTATGAACAACTGTTTATTTACCAACACAGTCCGGATATGTTTTTTGCAGAGACGTTATCCATATGTAAGATATCTTCAGTACTGACTGGCACAAATGGTCCCTTGAAAACCCTTTTCTTTTTTCCAAAGGATTTTGAGCAGATTATATATTAATCAATCTATCAGCTAGAATAAATTTGGAACCTCATGAATCATTTATTTGGGTGCATGAATTGAATTTGTCATAGCAGGGTTTATCATAGCAGTGAATCATGTGTCTTTTCAAGGACCCTACTATGATATCATCAAGATTATGATTGGAGGCTGACCCAGGGAGGCAAAATATTATCGGGATCCAAACTTGGAGCTATCATTCAAGCCATGCTGGATTTGATTATAAATGATGTTTTTCTCGCTACAAGTCAAGAAAGTCCTCTATGCATGCCTTGCATGATCTGAACCCTCCGTATCATTTTTTAAGGATTTGACGACGATCATTCATTTCTATACTCTAAAATTACTTCTTAACTATTTCAATTAAAAGAAGATGCTTGGTGTTGGAGTAATTCGGTCTTTTCCCATGACATAGTTATTTTTTAAATTTATTTATTTATTTTTTGTTTTAAATTAAAAAATTTAGTGTTTTTAGATATTTTCATGTACTGATGTCAAAAATAATTTTTTTAAAATAAAAAATTTTATTTGATGTATTTTTAAGCGAAAAACATTTCAAAAATAACCACAATTACATTCCCAAACAAGTTTACGGGCATATGTCTATCTTTCATATTTTCAAAACAATAAAATAGCAAAATTATTCACGAACTTAAAAGGAACTATGCTATTATTCAAATCTTACGAGGTTGATTTGCTAAAGGTTATGAACAATAAAATCTTGAAGATAAACAATCTATTCTCACTAACGATGGACTTTGCTTCTAAGTTTTTTTAAAAGGTATCATAGTTATACCTTGATTCTAGATTATTTTATATGTATGATAATAGTTATATGAGGACTCAAGTTTGCATATATATTTTAATTTATATGTCTAAAATAAAAGCTAGAAACTTATTTGATTTTATTATAAAATTAACTTGATTATATATAATTGATGAGAGTATAAACTAAACAATTAAATTACAGCTCACTTATGAATATTATATTTCAAGACATCAGCCAATCACCAATTCCATGACAGAACAAGTTCAGCGATGCAATCCCTTCCATGCCCGTTATAAAAAAGTCCAAGTTGTATTATTACAAACAATGGTTAATGAAGTTTCTTGTGTGTTCGCTTGCTAACTTGGTAAAAAAAAATATATATAGCACTACCCAAGGATCATGTATAGGTTAAAATTAGGTTTGTGTCCTGCACAGTAGGTTAGATTATTTTTAAAAATATATATAAAACAAAAAATAATTGTGTTGCTAAAGTGTTTTTTAATATAAAAAATTAATTAATCATGAAATAAAAATATGATGCAGATTGAATGAAATCAAGATAACCTCATTGAAAAGAAATAAAACAAAGGATAAATTTAAAAAAAAATCTAATAAAACAAAAACCCAAGATAGCTCATGTAAGTCTTTCAAACTTGTGACTCGGATCATGAGTTCAGGATTACCTTATAGGTAAAAAACATAAAATTTGATTTTTAACCAATCTAATATTGAAAGATGAAATATAAGGAAAAAACCCTAGTAAACTCAAGTCGTTCAGACAAACTCGTGATTGGGTCATGAGATTGATATTACACTATAGAAAGAAAAAATATTAAATCAATTTCAAACAAATATAATATTAAAAGATAAAAAAAATTTGATTAAAATAAAAAATAAAAACTAAATTTAACATCTATAAAGGTTTAGTAGTCCATCTTAGCTCTTGCAGAGTTCGAAGAGTAGAAATTGATGTGAGGAGACGATCCACAATGCTCATATGATTCGCATGCCACAAGAAAAAAAAATCGATTAATAAATATCACTATATATACTCTTAGTTTCTTTTAATTATTAATCAATATCATTAATTTACTCTTGCAACATGAACTGGGGTCCCAATGCTGCGCTTCGTTTGTGGTGAACGCCAAGAAACAAAAATTAATATGGAAAGCTTGAATATTTCTTGCCTGTAACCTTATCGGATGGGGGGCTGGTTGAAGATGCATAAAAGCAATTAATGGCAATGTTACTTGAATAAATAAAATAAAATAAAAAAGGCAGTCATATCTAGGCAACGATCCCTGTTAAAATCTGCGAAACGATGTTCGATAAGATCACTGAATTAGAGAAGAGAAACAGTATATTAAACGTTAATCAAAGATATTAGTACATGTTTATCGGGATTTGCTAGATTTGGCTTCAGAGTTTTCATGTTCAAAAGAATAAAACAATGGAGGGGGGGGTCTTGGGGGGACAGAAGGCCCTTGAAATGGGCAGATGAGGAGGAGGAGACAAGGGCTGGAGGGTCGTCGAGCTTCTCTACTAGAAATAAATATCATTGTTGACCGGTCGGTACAACAATTACAATCTGGGTTCTCCAGAGCTGCCACGAGCTTTGGGATGAAGGATTGGAGCCAGGCTTACAGATTTCTTGATAATAAATGATCGGGAAAAACAATTGGAAAGAAAAATGGTCGTGAGCATAGCAAACCTTGCTGGAAAGTTTAAAATAATAAATCACAGGTTGTGGATCCCGAAAATAATAAATGCATCGGTCAAAAAATGGAGGATTTGTATGTGTATTATCTTTACTCGATAGGGAAATACGTACTGAAATTGCTTCTCCTTGAACCACATTAAGCTAATTTCAAAACCATCTATACATTGGGTGAGTGCTTTTTACGAGTCGATCATTGACCCAGATTAAAACAAAGCCCGAGTTACAAGTTTAAAAAATTATTTTAAATTGACTCAAATAAAATAATTATTGTTATAGTTTTAAAATTCAATTAATGATATATATATATATATATGTGTGTGTGTGTGTGTGTGTGTGTGTGTGTGTATAAAATTTATAAGAGTAATATATATATTAAGAGTAATTGTTTTATACATATTTTATTTTATCTTGACCAACAATACCAGAGAAAATTTGTACAATATTTATAGTCATTAAATAGTGTTTAATTAAATTTTATTTTGACGAGATATGAAAATGATAAATAAAGACTGTAACATATAAAAAGTATTTTAATAATTATATTTTATTCATATTATTCATAAATTTTAAAACTTACATAAAAGATGTATTTTATAACCTAAAAATATATATTTTAAGTAACTCTATATCAAAAAACCAATTATATATAAAATAATAATTTTGAAATAGAGTCACCTGATAAAACACTAATAGATTTTGAGAATAGATTAGTGAAAACTTTATGTAGTTTAAGTACATGAACATTTTATTTGCCAAATTTTATAAATCACTTTTTATATTGAACTGTTTATTTATTTAATTTTAATTTTGTTTGTTGCTCATTAGTCGTCATCCAAAAAACGTTGTTAAAAACATTACAGGCTTACCATTTATCACTTATTAGGACCTCTTTTTTATTTATTTATTTAAATCACCTTATAACTGGAATAATCTTATTAATTTTAAGACCCCGAAAGTCCCGAGGACGATCAATCACAAAAATATAAAATAAAAGACGGACAATTACCATCTACATGAAATACTAATTTTTTTTTAAATAAATAAATATATATATATATATATATATATATTTATTTCGAACAAATTAAAATCTCATTGAAACCCAAACCCCTTGAAATTTTCACCAATAATACGAAATTCAACTTTCTCAAACACGATTCATAAGGAAGAAAAGAAAATTCAGTGGAGATCAAATTTCAGAAAATATCAATTCCTTACTCACTTTGTAATCTAAACAATGATTGATGTTAGACACCTCTACAATCAAGTAAAGTGTTTGCACCTACAAATTAAATTAATACAATTAAATTAAAATTGACTGGAATATTGATCCGATCCAAGCAATAAAAAGATATTCGTCAATGCCTAATCCATGATTAATTAGTGAAGCTAGCATGAAGTGCAGCCTGTATAGCCACCCCCCCACTCCTTCCTGGAAAGCGCGTTTCTACAACTAGAAAAATCCTTCAAATCTCGAAAACCTTAGGAAAAAAATCACTGCGATGGAAACTGGACCTCATAGAATCCAAATCTGAGGCAGCTAGCTTTCATGCAACTCTTGATATACATATCTGGGAACGATCTCTTTTGAGGTCTCTCAAATGTCAAATTTCTAGTCGCGCTTTCTCGTGGCTAAGGCCAGTACTAGCTGTGTCAATTAAAAAACTAATGCAGTGTTCTTCGTGGCCTGGAAAAAATTATCAGTCAGAGTGATCAGAAGGCAAATATTTTCTCTGGTCATGCTTGTTGCAGACATCCTTGGTTCGTACCCTTTATTCACATTTTGCAGATTGAAGTTTCAGAGTAGAACAGGCAACATCTAGCAGTAAAAGCTAAAACATGTCTGCCCGTGGTTTGCATAATACCAGGAAATTCTTACACATACTATATTATAGCAGCAGCTAGTTCCTTGTTTTCACTTAATGTAACGTTAAAACCTATCGAATTCCTTACCATCTGCCGAAAGGAAAGAGGGAGATGTTAGATATTGATTTTTCATTTTCGGTTCAACTGGTGGTTTGAAATTAACATGGTTTTGCTCTGATCGATCAATATCCAAAGCACAAGATTGACGAAAATCACCAGATCCAAGACCAGTGTGATGATCTTAATATAAAATGGTCATGTTGGGAAATTATAGATACAACTATAAGAATCTGCATTAAAAAAGCAGTGCAAAGTATGATCACATGAGCATGATGTAAGGTGGCCCATTGTCTGTGTTAATGGCCATGCAGGACGGTGATCGAGAGACAGTTGAGATGATATTTAATATGCAAGGGTTGGCTTTCAAATGCAGAACCAATCAGCCCCACATTGCAGAATCTTGCGTTGCTCACTTTCAATAAAAGTGAGGATAATTCAGCATCAAAGGTCGAGTGATTTCAATAATATTGTAGTAACTAAGTTAGCTAGCTACCGGTCTTTTCTTCCCGGTCTATCCTTCAGCCAAACAAAATAACCGACACTAATTTCAACTTCTGTATTTTGCCTTATACCAACGTCAGGCAGCGACGTAGCCGGCTGGAGGGGGGACTTGGGCCAGGACCCGGGGGTGAAATGGGCCAGGACCCAAGAAAGGATGGCCGATAGGATAGAGGGCAGGGCAGGTGGTCTAGGCCCAGTAAACTCCTATTCAGGCCACATTTCTTGTAAGATCGAATAAGTAGATGGTGTATAGCAGACACAACTTGCTCTTTCTTTTGTTTTTGACCCGTCAAGAGAAAAATATCTCTAATTTTATTATAAAAATATTTCTGACTTGTCAAATACCCTAACTTTCAAGGACCTAGTGTGTACGTGGGCTTGACACCTGACTAGTCATTTGGTTTATGAAGTTTCAATCTTCTTTACATATATGATTAATAATTAATTAGTTGATCATTTTTTCTCATGTATGTGAAGAGGAATCTTAAGTGGACCATATTTACTGGGAGTTTGAAATGAGATTAACTAGGAACAACTAGAAAATCTAAACCTTAAAGGATTTTAATTGAGTAGTGATGTCTCTTATTGCTATAATGTGCTCACGTCCACCCCCTTAGAATAGTCAAATGACATTTTTGAAAGCCTTGTCATTAAAGTTTTGGTCAATGCCTATTAAAGTAAATAAATTATTCCTCTATGACCTTCAATAAATCTTTTATCTTAAAGTATTGAGATATGAAACTCTCAATGTTTTACTTATGCAAAAGCATTAAACTTAAGAGATTACATCGCATTCAGAATTCACAACGCATCTCCACCGTTGCTTAATTTTACCTAGTTTACCATTATTAGAATTACAGATGCTTGAATGTTATTACCTCTCACTGTTAATAATTTTGTAATATAACAATTATGAGCATGTTTGTGACGGCAGTTGTACCGCCGTTTCCTCAAAATTTGATTTTTTTTTCATTTTAAATAATTTTTTTTGTTGTTTTTAAATCATTTTGATGTGCTGATATGAAAATTAATTTTTTAAAAATAAAAAAAATATCCTTTTGATGTTTTTCTAAATAAAAAGCACTTTCAAAAGCAACCGCAACCGCAACCGCAACCGCAACCGCCCTCTCAAACAGGCCCTATGACTCTAACATACATAAAATGAAAATTATGAGGATATATACAAAAATATATATAGTCATAATTGATTAAGTGTTAAAGTAATGATCCAACAAATCTTCTTTGCGCTATAAAGAATACAAAGATTTATAATCTATGCCAAAACTTTAAAGTTATTTTATATGGATAAAAGACACAAAACTTTTCATGAATTCATTTAAATCTAGACTAAAAACTATTTATATATAATCTAGTTTTTACAATCTCATTCATCATGGGTATGCTTGACCTACTACCACAGTCTAATGGACACTAAATCCAACAGGCTATAAGCTTTAATTATCATTTAATTTAAAAACTACATAGCATATGAGTCATTTTAAAAATATTTTTTTCATACAATTATTGAAATACTACAAGGTTATATGAAAAATTACAAAAGGTTTGAATAATACATGCAATATAATAATTTAAATTATCACGAGTTTTTAGTTAATTTGCACTCCTATATAAATAAAAAAGATTTTAATAAAATAGTATTTCGAGTCAGATATAGAAACTCTTATAATATTTCTTCACTTACCAAACGTATTTTTCCTCCACTTCAATTCATAAATTCAAATAACCAAACGTTTTTTATTTATTTCAATAATACAGACTTGATGAAAAATATAGACTGCGGGGATGAATCTAAGATAAAATGAAAACGACAGACCACATTAGCAAGCTGCAAGGACTTCAGGTACCAAACTCATAACCATTAACCGGCAAAGGTCAAAATAGCATTAAATGGACGATTATGTCCTTGGTTTTTATGTTGCCCTAAACCCTCCGAGATGAAAGGCCAAGATGTTACATAGTTCGAAATCAACGGCTCACAATCACCATTCAGCTCTTTATATTTTTCTCTACGAGCCACACATCACCTCCTCTCTTGCTCGCTCTCCAGGGTTTCTAGTCGAGGGTTTCTCAATCCTGCAAAGAAAAAAAGAAGGGAAGAAGCTGTCTCAAAGATCAAAATGGTGATTCCATGAGACTTAGTTTTTTTTATTCTGCTACGATCTGTTTCGTTCTTCAACTGATCTGATTTTTTGAATCTTGGTAATGAAAGGTTCTCCAAAACGATATCGACTTGCTTAACCCTCCAGCTGAGCTAGAGAAGAGGAAGCACAAGCTCAAGCGTCTTGTTCAGTCTCCAAATTCTTTTTTCATGGTAATTAAAAATCATCGTGCATTTGGGTTTGCTACCCCACTCCTGATTATGCTGTTAATTTATGATTCTATTTGCCTGTGAAATCTTGCAGGATGTGAAGTGTCAGGGTTGCTTCAACATGTAAGTCCTGCCATCTTACTTGATGATTTTTTTCCTGAATAACAAGACTTCAGCACCTAGCAATTTAGATTTTAGACTGAAAAATGGATGGTGGGTGTTTGCTTATTTGAATTAATATGTTGCTGTGCAGAACAACTGTTTTTAGTCACTCGCAAACTGTTGTAGTTTGTGGGAACTGCCAGACAGTACTGTGCCAACCAACTGGTGGTCGTGCCAAGCTTACAGAGGGGTGCTCTTTTAGGAAGAAGAGCGAGTGAAGATTATGATAATTTATTGTCTCTTTATATCTTCGGGCCCTGTTTGGTAAATTGTTTCAGAGGTCTTTCTTAGGAATGATGACATTGAATTGAACACTGGGGTTTTGATTTTGATGTTTAATGTTTGATTGTCTTAGGTTATCAATGACCACATGAGATTTTGGATTTGATGGATTGAAAATGATTTGAATATCAATCCAAGTCTATTATCTAGAATTTGAATTTTGTTACTGCCTTCTATTATGCTGTAGATGATTATAGCTCGTGTATGCCTCTTTTGTGGCCCCAGGTTTCCACACTATCCTCCATTGTGCAATTCAACCTTTTATCTGTGAGTTCATGGTAGCTCGTTGATAGTATAGTAGTGAATGCTGATATTTAAATAGCCTTTACTATGCTAGTATTATTAGCTTAGCACTTAGGTTTTGGGCAATCTATTTTGACGAGAGAAACGGAGTTCCTAGCATTCAAGCTCACACGGTCCTTGATTTTGGAGAATTACTCTTGTTTCCTAGGGAATGTTTCTTGTTTAGGGATGGCATCACTGTCATTAGGGAATGAAGGTATCAAACTTTAAAATAGGTTTCTGTGAACCTTGGTTGAAATGTTATTTGAGCTAGCACAATATTCGAGTGTATGTTAAATTTGTAGGCGATATGTTTATAAGTCTATAGCTTACATTTAATGTGAAACCAATCTTCATGGACCCTCCCAACCATCCTGGATTTTCTTAAAAAAACGAACGCATTCCTTGATAGGAAGAAAACTATATATGAGAGAGGTAGAGCAGGGATCACGATATGAATATACAAAGAAATGTTTTCTCTGAACTAGTTGAATGCTCGTGAATATCTTTGTATTTTGCAGCAGGTTATAGTTAATTTCATCCGTCAAAATGCATGCTGTGTTGTACTTAGCAATTGCATTTCTGATTTGTAAATTTATACTCATATGTCCAAACCAATGTTGTTTTTAATATTGCCTGCTGTGGTAATTTCTGCTTGGTTCAACAAAATGTGATTCCAGTAAAAAACCACCGCTATTTTTGGTTCCATTTTCTTGCAATAGTTCCATGTTTTTTCATAGTTCGGTGCACTCTGATTTGTATCCATGTTCTGAACAGCAGCTTCGGTAAATTTGTTTCTTTATTTTCCTTTTCAGCCTTTTGACCGTACCATCTTGTTTTTGAGTGTGCCATCCTTCTGTATCCTTAATTAAAGGAAACAAGAAGCTAAATGTATTAACAGGTGGTGTCTGTAGCTTTAATTCATGGCCAAACTGTGGAGTCTTCAATTTTACGTACGAGTAATTGTTATTTTAATAATCTTTGTGCGCTCCTGCTTTTATGTCTTTATAAAATGTTATTTTATGTTAATCTAATATTTTTTTGTTAAAATAATATTTATTAATTATTTTAAAAGGGGTATTTTTGATACAGTTCATTAAAATATCTAAAAATATTAAAAAATCTAATCTAAAATAAAAAAAAATAAGTGTTTTTATATTTTTAAAAAATGCTTTTGAAACTGCCGACTGCTTAGAAGAGAGGCCTATTCTAATCCAATGGGCACGTTCTGTAGTTTGGGCTGGGTCATTCTCGTTTGGATCTAGATGGCGTCTTCCTTCATTTCGTTGTTTAAAATTGCCACAAACCTTTTCTGTTAGATCTAAACTAGTTTGAATGAGGAGACCTAAATTTCTCTAAACATAATGAAATTCTCTTGGTTTTAGTAAACTGTTTGGTATTATTATTAAACTGATGATGATAAATTCTTGTATTAAAATATCTTTTGTTATATTTGTTAACATAGTTTTTAACTTGAATTATTTTTTCTATTTTTTTTCTTGAAAATATTTTATGGCTAACAAAAACATATTATAATTACGTCTTTGTTTTATTGAAAGCTAAAAAAATCATAGATATGATAAAACCATGTTCAAAACCTGTACAAATCTCTTAATAATAAAAAAAAAACCAGTTTTAATCGAATTCTTATGAACAATTTATTGTTTCCATTATTATTTTCAAATCATTTACATGATAATTCTTTTTATTAAAATTCAAATAAAAACGTAACATTTAATACCAAGTAAAAGTTAGAGAGCATGTGCATCCGATAGATTTTTCTGAAGTGTACAGAAATAACCAAAAAAAGAAGTTACAAATGATGTTTGACTTGTTACCAGCACCCCCAAAAAACTCAGATAATTATTATAAAACGATTAAAATTATATATTAAAATGTTTTTTTGTTGATCGAGCGTTATGAGTAGTCCTCCCATTCTCACAGCTTGACCTGGCACGTGAGCCTATTCGATTGGATTGTATTGGACCACCGGGGTGGAAATCTTATGGTCACAAGGTGTGATTGATTGAATGTGGACAGGAGCACGAATCCCCAAAATTAACAATATTTAGTTAAATATATAAATAATTATTTGCAAATAAATAAACAAAACATGAACCATAACTAAATTAAAAATAAAAAAACAATAGATAAATGTAAATCAAGATATTTGATCATATGAAATATTTACTCGGTTATGTTCATTAAATAAAAAAATTATTATGTAAAACTACACATTAAAAATATTATTTTAAAATTAATACTTTTAATTTTAAAAATAAAGCTCATCCGTATAGAACATAAAATTTTTTTATCTTTAAAAACTAAAAGTATAGATGAATAAGAATAACATCTTTAAAAAATAAACACATACAATTTTTTTTATTTAAAAAAGCCTCTATTTTTTTTAAAATAAATATAATATAATAAAATAAAAATCATAGAAAAGGGATATTAATAGAAATAAAATTAAAAGAATGATTTAAAAAACACACACATAAAAGGTAGAAATAGAATAAAAGAAAAGGAAAAAGGTAGAAATAGTCTTAGATGTTGCACAAGTAAATTAAACTTGTCGCACAAATAGAAAGAGAATGTGAAGGAGCTTATAACGACTTGGTAAAAAGGTAAGTGTGGCTACCTAGAAGTACTGCCACTGCCATGAAAAAAAGCGTGGCACCTCCCACACACTGATGCATGGAGAACAAAGTCTAACAACGTTTTCAATATAAAAGTCAATTATTCATTGTAAAAAAACAAATTTCCTCCCATGAATATGAAACTAACAAAGATAAAAACTGCATGAAAACGCCCATGAATGAATGTCACATGATTTCAAGAGCAAAAATGTCATTGGTCAACAATTCTATTTTTTCTTATCCTTGATCAATAATTTGTTTTTATTTAAAGGTAAATTAATTAGAGTTTTTGTTTTATCTAGTTAGTCATAGTTATTATTAGATTATGATGGTTGAAGATTGTAATTTATCTTTAAATATAATAAATCCAGAACTTTTAAAAATTACACTTAATCAATTAATATAATGCGCCCCCCCTAAATTGAGGATATAAAATATACAAGTCTTTGACATTTATTCAAATTTGGAGGGAAATTTATACAAAATTAAAATGATGTGGCCGGCTGATGCTTTCGAGCTACTTGTATAAATTAATAGTTGGATTTGATAAGTGCTTACGTCTTTTGACTCTCGAGGGTTGTTGTAGTGGGGGGTGGAGGGATCCCATTTATCCATGGTGTTTTTTTTTTTTGTGGTGCCCTTCTCACGGCGAAGTGAAGTTCATTTTGTTCTTTTATTGGTATTTTTTTAATATTTCCTCCTTCGAGGGTGATTCATGCAGTCCACTATTGCATCATCTACAGTGTTTATGGCCACCGGTCCATTAATCACAGCATTCCAGCACTCGAGAGCCGTTTAATTTATTCCAATTTCTTGACTCTATTTTGTATAAACTATTATTTAACAATTTTACGTTGCAAAACAAGATTATTATTATTGAATTTTATGGAGGTATCAAGAAGCGTGGTGTGATGACAAAGAGGTTGAGATTTATCTTGTACATCTTGGATTTGAGTCAGGACATGCTCGCCTTGTAAAAGCTTGCAACAACCGAAATTTTACTTGCTTGATCCGGACCTACAAAAAGTATCTAAAGTAAGATGAAATTTCATGAATCCAAAAAATAAAAAGTTGAGATATTTTTTCTACCATTTATAACTATAACTTTAAAAGTTGAGAAATTCTATTTTTTTTTCCTGATTCATACTGAAGTATAAATATACTATTTGACAAGAAATTAACATAATGAATTTTGATTTTCCATGTCTCTCTGAATTTATTGAAAACTCAAGTATAAGAATGTAATTTTATTACATGTTCAAAATGGTGAAAATACAACTATTTTAATATTTTTTTAATCATTGAATTCAAAATAGATAGTGAAATTCGAAGGATCCAAATCCAATTTATATTGAGCCTCTCGAGAAACAAAACAACACATCTTCATTATACAATAGAAGCTCCATCCAAAGTTCTCAGATGTGATTTTGATTCTTGAATTTTATTTCGATGCATACAAGATGTCTCATCTTAGGTAACACACAGATATATAATTGAAGTTAGCTAACCACATACATATATGCTAATAATCGTGAAGGTAAAGATAATTCAATAGAGTGAATTAAATCCTTCTTATTTTCATGACCGAGTAATTCTTGTACCTGTTTGGGAGTTTGATTAAAGTTGCTTTTTAAAGTGTTTTTTATTTAGAAATATATCAAAATGATTTTTTTTTAAAATTAGTTTTGACATTAGTACATGAAAATAATCTAAAAATACTAAATTTTTTTAGTTTAAAATAAAATAAAATCAAATCAAATTTTTTAAAACGTTTTACAAAACTTTTCCAAACACATCCTTAAATGAAAGGAAAAACAAAATGTCAAAATGAGGTGAAATAAAGGGAGCTGTTTCCTTTTTCCAAGTCATAGACATGCTGTTACCACGCAACAGCACTACCTCGCAACAGCACTACCTCGCAATTTTCTAGTAATAAACAGGGAGCAGAGTTGATTTCTTCCTCTGATGAAGCCTGCGAGCCTCTCTCCTTTTCAATTTGAGTCTAATGAGAATTCAGAAACCCCTCTTTCCCTGAAGGAGCAGAGCCAGCAATTCCATGTCAGGCAACTTGTTTGATTCGTCGAATCGTTCAGTTTTTCAGTTGCCATTGTTGACTGCACGGTGACGTAATTTCCCTTTATAAACACCATTATTTAGCTTACTTCTCTCATAAATCCTCGTTGGTGTCAACCTCTAGCCTTCCTTTTATTTTTTTAAAATCCCTGGTTGCTACCAGCATGCACTACTTCTTCCGCCATTGAAAGGAAAAGGGCAAGGCAAGCATTTTATGCAGCACTTGAACTTGTCACCCCTGCTTGTTTCCATCTTCTGGGCTGCTATCCCTACTACTGTAAGATAAACCGAAGTTCAGGATATATCATGTCTACTTTGTTAGCAAGAACAGGAAGACAAAGACAGCGTTACGTGGATCAGTTTAGGCTTGTAGCCGGGTATGGGAACATTTTCTTTAAATCCGTTTCATCTTTCATGTTAATTTTTTTGTTTAGTTTTGGTTTAATGTTGTTTTTGCATAATCAAGGCTAATTACGGCGTATTTTAATGTGTTTATATGAAGTTCAACTCCGGGGCTTGTCTGTGATGATCTTGTCTTTTTTTTAGAAGACAAGATGTTAATACTGTTATTAAGGTGTAATTAAGCAAATGTTTTACGTAAATTTTATAAATAAACCTCGACCCCAAGTGCTGACTCTGTTGCTGTGCAAGTCTATGGTTGAGGAATGTTAATCATTACGGAATTACGTGCCCATCTTCTTCTTGCAAAATCCAAGTCGTGCGACTCATATACAATTAATGGACAGAAAAGATGTCTCTCTTACTAGCTCAGATGGCTGTCCAAATCATTCTTCGGTGCTGTGAAAAATTTTCAGTGAAGGGTGTGTGCTACATGATGTGAAAGATTCTGCTAGTTTAGTCATGAAGAATGATTTCTTCATAAGAGAAAAAAAAGTTTTTTCGTTTCAACAAGTTGAATTAGTGGATATTAAGGGCTGGTTAAACATATATCTTTCTGGGCAGCTTCCATATGCCTAACAAAATTATGAACTTTCTGGGACCTTAACAGTTTGGGAATCATAGTAGCTTTGCTTTCATGTTGTTCACTTTGATATTGACAATTGACTTGGTGGGCTACTTGACACATGTTGCTTGAGGATAAGTGTGTGCTTCTTGTGTTAGTCTGGTTTTTACGAAAATGTTAGATCTTAATTTGTTTCCACTGCTATTTTTATTTCACTGATCCGTTCTGATTGCTTTGTGAAAAATAAGGTGCATTCCTTACAAACTTGACAAGAATGTCGAGGATCAAGGATGCATTGTGGAGGACAGAGTTCTTATCCTCATGATCTCGACACCAAATCGTAATGATCTTGTGTTTCCAAAAGTATACGTCTTCTTCCTTTCTATATTCGATAACTGAGATAACAATAATCACATCTGTAATCTGCATGGATTGTATTGTCAATGGAATTTTCAAAGTCATTAATTCTGATCTCATCTATCGATTACCAGGGTGGATGGGAGGATGATGAGACCCTTGAAGAAGCTGCATGTCGTGAGGCAATGGAGGAAGCTGGAGTGAAAGGAATTATTGGTGTAGGTCTCTTTTTCCTTGCGAGAGACACAATTATTCTGTTTCAAATGCCTTGTTATAATTAAAGACAAATATTCATTTAATTGTCTAATTCCGTTTCAAATGTCTCTTTTCCTTTCTATCTAGCAGCTCTCATTTCTTTCCATTGAAAACTACTCCTTGAGATGTTTAACCATCAAGATCATGTCCTTAATGTTGCCTTACATTTAGCCTTGGATTTAGTTTGGATTGATGGGATCAAGTCAGGATAGAACTCTTTTGGTGCTGATCAGTTCAGTTTTCGTCGATCTGAACACCGACTTATTTGAGTAAAAAACCAACTTGCTGTGAATTATAAAAGGAGACAAATGCATTTCAGGTAGAAGACTTGCTTGATTTCCTCATCTTCTATGTGAAATAATCCAGATGCTGCATAAAAATTTCTTGCCGTATTACCTTGGTAAATATGTATTAATCTGAGAGACACATTGAAGTTATTGTAAGAGACTTGAGATACTTAATTGTCCGAGGCAACACTTCTTCCATGAATTAAAGCTACAAGATTTCAGATTTTTATGCTCTAAAATTTGTTATTATTGGTAGGATATATAGTGCACCCTCTTTTAAGAGCTCAGATCAGATGATTGATTGCATATGGTTTGCTGGAATAATGTCTAAATAAATGATCATTACCTCTTTATGGAGAGGGTTGAGGGATTTGTGATGGAAATCTCACTCTTCTGACTGCTATATATATATACATCCAGGAGGTTATTATGCATCGAGATGAAAGTTGGTTTATGTATATTGCAGGAAAATACACTGGGAGTCTGGGATTTCCGAAGCAAGAGCAGCCAGAATAGCTGCAGCTTGGCAGGAAGTTGCCGAGGCTACATGTTTGCGCTGCAGGTGACCGAAGAGCTCGACCGCTGGCCAGGACAGGCTAGCTACAATAGAAAATGGGTTAGTGTTTTTTGTTTACCTGTTAACTTACAATGGAAGTATATATCTGAAAAATTGCAACGATAACCTTATCTATATGTACATTTTTGTTTCATCTGCTACAGCTTACAGTAAATGAAGCATTTGAATGCTGCCGGTATGATTGGATGAGGGATGCTCTGAAACATTTTCTGCTCCTCTTTTGAGAAACCAGGGCCATGGCGGAAGGGAAGATCTGGTGGCCGGAGACTCGTTTGACCGCAGTTTCTGATAATATATGGGGTAGAGAGTGCAACGTTGTCACCAAACTAGTTCCATTGTTAAAATGTCAAACGGAATGAATAATAAATCATCCGATATTCTTCCATTCACTTCCCGTTTTCGAACCACCCCCACCCCGCTCCGAAGAGTTGATGGTGTGTGAGGGGCACTGGGAATACGAACAGCAGAAGACTAAATTAATAATCCATCAAACAGAGCAGCCAACCAGATAAATTAAAAACACAAGGAATAAAAGGAAGACGTACGAGCCAGGCCAAAACGACAACCAAACATGACTTTTTGGTAGGGGCATCACATCGTTTCTACGCTAAATTGCTAATATATACCAGCCAGTTTTTTTTCTAGAACCTAATATGAAAATATATTTTTGGGTTAATTATTCCAGCATGGAAAATATATAAACAAACAAAACGTAAAAAATCATATTTAAAAAAATACAAAAAATATTTTATCTTCGTGCATACGGTCGAATTGTAATTTTTTTTTGAGAATATTTTCACAAAAAAAATGTTTTTTTATGTTTTAAAATACAAAATGTATATCATAATCAATTTATAATTATCCGCTATACTTTGGTCAAAATATTAAAAAAAAAATCAACAATCATTTTGTTTATTTTATTTAGATATAGATTTTAATATGCACCCAGTTGTTATTAATTAACTTTGTTCCAAATTAATTTAAAAATTTTACCATCGTAGGCCAATTCATGAGGCTGTGAATCCCCGAAGGAAAAAAAAACCCTCCAGTATTCTAGCTAGCAATACCTACCACTCGGCACACATTCATTAAAATTAAGTTACATTAAAATTAATTATGGAAAATGGAAACACTTATTATAGACAGGGACGGGAATTGCTTACTATATCCTTGCCTATATCTATATCCGAAAACTATAATTTATATATTATTTATCATTTTCAAATAATTGTTTTGGATATTTATCTTCCTTGTTTGAGTAATACAAACACACGTACAGTGTGTTGAATGTAAGAACAATTAATTTCATAATAATAAAAAATCTTTTAAATCGAGTCTCCAATATTTATATCTAATTTAAAATAATAACTATATACTCAAAAAATTCCATCCATTTAAGTTAATTCAAATGGATATTTATTAATATAATATTAAATGATCACTTCTAATTATATAGGAATTTCAATTGGTGCTAGGTGAGTAGAGAAGAATTTGCTCATGTTACTCGTGAAGGATCGGCGGCGGCGGCGAGTAAATTATACTTCCAGTTAGCATACTGCAATGCTCTTAGAAAACAAATACTAATAAATAGATTTCTAGTGGCTATTTCGTCTCTTAATACAGGCTTTTTATATTATAATTATGTTTATTTAAAACAATTTAGTATTAATAAAAAAAAACTCCCACACATTCGATGATCAGCAAGGGGCTTTCTTGGTGTTGATTGGAATGGTCTTAGCAGCCCGTGTGGCATTCTAACCTATGGTTTGTCACCTTGGAATGTCGCTCCTTCTACCGTGGAATGATGAAGTTAATTTTCTTGGAGTAAAAAGTTAGTTTGAGCAAGCAGACTGATTGATCTCGTCAAGAATACATATACACAAGAAAAATCAACTAGGTAATAGTATTAAAATCCTAATAGAAAAATAAAAAAAACTATGAAATCTGAAATAACACAAGAAATCTGGAACATATTTGGAAAATTGAAACCGAAAAGAATAAATTGAAAATGAATTAAAACCAAACAATTATCTTTGAAGGGGTCAAATGCATAGTTATGTGCTCAGCTTAACGTCTGATCTTGTTTAAGTCCCTTGTTGCTGGTTCAATTCACAAGATTATCGAGTCAATTTATGAGTAATTAAATCAACTCAAGTCAATTATTTTATCTAAAATCACCGTTTCATTTTGGAAAAAAATATTTGGGGTTGATTTGATCAAATTTCACCAAATTTAGCTGGGTCAACTCCCCAAGATACTCGAGTTTGGTCGGGTCAATATCCACATTGTTTAATTTGAAGTAAAACCCATATCGGGTCAAGCTCTAGGTCACCAGGTTGACCCGTCGGTTCAGGTTAGGCTTAAGAATTATGGTCAAATGTTTACTCTATAAAAAAAAAGTCTTCAAACATAAGGACTAAATTTAAAGATTTCAAAACTTTGGGAGTGACACTCTTCCCTCGAGCCATGGCTATTTCCGCCCCTGCATTTTATGGCAATCGTGGGCCAGCTATGGAGCTCGTGATTGCGAGACTATTGAGTCAAGATTATGGGGCTGCACCACCTTTTCGTTTCATTGCACAAAAGAAGGGTATCGTATCCTTAGTTTCTTATCACTAGTAATTTATTAATAGTTATAATTTGATAGAATATAATTAGAATTTTGAACTTCTTCTAACGCTCTCTGATGTATCCTCCCTATAAAGGAGCCACTTCTTAGTTCTTACTGTAAACACGGTGGTAAATGCAAGGATTGGCATAATTAGAAAAAAAAAATATATTTATAAAGAATTTTTTTTATAATCATGAATATTGATGTTTTCTCTAGTAGCCGTTTCCCTAACTTTGCAATGAAAATATTCATTAAACCACCACGATTCACATAATTTACCTCAACCTAAATAAAAGTAAATTTGAAAAGAAAAAAAAATCTGAAAAAATAAAAAAATGGAAAAAAATAAAGAAAAAGAAAACAATTGTGAGATCCAAAATGATGAAAAGATTGTCCATAAATTTCTACGGATTTGTTTATCTTACAAATTAAAATTTTCCTAAATTCTCAATGTTTTTATTTGTTTTTTGTTTTTAATTTTGAAAAATAGATTTTAAGATTTTTGGAAGTTATATTTTGTTTTGTGGATTTAGGGGAAATTGTTTGTAAAAGAGGGGGAAAGGACCTATTGAAGGGATTTTATTATACAAGGTCTTCATTGCATAAAAACTCTTAAAAAAGCACATATACCGTCGACGCATAAAAATAGATGAATCGATTTATCTCTGAAAATTTTATCTTTAATTGTTTGTAAGAGCAACTCCAATGGCAAGAGCCATTTTGGAGAGCCAAATCTTTAAAATGGCTCTTTTAATAATGTATATATGATTTTTTTGTTGATGTGTGCTCCAATGGTAAAAGTCATTTTGAAGAGCCATTTTTTTAATATTATTTTAAATATAGTACAATTATCTTGTATATAGTTTAATTATGCAATTAATTATACAATTAATAAGAATAAGTTAAATAATTAAATAATTGCTTTTAAAAAACTTTCCAACAATATAATTATTAATTTTGTATATAATATTTTACTCTCTTGTTGAAGTATTTTAAATAAAAACAAAAATAAATATTTTTGATATAATTACATTATTTTCTAATATATATAGACACACACGCACACACGGACAATGACTCTCCAACATGAGCTACTACAAATAGCAGCTCATGCACATAAAGTCATTTTTGCCTTTACAAATGGCGCTTCCATTGGAGTGTAAAAACTGAAACATACAAGCTAAAAAATTAATTATTTAGTTTTGGCTATGCAAATAGCACTCCCGAGTTGGCCTAAGTTGGTGCTAACATTGGGATTAATAATTGCAAGTGTCTCAAAGCTGACATTCTCTCCCAGTATTGCATACATATTGAAAACTCTAAAATATTTTTTTATTCTCCTTTGTACCCTCACTGGGCTTCTAAATGGCTAATTTTGATGAATAATATGTCTATTATTAAAACAAAAAACAAAATAAAAAAATCATCAGATAGCAACTACAACAATTAATGTTCATATATATATATATACTTAGCAACGGCGTCTCCTTTCTAATCCAAATTCCCATGCAGTGAAGTGGTCACTCACTATAACTTTTTATCAATTTTTGTGCCTGATTGGAATATATGTATCCCGTCCAGCCTCAAAAGTCACTGTCCATTTTCTGTATGCGTTTTTGTATGACCTCGACAAGAAGTGGGAAGCAAATTTTGCGAACCTAGCAATCAAGTATGTGTTTTTGTAGTGTGGCGATTAGATAAAAAGTTGATTGCAGCTCTTGAACTTGGGATACTGAAGTTTCTATTTCGTTTGAAAAACACTGAAATGGAACTTCCTAGTTTTCAAAGATGCCATTCGGCACCCCGAGAAATTTGACCATAATTTACCTCAAAAAAGGCGACCGCTATTAGCTACATAAATGTATAGGTATAGGAGATCGATTGGATCAACAGGTCTTTCTCTAGCCCGTGTCAAGAAATTATCTCATTTAAAAAAATTAAACTATTAGATAATACTCTAGAAAATAATTTATATTATTTTCTAGTATATCACAGTCAACATAACTTTAATTATATGTCAAAGAACCATCTCATTTAAAATTTTAAAATGTTAAATAAAATTCTAAAATATAATTTATATTATTACATGTATCTAAAATATTTGACTTCAAGAAACTGATAATCCTGTAGCAATAATAGCGCCAATATCAATTGAGATGATGGAGTTTCTTGATCAATAGCATGTGTCAACTGAGATCGATCATGAGGCCGGGCCACGATGAATTCCTTTTCTTGTATTTTATTAATTCTTATAAGTAGGTCTTCATAGCGATTGTTTTAGTCGAAAAAGCATGCCAATCTATGTGTACTCCTCACATGCAACCCAACATGCCTTCCCCTCATTCGGAGGTCTACGAGTGAGTTCATATTTACCAATTCTCCATGCTTCACTAAATTATAAAATAATGAAAAAGATATTAAAGCAAATCCATTAGCTTTGAAAAGCTGAGAGAAGGATTGTGGAGCATATCATTATATTTGGCTCAAACTGGATGCACATGGCTGAGCATATCATCATATTCCCTACTGTGTTCCACGTAAAAGGCTCCATATACTATATACATAGGGTAACATGACCTTTTCACCCGTGCGTCTATTTTCTATCCATGTATAGAAATAGAATAACTACAGCATTTCCAGAGAGGAGGGGGAGGGAGTTTAATTTACGTGTTAGAATTATTAAACCTACTGTACAATTCTTACAGCAGATTTGTAAGAGTTTACATTCATAAAAATGAAGCATAGTTAATTTCTGAACAGAGGGTATGTACACTTTCGCTATCTAGCTCGTGTACTGTGTGGAGACTGTCACGCAGGGTTTAAGATCGTAGACACTATGATCTTCAATGAAATGACTTTCAATAGTTTTTTCTTAAGATGTTCTACTGCTATATATATATATATATATAGTCGGCAATAAATTAAGAGGAAAGATTAAGGAAAAATAATGGAATCTAATTGTGTTGGGATGATGAGTTCTAACAACGGAATGATAGTTTGATTTGCATCCATGTATTGAGCAATCATATGGTGCAGGGCTGGTCTTTGCGATACCTTTTTCGGTTTGAATAAACTACTCCTTCAAAGGCATGCATTCTCTAATGATAATGATAATAATATAAGTCATTTTTTTAGCACAATCCATGATTAGTCCCTGACTCAGTTGTTTAATTAAGCAGGGGCGCCCTTAATCTCTCTCTCTCTCTCTCTCTCTCTCTCTCTCTCTCTCTCTCTCTCTCTCTCTCTCTCTCTCTCTCTCATAAGTTCCAATTATAATTCATGATATAATCAAGTCCAATTAGATCGATGGAACTTTAGCAGAAGATGAACTTGCAAGGAAAGTACTTATTCATTGTGAGAGCCAATGATTTTTATGAAGCCATGTCCATCATTACACACTTCATTGGGTAGGGATGATAGATATATCGCGACTAAAAAAACATTTCTCTTGAACGATTGGCGCCACACCTCACTAACGCCGATTTCATGCTATGCTTGACTGAAAAGTTACAAATGTGGAAATATATAAAATATGAGCGAATTAATTATTAATCTTAGTATTTAATCCCATGAAATAGAGAGAGAATAGAAACTAACCAATATGTATGGTAACAAAAAAACAAAAAAAAAACACTAAAAGCCATATTATTTAATCCCATGAAATAGAGAGAACAACCATAAACCCGCGCTTCGCTGCTGGGATTAAATTTTTTTCGTCTAGTTTTAAAATATATAATTTCTTATTTTGTAGCTTCGATTTTTATTCTTTTATTTTTTGGTTTTGTTTTGATCCCTTGATTTTTTCAGTCTTTCTGAGATAGTTAATTTTTTTTGTTTCTATCTATACACCATTGCTTTTAGTTTAGATTTTAAATTTTATTTGTATTTGTATTTAATGAAGTTTGCTTTTAAAAAACATAATAAATTTAACTTTGGTGGTGTAAGATGAGATTAAAACTCTCTCTTATGTATACATACAAAGGTTATTTTGTATTTGTATACTATAAAAAAAACATGTGCAATATCCTTAAATGCCTTACCCACACATAATTTTTCATTCGAGTGAACTTTTGAATTATTAAAAGGCAGCAGTGCATGTACTATTTTGAATTGTAATTTGCACAGAGTGAACTTTTGAATTTTGAAAATGCAGCAATGCATGTTTGTTCTAATCCACAGTAGATGTGAGTGTGGTTGAACAGTACATGACCGATATATTTTAGCTTTCTTTCTAATATGCAAGAATTTAAAAGTCTAAAGATTTGATAGTTAAAGTAGCGATTTAGAAAGTGACCTCCGGATACTCTTTGAAAAACTTGAGCACGACCCAAAGGTCGAATCATAAGTTACGACCCTTTTAAGCAATCATTCAGGTATGACATGATCAAATTATTTTTTAGACTTAGACTTATCCTACTTCTCCATAAATATTTTTGTTAAGATATCCATATAATCTTCTAGGGCATATCCTCATCTTGTTGGGGCAAACCCACACTGGACTGCCTATAATCACTCATTATGAAAAGCAAAAATACATCATTCTCCCACCATTTCTTAGTCGACTTGGATAATCCAAAAACAATCTAAATGATATGAAAAATAAATAAATCTAAAGATGAAATTGAAAAAAAATTGAGATTGAAAAAAAAAAAAAGCATCCAAACCCAATTCATCATCTAGCTCAAGTTTTAAATTAAGTCATATAATAGTTGTTTTGACGTAATCCAGTTAATTTGACCGATCTAAAACCATTCCAGCTAACCAATAATAAAATTATGAGGATGAGTTTGAGAAAATAAAAGAAGGGATTCATAAAAATAAAAAAAACATTTGATCATATTTTTTGTTTAGCCTCGGTTTAAAATTAAAATGTATGGAAGTTAACCCAACATGATTTATTTGACTTGGTCAGTCAAAAGACACCCCGAGTGACTATTAAAAAATTAAGAGTATGAAATTAAAAGAAAAAAAAAAGTTTAAAAAACAAAAAAAAATAATGGTGAAGTAGGTGCACCACACTTATTTTTATACAAAACTAGCCTATTGATTCACAATATGTTGCAATTCATAATAAAAAAATTTTAAGCGCAAACAAATATAGGTATTTGTAATGTGACTTCTAAAAAGGAAAACAGATTCTAACAATGAATTTAATGATATTTTCATTTAATATTAAGATGGAAGAACATGAGATCCACCTAGGTTAACTTGGGTTGACCTATGGAACTCACACGGATAATTTTGAAAAATCAAGTTCGAAAACTCAATCTTGAATTAACTTTTGATTAAAGAGTGACATTAGTTACAAAAAACAACACTTAATTAAATGAAACCTAAGTAAACTTGCGTTAACAACATAAACTTGCGAATTATGTCATACACGCCATTGAATTCAATAAAATATTTACCATATAAATTACTTTTTATTTAATTATATGACAATAAAATGCGTGATAATTTGTTATATGAAATATTTTAAAAAAACATGATAGGCATATGTGGGTGAGGTAAATAAGTAATAATTAATAATAAAAGGGTGAAATTATTTTTTTCTTCAATTTTGCGTTAAATACAAAATAAATTATTGTTAAAAACGGGTGAAATTATATATTTTTAAATTGAGTGATGAAACAAATCATTAAATAGAAATTAAAAAAATAAATAATAGCCCGAAGGCTGTAAATTAACCCAATCAACCTATAACCTCGCTTATTGACTCAGTTGGGTTTTTTTTATAACATTTTTACACAAATATAAAATACAAAAAAAATCAAGCACATGGGCTTTGTGACCCAACATGTTAGGGCATTAATTAAAAAAAAAAAAAAAAAACTAGATGTATTGGCCAGCAGGCTGTTTTAATTTTTTTTTCTTAATGCACCCTAATTTTTTTTTAAGAAAAGAAAGAAGATGACATGTTATATGCTTTTTGCATAATTCAACAACCAAAGGTTACAAAAAAAGGTCTTGAGTTTTTTTTGGCTAAAAAACCTAATTTGACCTGAAATACCAAGAAAATACCCAAAACACCTTGGTAAACCTATCCATTGCCTAAAGAAAATAGCTAAAAAAACCAAAACCAACCTAAACCCAAAAATATTCTAATTATTTTTGTGACTAAAATCTTAGATAATGCTAATTTTCTCTCTCTACACCAAAATTTAACAAGTCTCTCTCGTCTCTCTCTTTCTCCTACCACATCAAAAAAATAAAAAATAAAACAAATAAAATTTGATACTTCAATTGAATTCTGACAAATAAAAGACCGATCATCTAATAACAAAAAAAGAAGGATTTAAATGAACTTTTTAAATGAAAGACGAAGGTGACACTTATTTTACCTGCCCTTTTCTCTTTGATTCTATATCTTTTAATCTAACCATTCCTAAAAAACAATTTTGTACTACTTTAGGCTAAAAAAAGTCTTAAATATACAAAAAAAAAGGGAACAAAATATTTTTTTAACTATTTAAATCCACAACAATTTGTAAAAGAATGCACAATGCAAACACTACAATAAAAACACTGGAATTTAACAAGTCTTTCTCTTATCAATAAAAAATAAAGTTTGGTACTAAAACTGATTTTTTGACACTAATCAATCACCTAATAACTAAAAATAAAAGAGGGTTTAAATGAGTTCTTCAAATGAAACTGGAAGTTGACACTTATTTTACTTGTTTTTTCTCTTTGTTTCTTCATATTTTAATTCAACCCTTCCTTAAAAAAAATAAAACAATTTTGTACGAATATAACACATCCCTATATATATATATATATGTATATGTATATATATATATATATATATATATATATATATATGGTAATATTGCAAACATTTATAGTAAGGACAATCATAATTTTAATTTAAAAGAAAGTCTGACTTTGGACATAACTAAATGACCAGGAAAGCGTCAAGTGATCAATAGTAACATTAAGTAATAAATTAAAACGATTTTGATATTAAGTAATTAGCATTGATGATAAGGATGCGGTGAAATTCATTAAATTACAGGAATTTCATGCATCAGGGCCCACTCTTAGATTATTAGCAAGCATGAATTATCATCATCATTCGGTAACGGAAGATATATAATTAATAATTTAATACTGGTATATAGTAATGTACGAGGGGCAACTACGGTGATTAAATACATCTTTCTTTATTATTTCTTTTGAAATAGGAAAGGTTGATAGCATAGGCACAGTCTCTTCTACTTCCTTATTTATACCGCCAACATGCAACGCTCGATGAACAAGCCCTACGATCTATCCATTCTTCTCTCCATCATTTCTATCTAATCTTGCCCCAGAAGAGAAACGCTACTCTCTCTCTCTCTCTCTCTCTCTCTCTCTCTCTCTCTCTACACAGAATCTCCCTTTAATTTGAGCACGAAATCTTATCTAAACCAACTTATATATCTTCTTCTTCTTCTTTTCGTCATGGATTTTACTCGCTCGACAGAAACAATCTCCAAACCCTCTCCTTCAAAGACCAAAAGAAAGCAGCAGCAGCAGCAGCCACAGAACCAACAGGAAGTAAGGTTCTTAGGGGTAAGGAGAAGGCCATGGGGTAGATATGCTGCAGAAATAAGAGACCCTTCAACGAAAGAGAGGCACTGGCTTGGTACTTTTGACACAGCTGAGGAAGCTGCCGTGGCTTATGATCGTGCAGCCAGGTCCATGCGGGGCTCCAAAGCTCGAACCAACTTTGTTTACTCAGACATGCCTCCTGCATCCTCTGTCACTTCCATTATCTCGCCAGACGAGTCACAACTCGACAATTCGGCCCTATTTGCTCCTATTCCACGACGCAATACTCATCAAAATGACACCAGCTGCCAACAGCTCTGCTTCTCTCAGGATCAGTATCCCTTCAATGCTCAAGCTTTCGGTAACAGTAGTAGCCACTGGTTAGCAGGTGGAGCAGGTTGGGTTCAAGGATTTGAAGCTGGGGCTGGAGACGGGCCTTGTGGGTCATTTGAGCCCAATCATGCTGACAGTTTGGATGTCGCTAATGGGCCTAACTATCTCTCAAACACGGACAGCATTGAGCTCCCACCTTTGCCTCCTGATGTCAACTCGAGCTGTTATGGGTGTGATATGGGTCATGAGTTTTGGAATGACACGGGGTTTTTTGGGTTTCACGAGGAGCAGTTAAATGATGCAAATGGGCTTGAAGTTAGCGGGTCGATAATGGGCTTTGAGCCCAATGACTTTGGGCAGCATGGCTCGTTATTTGGGATCGTGCAGTCGGTCACAGACGGGCTTGATTTGGGATCACCATCTACTTTTTATTTTTAACTACTATAGCGCACACATATTTATAAACCTACCTATCATAAAAATAATAAATGTTTTGGGGGTTGATTTTTTTTTACCTTAAAGTTTCTTGTCTGCTGTCTTGCTTTGAAAATGCTAACGGTGCCCTGAAAGACGGAGATGCAAAAGTTTGTTTTGAAGCCGACGGCATCCATTAAAGCATTGCTTTTGATCACAATGCATGTGTATGCCTTCTTCTGGACATGCTTCTCACAAATGCATTTCCATGGCTGCATATAACCTTCTTGTGAGTGTATTTTGATGATAAAACTATGTCGTATCGACTCTCATGTGAAGTCAGTCAACTGAGTAGAGGACAGCGAGACTAATTCATAGTAGAAATTATGAATAGCCACTGGTCTTCGTGTACTCTGGTCCCCGCAGTCTTAGCTATCTCGTGGCCTGCAAGTTCCAGATATTTAATATATTTTATCCTGTCTTTGGAATTGTATTTTAATAATATTATGAAAATGTGGCTCGAAAGCGAGCTGGCCCGATTCTGACGAACTCGATGACGTGGCCATTTATTCTACTCTTCTTCTTCCTCTCAAAATAAAAGACGCGTTCATATAACGCTTCTAGTGATCCAATAATAAAAAAATATAATTAAAAAAATTAATTTTTTTTATAATTTCCGGATTTATAATATTAATTAAGATGTATGCAAACTAATTCAGATATTCACGTTAATAAAAAATAAACACGTTTATATTGTGTCAACGAATCATCTTACCTAAAAACTTAAGTTTATAGGTGAGACCCCATAATATCATTTTTATTATTCTCCAACACACTCTCTCAAATGAAAGCTATTTGAGTTTGAAATTTGCACAAACTTATATTACTTTGTGCTCGATTTTTATTAAAATATGAGAGTGATGAGGTTTAAACTTATGACTACTAGGTCAATAAGACTCTGATACCATATCAAGAAACCATCTCACTTCAAAAATTTATCTTGCAAGTGAAATTTTATAATATCATTTATATTATTTTGTGAATTATATTTGTCATGTCACTCTCGCCATTGCCGATATAGAAACGCAAACTCAACCCAAACCAAGAAATTTCTTCGTCTGCTGCTGGTGATTGGTTTCAAATTATTTGTTCTAATATTGTCGCTGACATTTTAGGTCTGGAAGAAAAGTCCTTCGTTTACAAGTCGATGAGATTCTAACAGAAAAGGGATGGAAACCTAATTAACATGTGAATTAACTTGTGCGTGCTCCCTCCCTCCACTTCGGCTAGGGTTCGAGCCTAAATTCTTTACCTATGGGTAACAATATTTGATGAAATAATTTTAGCACAATAAACTTTGGGTTCCTCCACCGTGTAACTGTGTGCAAGGTACTTTTAAAAAGTATTTTTAATTTGAAAATAACCTTTTGTGTTAGCATATAAAAAAAAGTTAATAAAATATAAATTTGATATATCTTTTTTAACGCAAAACGCACTTTTAAATACGACAATTTTCTAAGTTTAGAATATTTTAGTATTAATTCTATTTTTTTAAATTTCGAATGTTTTTTTTTTGTATTTTTGTAATTGCATCCTTTACTCTAAAATTCTTATGTTTCTTTTCTCTTTTGTCAACTTTCAATTGTTTTTAATATAATTTTTTAATTTTATTGTTTAGATCTGATCATCTTTCTCTTGATAGTTTATTCTTTATTTTTTTTGTAAAATTATTTGTGTTTTTTTTCAATTTAGCCCTTCGATACAAAAATATATATCTTTCTTTTTTTAATCATGATCTTTGTTTTGTTAGCTTATATTTTTTTTAATTGAATTTATTTTTAATTTTATCATTTAATATTTGATTTGCTGAAATTTGAGCATCATAGTTTTTTAGGTTTGATGTTTTTAGTCAAATGACCTTGATCATGGGTTCGTATTATTAATTTTTTTTCTTATTTTCCTTTTTGATCTCATTATTCGATGATGGTTTATATATATATATATATATATATATATATATATATATATATATATATAGGTTTCATGATTATTTTTGTTTTTTATATAGTTATCTCAATATCATGATCTTATTCATGAGTTTGACCGATTAACTCGAGTAAACTTATATTTTTATTGGCTTTCAGTTATTAATTTTGTATGATTGATTTTTTTTTTATCATTCATTATATGTTTTGTTAAGAAATAACCTTCATAGTTTTTTTTATATTTGGTGCTTTCAATCAAGGGTTAATATCAATTTTTTTATCAACGTATTATTTTATTTCATAACCTAACTATAGGTTTAACAGGTTAATACAAGCATGCTTAAGCTTCTTCTTTTTTTTCTTCTTACAATTGCTGTTCTTACAATCGCCACTAAAAAAGAAGGCATCTGGTCTTTGGAAATTTCGCGGTAAACTACCCCTCACCTCACGGCAGATGTTAATCCACTCCTCTTATAGGGCCTTTGAAAACTTTCCGAGTAAATATCCCGAAGTCTTAACCTTCACAAAACGAGTGCTCATCTTTGAATACTAGACTTTTGACGTTACCAGTCTTTATTCAATTTCTTCTCTCTTTCTTCCATGAAATTAGAGATCAAGTTGTTTCACATTTACTTTACCTTTCTGGGTGTTATATTTATCTGACTGTCCCCTTCCTTCACCATGACCAAGAAAGAGAATTCCTACGAACCGATCCTGCACTCATTCTGCTGTTGATGTTACGGCCGGTGTGGCTTGAGCTTCTCATCAGGTCACAGCCTGTCCTCTCTTTTATTTTCCTCTTCTCTTGGATTCTCTTAGTGCTTTTATAGTGTTCTGTTTCATACAACTTTCTGCTCAACTTATTTTGACTTCAAAATCTCCCGGTAAATGATAGGTATAAACTGCATGGCTGATCATTCATCGGCAATAATCAATAGCTTCAGACGGAATTGTTCATTGCATGATAAATATGGTAGCAAATTATTTTGTCAAGTGGCAATAGTGGTGCTTCAGGCGGGCTGACTGACAAAATTTCCCTGATATCATGCTGCTAAACTGCAGGAATGCACTGGACCCCTCTCAATCCTAAGTCCTGATCAATACTCCCAAAACAAGAAAAAGTTGAATTCTTTCTTCGCCCCATCATATGGAAACCTGCTAGCTCCACCCTACACAAGAAATAACTAGGAAAATTGGGGGGAAAAAATCTTCTGGTTGTGGTGGAAGACCTTCATGTATCCAATTTTTTGTTCCACAGCTTCATATGCTAACCTGTCCTGGATTCGGTGGATTATAGGTCAGGATGCCAATGGAGAGGCCATTAGTTGTTGATTGAATGGACTGATATAGCAGGGAATCCATAAAACTGGAGTCAAATTTACGAAGAATCAGCAGTTCCGATGGATTTCAATATTGGAATTGAGGATGTAGGGGTGGCAGTGCTGCAGGAATTGTGGAGCAAGGTGGCATTTCAAGCAATGGATATCGTTACCGAAACAAGGGACGTGGTCCTTGGAAAGGACAGCCTGCAAGAATTCTCTAGAAGCATCTCAGAGCTAAGCACCCTCCTTCGGGCTTTGGATGCCAAAAGAGTTGAATCGGCAATGGGTTTAGAATCTACAAAAGCTGCATTAGAGACCTTGAATTCTCAACTGAGAGAAGCTGGCAAGATTATCAAAGGCTACAAATCTGGTAGCTGTCTCCGCCTCTTACTTCACTTAAACTCAATACGTTTGCAGATGCAAAACTTGTCGAAAGAGATTGCCACAACTATCTCCTCATTCCAGCTGGTCAATCTTGATATGTCACTGAAACTGAAAACCATGATCAACCAGATCATCAACAATCTGAGGTCAATTGAATTCCGATCCACAGTTGCAATAGAAACATTGGCTTTTGAGATTGAGAACTCAATATCTCAGCACAGCCGAAACCAAGAGAATGCCATGAATCTTCTTCAGAAGATTGCAGAAGCTGTTGGTGCAAGAGCAGATGCATCCCTAGTGCTAAATGAGCTGGCCCTTCTGGAGCAGGAAAAGGAGGAGATGGAAGATCAAAAGAAGCAGGCGGAGGCACTTCAATTAGCTCAGCTGATACAGTTGTTATACAGCACAAAAATGGTTACAAGGCCGCAAAATGAGGAAATTTCCATGTACCACCAGCAATACCCATTCAACTCATTCATATGCCCACTGTGCAATGAGATGATGACAGACCCTGTTGCAATTTCCTGTGGCCACAGCTTTGAAAGAAAGGCAATTCAGGACTGCTTCAACAGAGGAGAGAGGAATTGCCCCACCTGTGGAGAGGAGCTACCATCTTTGGTGCTTACTCCAAATGTTGTCCTCCGAAGCTCTATAGATGAGTGGAAGCTAAGAGACTTGGACTTCAAATTTCAAGCAGCAGTCTCAGGAATCAATAGCAATGACCATTCTCGACAAAATGAGGCCTTAGAGAACATGCAAATTCTGATAGAAACTCCCCGTTACGCTGTCAAAGTTGCGGAGGGTGGACTCATTCCAAAATTAGTGGAACTCTTAAAGTACAAGAGACTGAACTCCTCGGCAACTCTGAAATGTCTTTACTACCTGGCTAAGCACTGTGATGATCACAAGGTATGCAAAGCGTGAATATTGTTTATCTTGCACTTCAAATTTGACCTGCTGTGTAAATTCCTGCTTTGTGGAATTGCAGGAAGTCATAGTAGAAGCAGGTGTGGGTCGACGCATCGTTAAGCAGATCTACAGAGGTGAAAAAGGACTAGATGCTATTGCAGTTTTGTTGGAGTTGTCTAAAACGGAAACTCTTAGAGACAAAATAGGGGCAACAGAAGATTTAATTCCTCTTTTGGTTTCTTTACTCCACAATGACAATCCAGATGTGTCGCAGAAAGCCCAGGGCACATTGCAGAATCTATCTTCCAACACCTCTTTTGTAATCGAGATGGCCGAAGCTGGGCATTTTCAACCGTTTGTTGCTCATTTCAACCAAGGTTTTTCTTTTTCTTTCTCTTTTTTTTTAGTTTAAAGAGACATGCCTGGCATAATACCTTTCTACCACTGTTCCATGAGCCACTCAACCATTATCTTCACGCAGGACCACAAGAAAGCAGAGCACTGATGGCAGCTGATTTGATAAAGATGCAACTTAAAGAAAATAACATTAAGGACTTGGCAGATGGACAATTTATACAAAGTCTGATACAGATGCTCTCTTCAAACTCCCCAGCACACAAATCAGCATGCCTCAAATGCGTTAAGAAGCTAATGGTATACCCTCGTATTGTACAGCAGCTTCTATCAGATTCTGTGATGATACGGCTTCTTCTAGGCCTCATCTCATTTGTAGGATCGGATTCACACTTGGTACAAGAATCTGGTGAGATCCTTGCTCTATTGGTTGGATCCTGTCAGCATCTTGAATTCCAGATGCATCAGGGCCTGCAGGAGCTGCAATCAGAGCACAATGTGAGCCTCTTTATGCAGTTAGTTTTCAACTCTGTTCCTGAAACTAAGATTCAGTTCTTGCACCTGCTACTTGAACTCAGCCCTAAATCTCATACAGCTCGAAACCTAATCCGATCAGATCGGGATGCAATTGTTCAACTATTCGCTGCACTGGATGGTGATCAGTGTGAGGTGAAAAAATGGGTACTGAAACTCTTGAGCTGTATTTCTGATAATCACCCTGATGGAGTTCCTCTCCCACCATCTCCTTGGAAAGAAACTGCCATCAAAACTTTAGTAGCCATTCTCACTTGTTCACTGGATATTGAAGAAAGGTCCATTGCTGCTGCAATCATCGGCCAGCTTCCCAAGGATGATATCATTATTGATGAAATACTGAAGAAATCAGAAGCATTAAAAGCCATTCGTGAGGTGATTTGCACAGAAGAGGAATATAAGGGATTCCGCCCATCTGCTAATGTACTCTCATCCCTTCTGGAGAATGCTCTAGCGGCACTTTTACATTTCACAGAGCCCACCAAACCGGACCTTCAAAGACAAGTGGGCAAGCTCGAAGTGTATCCATCGCTAGTTCGTATCCTCTCCAGTGGAAGCTCGCTTGCCAAGAAACGGGCAGCCATTGCACTAGCCCATTTATCCCAATCAACCAGCTCCTCAAAGCCTGAAGCAACCCTCATGGAAAAGGAACTCAAGAGCTCCATGGCAGTGCTGCATGTGATGAACCTGTTACCCAACTTGTCCTGGTGCTGCTCAACCTCAGCAGAGAACGAAAGTCTATGTGCTGTTCATGGCGATGCTTGTTCACCAAGAGACACCTTGTGCCTTGTCAAGGCAGACGCAGTGAAGCCACTTGTTAGAACACTGAGCGAGACAGATGCTGGTGTGGCAGAGGCTGCTTTAACAGCACTTGAAACATTGCTAACTGACCACAACTCACAATCCCATGCAACTGCTGCAATTGTAGACAACCAGGGAGTGGTGGGCATTCTACAAGTTCTGGAGAAGGGAAGCTTATCCGCCAAAAGCAAAGCCCTGGACCTCTTCCAGAAAATCATAGAGCACACACAGATCAGCGAACCATTATTTCAAAAGTCCGAGAGGATCCTCATCCAGCTTCTCCATGAAGATGTACTTAAAAAGAAAGTAGCTCTAGTGCTTCGGCAGATGAGCATCATTCCAGAGCAATCTTCATATTTCTGAGCCTACCTCTTTTAGACAAGAGACCGAAACAGAAACAGCATGTGAACAGAGCTAGGAGACGCACAGAGCGGCTAAAAACTAGAGGCTGATAGTTCGGAGAACAACAGAAGTTTGATGTAAATGCTATGAAGAGAGGAGTATGGGAAGTTTCGGTACTACGTGATACTCATACCAGAGTTCTACAGATATACGCTCAATTGCAAGTATTTATACAATTCTATGTTCAATACGAGCACCTTTTCCCTCATTACTTGCACAATTTTTGGCTCACCCAATCACAAAAGTTACACCTTCATTCTGAACAATCACTTTCCACAATTTGCTCCCACGGCGCACTTTTCTATATGCTTACATTAACTCTTTTATAATCCACCCTTACTGGCCTGCTTTTTTTCCTTTCTGCCTCGGGAGAATTACCAAAATTAGATACAGAAACTTCTTTTTGGGCTCCCTCTTTCCTTTAATACCTGTATACGAACCTCTTTGGTGGTTGGTTTACACTTTACACCACAAAGGCGACCGAGGATGCATCAGAGGCCCTCCCTGCACGAGAAATGAAAGACAAGGGATAATTTTGCAGATGCAGACGCCACAATCTCTCGGCTCTCTTGTTCTGAAAAAGTTGCTGAACTTCTTTGATCAAGGTGAAAGCAAAGCCATTTTTAAGAGCCAAATCATAAAAATGGCTCTTTGAATAGTGTGTAAATGATTTTTGAGTTGATATACTGTCCAATGGTAACAGCCATTTTGGAGAGCCATTTTTTTTATCTTATTGTACATAAAGTTCAATTATTTTGTATATAGTTTAATTATATAATTAACTATACAATTAATAGGAGTAAGTTATATAATTTAATAATTGCTTTTGTAAAACTCAACAACAATAAAAATATTATTTTTAATTATATTTAAATGAAAAAAATGAATTTAAATATAATTAAAAGACCCGCAATATTTGAAATTTGAAAATTAAGCTACTTATTGTATGTTTTTCAAGTAATTTGTATTTATTTTTTATGGTTGTTGTATTTGAAGTTAATTAATGTTATTTATTGTCTTTGAACTTAAAAAAATAAAATGAACACATTAATAAATAATCAATAAGTTCAAACATAATTAATTAAAATGCATTCAATTACAAATAATTCAATCAAATTAATTACAAATTAATACCCCTATTTTTTTATGCTAATTATTATTATAATAATATAATAATTATTATTATTATAATATAATAATTAATAATTATAATATAATTATAATATAATATAATAATTAATATTATAATTAATAATAATTATTATTATTATAATTAAAACCCACCCCTCCCGTTCATTCCCTCACTCAAAGTTAAAAGTTAAAAAACCCACTCCTCACCATTTTGAGCCATTTTCCACTTTCTTCAGCTCTCTCACCCAAATCCATATTCATCAAATACTTCTCTTTCTCCATTGTATCTTTGACACCCAGATCAAAATACCCCATCTTTTCCCGTTCCAATCTCAACTCGGTAGTGCCTCCTCTTTGTATTTTTGGCCAAACAAATATCTCTTCATTTCTATTTCTGTTAATTAGCTCATTTTAAAAAAAAATCAACTTGTTGCATTTATTTCTTCTTCTTCTTCGCTGCCCCCCTCCATCTCCCTCTGTTGCTGCTGCTGTTGTATTTTCTTTGTTGTTGTTCTGCGATGGAAATACCAACGGCTCTTTTTCAATTTGGCTCTTCATCCTCTCATATGTAGGAATGCCTCTCGGGTTGCAAAAAAGGCAAAATGCCTCTCGGGATGGCTCTCGTTGGAGATAATAAACAGAGCAAGAATAGCTAAATTTTAAAAAAAATTGCATTTGGCTCTCGGGATGCCTCTCCCGTTGGACTTGCCCTAACCACATGGCTGGCCAACATTACGCGGCTTCTTGTTCAATTGTAAGTTATCTTTTCTTAAATCTTAATAAAATCATTGCAATGTCAACAATTACACTTCTTTTATATGCTTCTTCGTCACTTGTTTGAGCCTAGCATCTGCCTCTTGTTGTTACATGCCCATTTATTTGCCTTTAGATATGTGGCTCAATAGGAAAACGCAGTGAAATCTATTTAAATTTGAAATAGATTTTCACTCCCTCTATTTCAAAAATCTCTTTGAAAAAAGTTATTTTATTTTATTTTTTTATTTTAAATTAAAAAAATTTGATTTTTTATATCATTATATTAAAAATAATTTATAAACAATAAAAATAAAAATTATTTTAATACATTTATAAACAAAAAAACATTTTCAAAAATAAACTCTAACTCTTAATTTTGTTATGATTTGTTGCCTTGAAGTACTAAGGCAAAGGACAAAAAAGGTAGTTCACTTAGAAACTGCTTACTTAGAAATTAGAATCCTTTGCCTTCTATTGTTGAATTTAATAAGTTATTATCAGCTCTTGTGAGACATTAAGGTTCTGTGCTTTCTTTGTCCAAGCAAGTTGAATTGTTGTGGATCAAAGGCAAAAATTTATTTTTTGCTAAAATAACACATGAGACATTACAGTTTTAAGTTTACAGATATTTACTAAAATCATAACAATACAGATTTTTTTAAATTTATTTTTCCTTCAATCACAAAAATTACCACAATACAAAACACACTTCAACTTCAAAGCACATCGATCCCTATACAAACTTGACTCGAACCCTAGAAACATCAGATCCAGTTTCGAACGCACGCACACACACACATTAATCACAAGATCCACTTCCTGACACGCATAGCTGTGGGTGAAGATAGTGAAGTTTAAAAATATATTTTTTGGGTTATAAATAAAATATGACATGATAAATATATTCTATAGAAGTCAACTTATTAAAAAATAGTCCGATCTTTTATCGCTCACCGGGTAGTATCAAATGGAGGCTAACAAGCCAATCAGACGATGCCGACTGGGGCCATAATCCGGTGCAATCTCCTTTCCGAGTTGAAAGAGACACTTCAGATTATAGCAAATCAACGTATTTTGGAAGATTTAAACCGTGTGAATAGAGTGTGTCGACAAGCACTCAACAGATGATGGGAACGACAATAGACGGACACGTGGATATTTAGATATTGAGAATGAGAGTGCAGATTATTAACAAAAAAACTAAAAGGCATCGCACATTTACTGTAGATTACTGTAGCACCAGACTCATTGCCACTGTTCATTGGCAATAAGTCTCGGTGCTACGCGGCTGTTGGTTTGGTTTTTTTTTTTTCTTAAATGAACAGTGTATGCACGAAATTAGCCCCCGAAAAAGACAACAAACGCCGTCTTTTTCGGGGGCTGGACGGTCATTGACCAGCCCCGTCCGGACCGGTCCGGCTCGGCCGGCCGGTTTTTTTATTTTTTTAACATTAGACTAAACAGTGCAGAGACGAATTCGCCCCCCGATAACGACAAAAACACGCCCTGGGGATGAGGGACCTTACGGTAATTAGTCAATTTTTTAATTTTTTTTTCGCCGAAAACTGTTGGCGCGTCGCGCGACGCGCCGTCCGTTCCAGCGCCCACGCGTTTTTCGGACGGCGTCCAAAAATAACCAACCGGCGTCTAGGATGATTTTCCGGCATGTTCTCTTCCACGTGGGGCGGCGCGTGTGTCAAGCTGATGTCCGGATACGTGTCAATGGTCCTTTGAATTTTCACCCCCCCTTTCTCTCTCCTGCCTGCGCCAGCTGACGTCAGCTAAATTGTTTTTTGCCAAAATTCATTTCAGTCCCTGAACGTTTTGATTTGTTATTATTGCCCTTAATGCTATTATATAGGTTTTAATTTCTTTCAATTTCGTCCCTCAATTGAAATTGATTATATATTGGAGTTCCAATTCGGTCCTCATTCTTTTAATTTTGTGGGTTGGCCTGGAATTCGAAATTTATTTGGTATCAAAGTTTACATTGATTTCAATTTCATCCTTCCATGCAAAATTATTATAAATCCTTAATATTTTCAGTATCAAAGTTTGATTTCTTTCAATTTTATCCTTCTATGCAAATTTATTATACATTTCAGTTTCGTTTCGGTCCTAAATCTTTTAATAATTTTTATTTTTTTGACAGTAATAGCAATGATATTTATTTTGTACTTAACACAATAATAATAATAATAATAATAATAATAATAATAATAATAATAATAATAATAATAAAAATAAAAATATTAATAATAATTTAATTGTTTTTCTTGCTTACTCTTTTGTTAATGTTTTTTTTTCTCCATATAATTTAATAATTTTTATTGTTTTAACAGTAATGACAATGATATTTTTTTTTTTTCCTTTTGTTAAAGTTTGTAGCATATTTTTAGTCTTTCATTAATTATATGTTCTAATATTTATTGAATATTATTTCATAGGAATATATATAGAGAGAAGAAAACATGACCTAGGATTTTTCGAATAAAAAAAACATAATATCAATATTCTTAAATACATTTAATATAATCATATAATGAATAAATCGGATAACATAAAAAAAAATTGTCTTTGAATTTTAATTTTGTACTTAACACAATAATAATAATAATAATAATAATATTAATAATAATAATTTAATTGTTTTTCTTGCTTACTCTTTTGTTAATATTTTTTTTTCTCCGTATAATTTAATAATTTTTATTGTTTTAACAGTAATGACAATGATATTTATTTATTTTCCTTTTGTTAAAGTTTTTAGGATATTTTTAGTCTTTCATTAATTATATGTTCTAATATTTATTGGATATTATCTCATAGGAATATATATAGGGAGAAGAAAACATGACCTAGGATTTTTTTAATAAAAAAAATTAATATCAGTGTTCTTAAATACATTTTATATAATAATATAATGAATTAATCGAATAACATAAAAAAAAATATTGAATATTATCGCCTATAAATATATAGAGAGAGGAAAAAAATCACCTAGGATTTTTTCCTTAAAAAAATTTAATGTCACTATTCTTAAATACACTTAATGTAATAATATCATTAATAAATCTTATAAAAAAAATTTCCTTTGAATTTAAATTTGGTGCTCTTTTGTTTAAGTTTATTTCTTAAAAACAAATTTCCAATATTTTCAGTTTTAATATTTTAAATGTAATATTACCGGGGGGAAAAATTAAAGTAAAAAAAAAATTACTTAGGTTATCTACAATTAAAAAATATACGGGTAATTTTCCATTTTGATTACATAGATTTTATCAATTATAATTATACTAACTAAATATTAAAATAACAAAATATAATACATATAAAAACAATCAATTTTCTACATAGATAAAAAAAAGCCGCCGCATCGCTAATAATAATAAGAAAACTATTAATTTTAATTTGCGTTGATTATCATTTTAAAATTGAAATTTATATATATATATATATATATATATACAACCTTGATTTCTTATGAAAAAAAATACTATCATTGTTCTTCAGTAATTTTAATATAATAATATGAGCCATAAATCTTATAAAATTAATTTTTTTTTTACAATAATTATGATCTTACCAATTTTTATTATTTCCACGGTTATTAAGTTTCTTTAATATATTTACATTTTAATTTTTATTGGTGATAATTTTAAAATTAATATTTGTTACATATTGTATCTATTATAATATTACTAATTAAATATTTAAACAACTAATTACAAAATGTAAAAAATCAATTAGTTTTCTACATAGAAAAAACCCTGGCGCGATGCGCGGCCAAGCATACTAATTATACCACGCAAAAAACTCATTTCTAACATATTTTATCTATTGCAATTTTAATAATTAAACATTGAAATAACTAATTATAGCACGCAAAAAATGTAAGTTTATTTATAGGAAAAAAATTCCAATATTATTATTATCTAATATTACTTGGGAAAAAATGCAATTCATAAGAAAAAAATTACCTGCATTATCTGCGATTAAAAAATATACAAACCACTTTTCATTTCTGTTATACAAATATTATCAATTATAATTTTACTAATAAAATATTAAAATTACAGAATACAATACATATAAAAATAATAAAATTTCTACATAGATAAAAAAAACCCGGCGCATCGCGCGGGTAAATCGCTCGTTAATTACTAGCCCACGGGATCCCATTAACTAATATCATGTTCTTTGTTTCCAAAACAGAAATTATAAAATAAAACAGTGCACTTAACTCTTAAAATAAAAAAAATAAAAAATACTCTACAGTCTAATCACTTGGAGGGTATAGCTAAGAAAAATCTAATCATAAGATCAAGCCTTAAATCGCGTAATCTGTTTTACTTTATTTACATAAAATAGAGAATGTGTATCTTTGACATGTAAATGATTTTTTCTTGTTCAACCAACTGTGAAAATCATTGTCTCAAGTGTTGCGATGGTGATTCGACCTTCCTGTCATCCATTCATGTGGTGAGGATCACCATTCGACCTTCCTATCGGACAGGGACTATGGTGTCATCATAAAATTATAATTATAGTTTTTAGAAATCGTCATTTAAAATTAAAATAATTAAAAAATTTAATGATCTACGAGAATATAGGTAAAAAACTTGTTGTACAAAAAAATACACATTACCCTTTGCGCATCATATCTAAGATAAAATTGCATTATTGTTTGATTTTTTTAAATCAGGTTTTTATTTGTTGTTGTTTTTAAGATTTGATGTAAATCTCTATTCGTGTATGAATTTCTACCTGATTAAGTCAAAATCTAACCATTCTAAGACCTAAATTATAACATCGTTTTATTTTTGTATCTTTAATACTTAAAGACATGCTCTACAATATAGTTTTATACCCTCAAATATCAAATTTTACAAACTAAATCCTAGCATTAGAAATGTTAATTGAACAAAAAAAAAAAGTGATTTCACCCCTGCTGCACATCAAAGCCAACCTCATATTTGCTTGTCTTTTTTATTTTGATCATTGATCTTGGATTTATGCATTTTAATTCTTAGTTGATCATTAGACTTTCAATTGTTTTCAATTTTATCCATGATTTCAACCAAATAAGTCCTCAAGGTCTGGTGTTTTATACAAAATGATAATTGTTTATGAATTTCTTCAATTTAGCTCTTAATCAACCATAAACTTTCATTTTTCTTTCAATTTTGCCCAATGATTTTAATCAATTAACTTTGTAAGAAATAAATTTGGTCTCTAAAATTTTCAATACTCTTAATTAAGATCAAATTAGACTCTCAAACTCAGTTTTTACCAATTAAACCCTTCATAAAATTAATGTGACCCATTTAAAGTTAATTATGTTCTTACACCTAATTAAATCCTTTAAATGGACCTAAATTAATCCTTAAACATAGTTATATTCTAATTTGGGTCCTAATTAAATCAAATTGGCTTATTAAAAACTAGATTACATCATTGGACTTTATTTTTATACAAATTTCTTCAATAATAATTTTTTTGACCTTGAATTTGTATTGTTTCTTTATTCTTTATTCTTGGGCACAACAAAGGGTATGATCAAGCTTATGAATATATTCAAAAAATTTAGCTTGATTTCCGTGTTTCTACCATGTCATTCCTTTGTACTTTTATTTTAGATGAATGTAGAAATAACCCATAAATGAGTAATGACATTAAACAAACAGTTTTTTACTTTTGAATTTTATTTTTATCAGTATTTTCTTCAGTTAATATTTTTTCCACATCATATGTTTTGTTTTGTCTTTACCAAAAACATATATTCTAATTAATAATATTGTTTTTTGAGTAAAACTTATTATGATCTGCAATGTAAGTTTTAATTAAAAAACAAGAAATCATATCTTGATAATCTTCATACAAATATATATGTTATAAAAGTATAATTAGTTTGAGAAATATGAGGTAATTTTTTTTTCCTTTTAGAAATAAGATTTGGATAACAAACTTACTGCTTAATATCTTGGTTTAAAATTGCAGGAGGGATGGTTGAAGATACAGAAGAAGACAAATGAAGACAGAGAAAAAAAAGAAAAAAAAAAGAAGGGAACAAGTAGATGAATCTGACAGGTCATGAAGTTTGCACCTTTAAGTGCGAATAAATTGAAAAGGTCAACGCGCACAGAGATAGCTGATGACATGTCCTCCCAGATTTCAATTCTCAACTCTAATGTCATCTTGTCCACCGGCACGGGTGCTTTATTTTAAGACATGGGTGCTTCTGACTTCGTTTTAAAATACTTTAATATATTCCGTATTATTGCAATAATTTTCCATTTACTAATATTATATACAGTCCCTGTTCTTGGAGTGGTAGAAAAGTATACGAAGTTGGCTTCTTAGATTTATACGCTACAATGACGCCTTGAATTCGGAAATAATATCTTTTTCTGTGGTTAAGTTGCCGGATCTTCACTTCTCATTCAAATAATACATTGAATGCATGCTGTTGATCTTCTTCTTCTTCAGTTAGCGCGTGTGTGTGTGTGTGTGCACCACGTACAAAAAGTGGTACAACTTAGTTTTACAGATTTTTTTAGCTATTTGAAAGTCTGATTTATTTATTTATTTAAATATCATTTAAAATTATTTTTAAAACACAAACTCAAAATTCTAAGAAGCCCATTATTGATTCTCACAAGCCATGGAAAATAGTAAGAAACAAACTTTAATATCTGTTTAATGTTGTGATAATGATTGTGTTTTAAAGTATTTTTAAATTGAAAATATATCAAAATATATATTTTTAAATTATTTTTAATATCAATATATCAAAATCTCCATCGTATTATTTTTAAAGTATTACATGTGCTTCAAGTCAAAACCATAATTCATCACGTTAATTTGTTCATGTTTGTATTCTTTTGTTCTTTGTTTTTCTTTTTTCTGAATGAGAAAAATGGAAACCAAAAACTCATTGTTGTATCAACCGAGGAATATTGTGGAACGGCTGATAAAATAAATCATCATCATATGCAGTATTGACCTCAATATTAGTATAAATTAAATCACTGTGCACATTGAGAGTCTTGTTAAAGTTGATTTTTGAAGTGTTTTTTCTTGAGAAATACATCAAAAAAAATGTTTTTTTTTTAAAATATTTTTGACATCAACATATCAAAATAGTCTAAAATATCAAAAATTAATTTAAAACAAAAAATAAAATAAAATAATTATTAAAAAAAAAACAATTTTTAAACGGACGCAGTGACAAACAATCACTTTGAATACTAAAACACTGTTCACCGATCTGTTCACCGATCTGTTCACCGTGACTCATAACCACTGTTCATTAGACATTTGACTCGGTGCTTCGCGGGTGCATGTCCACTTTTTTTTTTTTCCGTTAATGAACAATATATTAACGAATTTGTCCCTCGAAAAAGACGAAAAACGTCGCCGGTTTCAGGGGCTCCACGGTCATTGCACATATTCGGTCCGGTTCGTCCATCCATTTTTTTTAATTTTTTAATATTTCATTGAACAGTGAAATAACCGTTTTGTCCTCGAAAATGACAAAACTCAGGCCTGTGAGGGAGGGGCGATACGATAATTAGCCCATTTTTTTATTTTTATTTCGCCCGCTTACTGTGTGGCGCGTCGCCGGACGCGCCCTTCGTTTCCGCGCTCACGCCTATTTCGGAAGGCACGTGCGGCTTACTACGGCGTCCAAAAATACCCAACTGACGTCTAGAATGATTTTCATACATGTACTCTTCCACATGGTGCGGCGCGTGTGGCGATGTGGTATCCGGAGACGTGTCAATGGTCGTTTCAATTCCCCCCCCCCCATTTCTCTCTCCTCCTGCGCAAGCTGACGTCAGCGCAGCTGCTTTTTGTCAAATTGCATTTCAGTCCCTAAACATTCGAATTTGGTTTTCTGCCCCTTATTGCTATTATATAGGTTTTGATTTGTTTCAATTCTGTCCTTCAATTGAAATTGAATATATATTGTAGTTTCAATTAGGTCCTCATTCTTTAAAGTTTTCGGATTAGTCTTCAATCCTGAATATTTTTGGTATCAAAGTTCTAATTTATTTCAATTTCATCCTTCCATGCAGATTTATTATAAATCTTTAATATTCTTGGTATCAAAGTTTAATTTCTTATAATTTTATCCTTTCATGCAAGTGAATTATGAATTTCAGTTTCATTTCGGTCCTAATTCTTTGGATTTCCGGCTTTGTTTTTAAATTATTTAATTTCAATGTTTGGATTTATTTGAGTTTTATCCTTTAAATTAATTTTTTTTACATATGTTTCCTTTTTATTTTATCTCTTATACTTTTAATCTTGAATTTTATTTTAATTCCTTTATTTTTTATACATATTTCTTACATAGTTCTTATTTCTGTCCATGTTTATGTATATATGCTCTTCGTTTTTCTTTCCAATTTTTCTTTATTTCCACTATTATTAAGTTTTTCTATTTAATGTCCAAATTTTAGCAAAATAATGTTTGTTATTATTTCTCATTTTTTTATTCTTCCAGTTAAGCAATTTCTTTAAATATAATTTTTTTTATATTGTTAGATATTGAATTTTGTTATTATTACAGATAAAACATTCAAAATAATAATAATGATTATTTATAAGCTTTATTTTCTTTTAAATATATCAGACTAATTATATATTTTGGTATTTATTTAATATTAAAGCTTTAATATATATAAATGACCTAGGTTTTTTTGAAAAAACAAAATTAATATCATTGTTCTGGAATACTTTTAATATAATAATATGAAAATTAAAAAAAAAAACATGAAATTTTTTCTCTAACAATAATTATGGTCTCACCAATTTTTTTTATTTCCACTGTTAGCAAGGTTATTTTTTTTCATGTTTACATTTTAAGTTCTGTTCGTGATCATTTCAAAAATGATTTTTTTTCATTCTTCCGTTCAAATAATTTTTAAAAATCTAATAATATTTTTTATTTGGTCATTTATTTAGTTTTTTAGTTGTTTTTTTTGTTAATATTGTTAGGTCTTAAAATTCCTTATTATTATAGATAAGACATTAAAAAAAATTATAATTATTATTTGCAATATTTTTTTCCTTATCAATATGTGGAACTAATTATATATTTTGATATTTATTTAATACCAACACTTTCATATGTGTGTGTGTGTGTGTGTGTATAATCTATTTATAATAATATGAGCAATAAATTTTACAGTCAATTTTCTACATAGGAAAAAACATTTAACAGATTTTATCAAAAGTGTTTTGGCAATAGCAACATTCTATCACTTTTTGATGGGGAAAAAATTATGTTTCTAACAGATTTTATCAATTATAATTTTACTAATTAAATCTTAAAATAACAAAATACAACATATATAAAAACAATCAATTTTTTACATAGATAAAAAAATCCCGGCGTATCGCGCGGGCATATCGCTCGTTGAATACTAAAACTGATCATATGTCTTAAGATAATTCTCAATATTGGTGGCCCTAGACCTCATCCTAATGTAATATATAAGAACTTTTCCAACGTAGTCTTATTTTGAGATCATTAGATGACTTTTATTTTCCTCAACCACATAAAAACTAATTTGGTTAGTTAAATAGTTTTTGTTTTATTAGGTTTAAATATAATTATATTTCAAGTTTTTGTTTTGCAAAAGCTAAAGGGATTTTTTTTTATTCATGCAAACATGCTTTTATTTATTTATTTATTTTACATTTAAGAATCTATTTCATTACAGTTTAAACTAAATATATACATTTTAAAATTATAACTATAAATAAAAGTTTTTAATCTATTTCTTTTACATCACAAAAAACTACCACAATACAAAATACACACTTCGACTCCAAAGCACATCAAGCCCGATAGAAGTTTAGCCCTCTAGCAAACAGAATCCCACATTCCAGTAAATTTACTTTATATATAGCAAGTAAAATTTTAATTATTTTAAATATTTATAAAAAATATATATTTTAACTCGAATTAAAAATTTATTGTACAAATAATAAATAATATCGAGTACATCAGATCCAACTCATTTTATAGAAGCGTCACATTTAACTGGAGCTAATGAACTTTACTGAGTTGAAAATGTAGGCTAACGAAGCCAATCAGACGATGCCGACAGGGGGCATAATTCGGCGCATCTCCTTCCCGGGTTGAAAGAGTCACTCCAGATTATAGAAAAACACAAAGCGACGTGTTTTGGAATCATTTAACCTTCTTCTGAAATTAAACAATAAAAAATTTAAACCGTGTGAATAAAGTGTGTCCACAATCACTCAACAGATGATGGGAACGACAGTAAACGGACACGTGGATATTTAAATATTGAGACGGTATTAATAAGAGTGCAGATTATTATTATTATTATTATTATTAGCCCACGAACCCATTAACTAATACCATGCTCTTTGTTTTCCAAAAAAGAAATAAAAATAAAACAGTGCACTTAACACTTAAATTCACAAGTGAAGGAAGGAAATTAGGTCCCAGAAATCTAAGGCTTATTATAATTGCAGGAGGGATGGTTGAAGATACAGAAGAAGACAAATGCTGACAGAGAAAGAGAGAGAGAGAATAATAAAGAAAGTAGATGAATCTGACAGGTCATGAAGTTTGCACCTTTAAGTGCGAATAAATTGAAAAAGTCAACGCGCACAGAGATAGCTGATGGCATATCCTCCCAGATTTCAATTCTCAACTCTAATGTCTTGTCCACCGGCACGGGTGCTTTATTTTAAGACATGGGTGCTTCTGACTTCGTTTTAAAATACTTTAATATATTCCGTATTATTGCAATAATTTTCCATTTACTAATATTATATACAGTCCCTGTTCTTGGAGTGGTAGAAAAGTATACGAAGTTGGCTTCTTAGATTTATACGCTACAATGACGCCTTGAATTCGGAAATAATATCTTTTTCTGTGGTTAAGTTTCCGATTAAATTCATTGAATGTATGTTGCTGTTCTTCAGTTAGCATGCACATACATACATACATACATACATACATACATACCCACACACTAATCACTGCAATAATTTGAGTTTTCTAATATGTAATTGCTGCTCCAAAGTACCTACCCGTACCCTTCCAAGATTCACAAGTGATAACGACATCGACCTTTTGAAAAGAAAAAAAAAAGGATTAGCATTTTTATAAAAGATATATTTTTAATTGTAGTTTTTTTAATAGATAGATAGATTTAGTTAAAATTATTACAAGATGAGTTCTTGTATGTAGAATAAATTTAAGGTAGATTTTCAAAAAAATAATAATTAATTTTCCATAAAAATCTGAGATTTAAAATACAATTATAACGGTGAAGTTTAATATAAAAAATAAAAACTATTTTACTAATCAAATAAACTTTTTCTATGATTAAGTAAAAAATAAAAGCTATCTCTTAACTTCTAAACAATGAACCGATCACTTCAGCTAGAATAGAAAACAAATTTGATTTTTTTTCATAGAATCCGATTTGTCGAATTAACATAAACATAATTAAATCGGGTGAATTTGTCAAAAGAAGATGCTTGAGATTCGCAGAGTGATATCAGCATAAAGGACAAAACATCAGCTTCAAGCCTACATTATGATATCATGGTATCACAGCAATCCAGGAAAACGAGCAGGCCATTGGAAGCGTGACACCTTGATATCATCACAAGTGTGTGCGTGTGTGTGTATACACACACACACACACCTCTGCAATTATTTTGTTTTTTTGGTCTAAAAACTACAATAATGAACAATCAAATAGTTGTATCAGGGAAACATGGATGCTAGGCAAATGGAATAATCAAAACAGGCCACCGAAATCTATGAACATCTCGTGCTTAATTATGTTCCTTTGAAAATATTTCACCTACTGAGTTTAGATATAATCATAAAAATGAAATTGCTGAATTACATCAATGAACATGAGATTTCATGGATTTATAGATGAGAGGTGTGTATAAGTGTGAGGAAATCGTATAAAAAGTTACTTATATGTAATTTAATAGTTTAAAAAGTATATCTATTATTATTTCAAAGTTTTTGCATTAAAACTGACTGAAGTAACTTTGTATTCTGATACGTATCATAAAATTTGAACCCTGAGCCAAACCCCAAAGGTTAAACCATTTTGTTACTTAAAAGGTGTTTGACAATGCGTTTCAAAAATGTTTTTTTTTTAAATTGATTTTTATTTTATTTTTCACTTCAAAAATAACCACAATTACACTCACAATCAGCCTTTTAGCCAACACTAATACTAATTGTGGCAGCAGGGCACCGATAGTCTTGCGAGAAATGCTATTGAAAAGCATATGAGTTGTCCGGTTAGTGAGTAATTTCTCAATTCCCATTACGGGGTCGTGCTCTTGTGTAGGCAAAACAAAACGCAAATAAACCATAGATTTAAATAATAGGAACAGCTAAACCAGAGGGAGAAAGGAAATTAAATAAAGCAAAAAGAAATGCTACTGGGATCTAACTAACACGCACGACTCTACTGAATATTTATTTTTTTATTAGACAGTCACCAATAAAAGGATAATAATCTCTTGAGTTCAGTGCCTATATAAATCCAAAGCTGCGAGGCAGCGTTCAGAAAGGATAGCAGTAAGAAGAAGAAGATGACGGAAACAAACCAGATGGAAGTGGAAACTAAGCTGATCAAAGATCGAAAGTTATCATGGGCAAAGCTGCGTCGCGTCGACTCGCTCCATTTGGAGGCTGGAAGAGTTTCCACGCCTCATGGCCACACCTCTAAGGTCTGTCAGATCAATCACCTTTGTTAATTTGTCCGGCCGCGTGTTTTTATCAATCATGCATCCTCGATCGATAATATTTAAACTTTCCTCTGTGTGTACGTAAATGTGCAGATCAGTTGGAAGACGACGTTGAGCTTGGCATTTCAAAGCATTGGAATAGTTTATGGAGACATAGGAACCTCTCCACTTTACGTATATTCAAGCACTTTCACCGACGGTACTATTCACAAAAACGAGGACAATCTCGGGGTATTGTCCCTGATCATCTATACCTTATTGCTCGTGCCCATGATCAAGTACGTCTTCATCGTGCTCCGAGCCAACGATCATGGTGACGGTAAGCTCCCAAATCTGCTTAAGAATATTCCCAAATCAAGGTTAATGTTTATTGACAACAATCAAGGACGACAATATCCATTCCTTTGAAATTAAATTCGAACGAACACAGGGATTGAGGCTACATACGCTACCCAAGTTTTTCCATCACCTAAAATATTTAAGAAAAGAGCAAATATAATCAATTCAGTTATATATGTACTATAGAAAATGGGATGGCATGCATAAGGAATCATGGTGCCAAGATAATATGTATGAATCGCTCATGTTTTTTACTACAAATTAATTAATTGATGTACTCATGAACAGGTGGAACATTCGCACTCTATTCGTTGTTATGCAGGTATGCAAAGGTGAGCTTAATTCCAAATGACCAGCCAGAGGACAGTCAACTATCCAACTACAAGCTTGACACGCCATCTAGTCAGTTGAGGCGGGCTCAAGTAATTAAGGAGAAGATGGAAAGTAGTAGAGCCATTAAAATCATACTTTTCCTAGTAACAATTCTGGGAACTTCTATGGTCATCGGAGATGGCGTCCTAACTCCATGCATTTCAGGTTCGTGTGCAGACATCTATCTATCTATCTATATCTATCTATCTATCTATCTATCTATCAATATATATATATATATATATATATATTCAGGTTAGTTTTTCTCAGGAGAAATCCTGATGAATAATTGTGATTAAATGTTCTCTTGCAGTTCTTTCAGCAGTGAGTGGGATCAAGTCTCTGGGTGAAAGTACGTACTAGAATGCATGATCTTTACTACTATATATTTCAATTACTTACATATCAATGGAACTAGAATTCATGGATTTTATTTTAGGAGGGAATCACACATATTTGATACTTAACTAAAACACATTGCTGCTAGTTACCCACCCTTCTCACTACACGGCTTATGATCCACCTTTTATAGTCTTCTTGTATATATGAAATTTGACTTTTGGTTACAATCATGGACTGCCTCTTTCACTGACATCGAGTTTGTTTAATTATCCAGATACCGTTTTGGGTGTTTCAGTCGCAATCTTGATTGTCATTTTCACTGTTCAGCGGTTTGGCACCGATAAAGTGGGTTTCGCTTTCGCCCCAGTTATCGTCTTGTGGTTTTCATTCATTGGTGGAATCGGCCTTTTCAATCTGTTCAAGTATGATCTTGGTGTGTTACGTGCCTTCAACCCAAAATATATAATCGATTACTTCCAAAGAAATGGCAAGCAAGGATGGATTTCACTTGGTGGGGTAGTTCTATGCATTACAGGTGAGTCTAGCTATATATGAAGTTCTCTTTTTCTTTTTTTTTTCCCTGTAAATTTTCATCTCTAACGTAGAAGGTTCATGACAGGGACGGAAGCCATGTTTGCTGATCTCGGTCACTTTAGCGTCAAGGCAATTCAAGTGAGTAGATACATAAGCATTAATTTCTAATTTTCTTTCAGCTATCTGCAGTTTTAGCAATGAAATCTGCTTAGGAATTCGAAAAGTGAACATGAGAGAACACGATTCATTGAATTACTGAGCATGTCCTTGGGCTATAGATTCATGATTTATAATGTAGCTTAATTATGACTACTCTAAACTGCTTCATTTGCTCCAAGCGATTGTTGCAAACGAGGACAGTTTCTGCAAAAACTTTGTTGTTATTCAGGCTTTGATAAAAAAAAACTAAAACACAACTATTTAACCCTCCCGGCTATTATTTATTGATTTTCAACAAACACTTAATTCTGAATAGATAACTTTTCGGTTTTATGATAAAGAGTTTAAATACTATTTCAATAAGAATTCTAAACACCATTTTTAATTAATAAAATCTTTTACTATTAGAATCCTTTTCATATCATCACAGATGACAGATCTTGTGTGCTTCTATGCGCAGATTAGTTTCTCCAGCATAGTGCTTCCTGCGTTACTAGCTGCATATGCTGGGCAAGCAGCATACCTTTCCAAATTCCCGAATGACGTGTCTGATACCTTCTACAAGTCTGTGCCAGGTAAAAACCAAGTGGCCAGGAAAAACATCTGCAATTAACCATCTCGATTTTTTTCATCGTTATGGATGAATTACTTTCTTTGGTCATATATATTTATTGCTGTAGCAAAACGAAAGCATGAATTCCTAGCAGAGTAATCACTTTTCATTGCGTGCAGATCCATTATATTGGCCAATGTTTGTTGTTGCTGTTGCTGCTGCAATTATTGCCAGCCAAGCCATGATTTCAGGGGCATTTTCAATAGTTGCTCAATCCTTGAGTCTCAATTGTTTTCCCAGGGTTAAGATTGTTCACACCTCTGCTAAGTATGAGGGTCAGGTTTACATACCTGAGATCAACTACATGCTTATGGTTGCTTGTGTAATCGTCACTTTGGCATTCAAGACAACTGAAAAGATCGGGCATGCCTATGGTAAGCAACCAGGAAATCCAATCCCAGCAGCTCAGTTTGTTTTATTAAAGAGCTAATAATTCATGTTCTTGGGATTCAAAAATTCGATTTTTTCTTATGAGAAAAAAGTAAAAGATAGTGAAGGGTTGCCCTGCAGCTATGAATAGTAGAGCTGCAGTGCTCAGAATGGAACCCTTTGAACTAAATTGATTCAAAACATCATTGTTTTTTTTAAAGTTTCTTGAAGGTTTCAAAAATGGTTTTTATGGGGTGTGGAGATTATTCCAAAATGTTTGGAGTTAAAATGAAAGCTACAGGCTATGCGTTGTCTTATAGCCTAGCTAGATTGTGCACGTCTAGTAGATCGAATCGCTCATGCCTAGTTGTGACAACCTAATTCACTGCGTGCAGGAATTGCTGTGGTCGCTGTTATGGTTATGACAACCTGTTTCGTTACACTTATAATGCTAGTTATATGGAAGGCAAGGATTCTACCGGTGACTCTTTTCTTTTTCGTATTCGGTGCTATAGAGATCGTTTACCTTTCAGCTGTACTGTACAAGTTCAAACAAGGTGGGTACCTTCCTCTGGCACTATCTTTTTTCTTGATGGTGGCCATGGGGACATGGCATTATGTGCACAGAGAAAGGTACCTCTACGAGCTTAAAAACAAGGCCTCCGGTGAATATATCAGACAGCTGGTGGGAAACGCAAACATGAACCAGCTGCCAGGAATAGGGCTTTTGTACTCTGAGCTTGTCCAGGGCATTCCTCCGATATTCCCTCACTTCCTTTCCACCATACCTGCCACTCATTCAGTTCTAGTGTTTGTTTCAATTAAGTATATTCCAATAAGTAAAGTGGCGATCGAGGAGCGGTTTCTGTTCCGGCAAATTGAACCGCAAGAGTTCCGAATGTTCCGATGTGTTGTGAGGTATGGATACAAAGATACAATCGCGGAGTCTCATGAGTTTGAAAGGCAGCTGGTCGAAAACTTGAAAGAATTCATCCGCCACGAATACTTCATACGTGAAGCAGGCAACATTGAATCGACAGTTGAACCGGAGAACAACCAGCATTCCACTCTACCTGCAGAGAAGGATGAAAAAGGAAAACGATCAACAACAGTTCATGTTGAGGAATCACTACAACAGCCCGATCGTGAGTCATTCGGCGCATTCCGTGTTTCATCAGGTTCTATCCGGTCCATCAGTGGAGTCAACTTGTCAAGTTCTTCTGCTGGAATCGCACCAGCCCAGGTCTCTAAAGGTGCTGAAGACGAGATCCAGTTTGTTGAAAAAGCCATGGAGAAAGGTGTGGTTTATCTGCTAGGAGAAACTGAAGTGGTGGCAGAACCAAATTCATCCTGGTTCAAGAGACTAGTTGTTAATCACGGGTATTCTTTCCTGAGGAAGAACTTCAGAAAAGGGGAGAAATTTTTCGCAATCCCACAAACAAGGATTCTCAGGGTCGGAATGACATATGAGATATGATATTGTACTTGAAGTTTTGGTGTGGAAAGAAAATGTGCGCGTGCGTGGTGCCAGTACCTCTGTCGCAACTTGTTCAATTGATAAAGCAACAGAGGTTACTGACTTTTTTTTCTTTTTATTTTGGTTTGAAAACAAAATGTATATTTGTATGATTGTTGTCAAGGGTGCTTTATTACAAAAGAAATTGCTCAAGAACCTTTAAAGATTGATTTAGGGACTCGATCTGGCTACTTATAAATTTTTCCTTTTCCTTTCTTGGGAGAAACAAGTGAATGAATTATTTCTCATCGCTAAGACAAGGTAAGCTAATTTAACACAAGTTATTAACATTAGTTTAATTTCTTATAACCCGATAATTTACCCTTATTTTTATGTATTTTAAAAAAAATATATAAAAATATATATATTTCCTGTAATTTTAGTTCTTTTTTTTTTATTTAAATTTTGTGTGTCAAAAAAATCTTGAAAAAACATAAGATAAAAATAGTTGGGGTTTGAAATTGGACTGATAATTGGATATCACGGGTAAAATAGAATTTCGGAATTTTTGGGCCACAATTAAGGATTCAATTGAAGAGAAATTGAAGGAAAAAATTTAACCTGACCTTGATTTGGCTAAGATTAGAAAAAATAAAGAGTTAAGGATGAGTTTTAAATACTTGATCAAATTAAGAAGTCAATAAAGGATATATTAAAAGAGAAAAACCAGTTTTAAATAATTAAGAATTTATTTAAAGAGAAAAATCAATTTGAAAGTTCAACAAAATTACATAATTTTGGAAGCTATGATCAATATGCAACAAGTTTTTAAATCTAAGTTCCAAACTGATTCAATTAGAGATTCAGCAGAAATGAAACAAGATGATTTAGAGCAAATTGGATGAAATTATAAAGAAATCAAAATTTAAAGACTGTAATTATAATAAAAAAATGTTTGTCTGCATTTCCTTTTCCTTGTACATTTCAACTCATTTTATTTTGATTTAATTCAATTAATTCATGTGGTTTCAACCAAAAAAAACATAAGTTCTATCTATCATTGTGACGCAGCAAAAGCGTCAGCTGGTAAGCACATGAACCACATATGCTTCACTAGTTCCAATCTTTTTTCTTTCGTTGCTCTACAATGTTTTTCATAATATCAATTTTACCCTTAAATTAATATTTTTGCTACTTGTGTATTTAATTTTGAGTTTTTGTACACTTGATTAATGTTTTGTACAAGTCATAATTGTTTTTTGTAATTAAATTATCATAAAAATATAATAAATAGAAAAAGGGTTCAAATAAAAATAAGAAATATTTTATTTTTATCATTATTTTTGTCTGGGCTTCGATTTGTCCAACATTCTCCACTCACTTTGTCTCGAGCGTCACTGATGTCTGGGCTTCGATTTGTCCAAAAACTGGAGACGTGCATGCTGATGAATGACGATACAAGATGATCCGGCATCTAGATGGATCTGTCGGATGCCCCCACCGAAGTCCACGGGGCAACAACCCAATATTAGCCATCCGGAAAATCAATAGAATATATATATATATATATTGTATAAATGGAGCTCAAAATTAAATTTGATTCTAAAATAATCATGATCTAATAAAAATACATGTATAATCTTAAAAAACGTTTTTTATTATTGTCAATGTGTAGAACTCTTTATAACGTTTTATGAATCCATTTAATACAAAGCAAATTAATGGAGCTCTAAATCAAAAGAGACCAAAAAGCTAGAACAAACTTTTTCTTCTTCTTTGTTAGCACAAGACTTATGTGCACTCTAGATTACATTGATGAATTTACAGTGTTTTTTTAGTAAGTCGTGTTTTTCCTTAATTTCATTTTTTTTTTCATATTTGTTTAGCTCACAATCCAATTTCATGATTTGCTTAATCAAGATTTGCATGAAATTCTCATGTTGTTGAGGAAACAATGACACTTGATTTAGAAGAAAAAAAAGAATTGATTTTTTTTAATTTAAAATAATTAAAACTTCACAGATAAAATCGTGTTTTTTTCAATTTAAGGACTATTTTTAACAAAAAAAAAAATTGGAAAAATTATTGGCACATGCAAACCACGTACTAGGATATTGAAGAGGTTGTCACACTTGGACAACACATGCGACAACCTTATGCATTTGTTTCAAACCTTTTATAGTGTTTTTTGAAGCATTTTGTCATGATTTAGGAGTGATCATTTTTTGTTCAGTTTTTATCTATAAAAATAACCAAAACAAAAATTAAATTAAAAAAAACTCGAAACCGAACTGAAACTGGTTTAAACTGATCGGTTTTGATTTGGTTTTTTTAGGTTTTTTTTTTACTTTAACCAGGTCTTTCCCTTTTCCTATTTTTACCAAAATGGAATCACCAAAAATTTGAATTGGACAGGAAGAATAAAAAAAAATTATAGTATTTTTTTAATTTGAACCAATTCAATTTGGTTTTGATTTACTGGTTTTAGCCTTAAAAACTAACTAAAACTGAAAATTGGATCGGACCTAGAGTGTTTTTTTTTTAAATTCTAATATGCATAATCAATTTTTTTTAATTCTTCAGTTTTCCTCTGTTAATGTTTTTCAATTTTCTCAATTTAATTGAATTTTTAGTTTTTTTGCTAACCCCTATCATGATTCATCTCCATGTGTAGCACATATTGGTGAATGAGCTAAGTAGGGCTCCGACAAACCTTTTTTTTTCTCATCTCTCCTCACCTTGATTTTCATGTCTATCACACTTCAAAACACACAAACTGTATAGTCAAATTATTTTTGTATCAAATTTGATTTTTATTGTTTGATTGGTATTTTTACCACCTATTTTTTTTATCATTTACATTATTCAATATTATGTTTGTTGGCAATTGGACTTTGTGTTTTTTATTTTTTTATTTGTCTTTCATGAAACAATTTCAATCTCAATGCTCAATTCATGGGTTTTTCCGATTGACTTGAGTTTAATGAGGTATTGGTTTTTTTTTTTTTAATGTTTTTATTGCGTCTTCCAATATTTGATTAGTTGAGAATTGGACTTCATAAAAAATAGTTTTTATCTATGAGGTTATTCTAATCCGATGACATGAGTTACATGTTTAAATGATTCACCTAGATTGATTGAGATTTTTTTCCAAGTCTTTTTTTATTGAATTTTTTATTTTATTTTTATTTTTTAATATAGAATTAATTGAAAATTAAAATTCATAATTTTTTGCAATTTCCTTTCTATATCAATATCGTACTCTCATGAACTGAACACGGGTTTAGCAAACTAGAATGTGTTGTCTTAGGTATTTGTTTTAATTGTTTTTTGAATAGAATTTTTTTTCAGTTTTGTTCTTCGATATTTGAACAAGTTAAGAATTGGGCTTTGTAAGTTCTTTTATGTTACTTTGTTTGGGGTTGGCTTGTTCTCTTAACCAGTGTCCCGGATTCATAGGATAACCCAGATTGTACTCAAACAACCTCAATTATACTCTCGTCAGAGTACTGATTGTAAATATTAATTAATTTCAGGGTGAAACCAAGACTGACGAGTTTGGTTTCTTGGAGATGTAAGCGAGCGTTTCAGAGCATTAGACTGTAGTTGAAACCACCTGGGAACAACAGGATCAATCCTTGCTACTTCCCAGGGACCAAAAAGTAGTCGTTTAACTCTATCGGATCTATTTATGTTTGAGCCATTCTTCAACACTTCAAAAAAGAAATTACAGGCGACCCTGCTTGTAACTGGGCTAACTACAAGAATCTTAGATATTTTCGACATGTAGAGATGTTCCCTTTCCCGAGACATAATCAAACCTCAGAAACACTTGGAAAGTAACTGACCAGGCAATGAGTCTGCGAGATTTCTCCCCGGTGTATATGAAAGTCATGTGTGAACTCAGTCAAAGGCGGTACGTAAAGACAACTGGATATGACAACCACTTGCATGTCAAATGGTGATGAGAAAATCTTGATGGATTGTGGAAGCAGGTGGAGATTAATTGGTGTAGAAGGCCCAGGTTGTCTCTTTATACGGATATCTTCTCCCGTGTCTTTTCTAACGCGTGCACAACCATTTGCAATAATCGGCAAATGCCTCTGAAAGATGTACATTCCTCAACTGCAACGCCATATGCCACAGTGACTTAGGATTTGACATGGTTCCAATTCTTGTATCTCTAGAGGTTCTAAATATTAACTTATTTACGCAAATCTAAGGACTCTAGAGGGGTATTTCTTAGAAGAAAATTGTTCATGATCGCCACACCTTTCGAACAAGACAAGTGGAAACAACTGAAAAATCTATTCTGATTAATATTTGATCGTAGCTAATAACATTTGATAGGATAATGTCATTATCAAAGAATTCTAAATGAACTTTTCAGAATGAAAAATGATTCTAATTCAACTTTTAATATTAATAGACGGGCCATGGTCTTTGATTGAAGTTGGTGTGGAATCTCTTCTTCTTTTTGTCTCCTATCAAAACTTCACCTTCCCTCCGCATATATTATTAGCCCTCTTCCATCCAAACATGGAAGAGGGTCAGGGAATTTCAAAAAATGTCTAACTTTGTTCAGGAATTCGAAGACGATGAGCAGTTCCAAAGTGCCGGTGGCTCGCAGCAATCTATCGGCAGTCCTAATCCTACTGAAAACGGTGGCTCAACTCCTACCACCTCGACGACCTCAAAAAAGAAAAGGAATCTTCCGGGAAATCCAGGCAAGAAAAATCTCTTTATTTTGTTATCTTAATCCCGTGGATAATACTTTCATGACAACAACATATTTATACGAAAATGTTTAGCAGGTTTTAAGGAAAGCATACACTATAATCAACAATCTTGTTAACAATGTTCAGTGGCACTCTTTTGGTCAATTTTGGTGACATTTTTGCTTATAGAAAAACAAGTTCAATATAGACAGATTTCAGAATATGAACTGTTTGCCTTTCCATTTCTGTCAAGAGTTCAGTATTTACTAGCAACCTTGTCTAGTTCAGTTCATAGGATTTCAATTTAACCTGTTTCTACCTTTCTAGTTACAGGTTATTTTGTTAATTTCTGAAGCAATCGTTGAAAAAAATCATGTGTATCTTTATGTTAATTACTGATATAATAATTCCATGTCGATTTAAGCAGTCTTCGCATCAAATTTACTTACATATCCGAAAGAGGGAAAAGGATAAAGAGGCAGGTTGAACTTGCCGATCCTTCCATTCATTTAATTGTAACAATACAGAGTCGGTTTCCCGGCAAACTGATCACAGCCTCATAAAAAGAAAGGTCTTAATTTCAATGTAATTATCACTAGGTCGAAGTTTCTAATTATCCTGTAAAGATTCGTTCAGAGGACTTCCAAGCAAAAACTTGCAGAACTCCCATTTGAGGAATTTTTTACTTTGAGTCACTAAAGCTATCCAATTGCCAAACTAACTTCTTGTCCCTGTCAATGCAACTTTACAGACCCAGATGCAGAGGTTGTAGCATTATCACCAAGGACTTTAATGGCAACGAACAGGTACATTTGCGAGGTGTGTCATAAGGGATTCCAGAGAGACCAGAATCTCCAGCTTCACAGGAGAGGACATAACTTGCCCTGGAAACTCAAGCAAAGGCAGAACACGCAGGTTAAGAAGAGTGTGTATGTTTGTCCTGAGCCAACTTGTGTCCATCACGATCCAAGTCGGGCTCTCGGTGACTTGACTGGCATAAAGAAGCACTTTTGCAGGAAGCATGGAGAGAAGAAATGGAAATGTGACAAATGCTCGAAACGGTATGCTGTGCAATCAGACTGGAAAGCACACACCAAGATCTGTGGAACTCGAGAGTATCGTTGTGATTGCGGTACAATTTTCTCAAGGTGAAATTTAATGATATTATGTGAATTATAATTTTTTCAGCTGTAGAAAGATCAAATTATAACTTAAGTTAATGTTCGAGTTTTAGTTCCTAATTCCAACAGGAAAAAAAATAGTATGTTCAATGATGAGATGTAGAAAATACAGATGATGGAAGACTATAAGAAAAAAATGAACTTACACTTTCATCAATGTTTTGTACAGGAAGGACAGCTTTGTCACGCGTAGAGCCTTTTGTGATGCATTGGCAGAGGAGAACTACAAAGTGAACCAGAATCTCCCCGCCACAGGAGGAATGTTACAGAACCAAACTCAAGAGCCTTTCAGTTCATCAATGCGAAGCTCAGACGCCTGCTCAAACAAAAGCGCAGTAATGATCCTCACAGTTTCTGCCGAGAACTCTGACAGTGCATTGCGACCATTATCTTTGAACTCATCTGGGATGACGGTGTCGAGTAATTTAAATCCAAGAAATCCACTGCCTCTGGCTTGTTTTAGCTCTTTGGTCGGATCAAACACTTCTCCTATGGCAATTGGCTCTAATTATACGCCAGCAACAGCTCTCTTACAAAAGGCTGCTGTAATGGGTGCAAAAATCAGCGACAACTCAATCGCCCCAATACTCTTTAAAGGATTTAATGGATACTCTACAACCAGCATGAACTCATCTGGGTCATTCCAAGAGGGTTCTTCAAAAGATGGTAGCAACATAGGATCACACGGTGCAAATATGAACGGTTTATATTTGAGAGATGCAGAGATGTTTGACAGGAACTTGTTTGAATCTCCTCTCCTTATGGACATAGAAAATGGAAATGCTGCTCATGCGCTGGCCGGTGAAGCATACATGGGAGGCAGTGAAAAAATGACAGTTGATTTCCTAGTAGTGGAACCACCAACTGGTCATTCAGCTGTGGGGAGCAAGCGAAATTATGAAGCCAACATAATGGGGTTAGGATAAACAAAGTCAAAATGTCCCAGAACTTATATATTATTATTATTATTAGCCTCCTGATCTCCATTAGCTACTAGGTATTGAGATTTTCGAATTGTTTGATCGAGTCATACTTTTCTATACATTGTAATTCCGCTTGAGTTAACTATTTGCTAGTGTTTTGAATGGGCAAAAAAACTGTCTTTTTCACATGATTAATTTATCGTTTCAAAATTGATCATGGTCATAAAGGTTTTTTCACATTTTGAAAACATAATAAAATGACTTAATAATTCTTAAAAGCAAAAAATATCATTATTTTGCTTTTTTTTACAAAGCATCAAATTTTTATTAAGGTGACTTTCATGGGCATTTACATCTTTTTATCATAGTTTTTTTTGTTATAATTAGGGTTGTTGGGGGCAGTTTAATATTTTGATAAATATAAATTAATATGAAAAATATTGGTTGGCGCGTGCACTGTAGATGCCGACATGTGAGTTGTTTTTATGATCTTCTGATGACGTGCAAGATACAATCTAATAGAACAGCGGTCGCAACATATGTGGCCAACCAACTTCTGGTTTGGCTCCAGCGGCCTTTGCGTATTTTGTTAAACTAGAGATTATAGTACTAAAACATTATTTATGAAAATGATTTTCATATATTGAGTTTTAATGGAATAACATGGTGTGAATTTTCCAGTTCGGAGAACTGAGAATCAGGTGGCGTGCTGCTTTTTTACGGGTTATTTATTGGTGACAATCCTGATGAATCCATGCAGTAGCAACCGCCAAACCCTTATTCCGAGACAGTAATAAATCTTATTCCTAATCTTGATATTAAAGATGATGTTTGGATCAGGCTGGCATAGCATATCAGCTCTAACATGCAATCCGCAAGCAAGAAAAGGTTTTCTGGTAGTGACTGTAGAGATATCTCAATATCAAATTCGCAAACCAGTTTCTCCCGATGAGCCCGATGGCATATGAATCAAGATATCGATGTGAGACACTCGGAACCTCATAGAGAAACTGGAGGCTTGTACAAATATTCCCGACCAGCAATTCTCAGCAGTTTTCAGATTAGTTCAACGATTAACCAGTTATTTTCATTTTTTCCCTGGAAATAAACACATTGCAGTTCAGCAAAGCATTTCTCTGGCACAAAAATGTAGGAAGGAATTAAGAGGGGGGAAAAAAGCTGCAACATCTTCTGAAAACAGGGAGTGGTTCCCTCGTTCCAATAAAGTATCCCTTATATAGAGCTTGTGCAAGAGGCTAATGGTTCTGTCTAACATTACCAGTCAATTGACAAGTATTAACACTCAACAAATTTCCAGAAAAATGAACACTTAATAGCACAACAACAACCCCACACTATCATAGCAGATAAATTTACAGCATGTACCATTTCATACCTAAGCAAACAAGAGCATTCTCTCCTTCCACACGTGAAGCATATAACATCCTTTCGACGGGCACTTTGAGTTGAATGCCATGTCAGGGACCGGTTTTAATCAGCCCCGTTATAGATGTCATATGACTTGGATCAGAAAACATTCCACTCACTATAATATGCTTCTTGAAACAAACTTCAATGATCACGAGAAATTTTCTGCCCGTCTGCCAAACCGGGTTCCATTCCAAACTCAGTAGCCAGCACCTGTATATCTGGTGTTATCTCCCAGTTGGCTTTATGATCCCAATTTGCGTGTCTTGGCTGGGTTCCACACCTCTCCAATCCACCAATACTGTCAATCTGACTTTGTATATCTTCAAAATCCTCATCAGCAACAGCTTGACGTTTTCCCACTTCTATATCAAAGCTCCTTTTGGGCATCTCTGGGCTCAAGACATGGCTCAACTGCATTGGAGCAGCATAGCCAGATGAATCAACCCTGACCTTTGCGCGGAATTTGTTCTTTGATTTTGGAATTTTTGAGAAGAAAACCTCCAGAACATTACGAACACAACCAAGGTTGTAAGGATTCATCTTTCCATCATACCTATACCTGAAGTTCTCATATGTTGTCTGCACAAAAATAAAATAACTTGCAGGTTGAGTAATGAGGAAAAACTTTTGGAACAATAGAGAAAATGAGGGTGAAGAGAGAATTTCAACCTGATTGGTGCATATCAAGTACAGATGAAATGCAGTGAGACCTCCAACAAACCAAGCACATATAAATGTGTATAATACCAGGATTCCTGAAACAGGAGACTTCAGAAAGGCCCTCCATATATCACAATGATCTGTATCCATTATTTTCCTTATGTTGACCCAGCAGAATGCAAGAACATAGAGGCATAGAATAGTTGTGGAAGACACGAACATGAAAAAGAATCTGTAATTCCTCTGTCAACAGAACACTCTAACCAGTTAGGCTTATGAAGGTCGGACAGCATTTTACAAGTCAGCATTTTACATTCTAACCAGATTGCAGAAGATTTCAACTCTTTAGCCCAGGCCTTCTATCTTAAACACCCCCACAAAGTCAACTTGGAAGCTCTGAAAAATGCTTATTTTGCTATATTGGCATAACATAGCCTGGAATGCTTAATCCCTGTGCAACCCTATGATATATATATATATATATATATATATATATATATATATATATATATATATATATATCTTCTCCAGAGTAAAACAAGTTCCAGAACAAAAAAATGACACAAATCCCAGATACTTATCAAGTATTGAGATTTGAAACATAAAAGTTCATGCCAAATGATCTAGGTTCAAACTATTAACATGAAAATGATCATTTAACAGGTTGTTGGTTTGACTTATCACTCCTAACTAGATCACCCCCCCTAACCTCATCTCCATGTAATTCAGTTTTAAAATTCTAATGAAATCTTACACAACAGCCAACTCCAAGAATATCTACTTTGTATATAGAAAAGGAAAGAAAGAAAATCATGCATTCTTTACTAGCTCAATCTTTTTGCTTCTTTTTGTTTAAATTATTTCCCAGTCCATTTTGGCAAAGAACACCCAAAGAAAGCCTGGTGAATCAATATCTGTCACACACGGTAAGTGCATAACTACAAATGCACTCACCATGAACTACCACAGTGGCATGCTTAATCACAGTATATTCAGTTGTCATTGGGTATACACTGCAAACACATTTCAAACCATTTTATCTGATATAAGTGGTGGAGGATGCACTGATAGATGAGGGAGTTGGAAACCATCACATTGACCCTAAGCAAGCCAAAAGGTTTAAAATTGATGGAAGCAATACATTCAACCAAAATGTGACTGCACAGGGAAAAAAAAACAAATCCATAATTAAATCAAAATATGCAAGATAAATACTGTTAAACTGGAAGATACCTTGCCAATACATTGCCCCACCCACGGGCAATGATGATCAAAACGTTCAACGCAGTTGTTGCATATAGAGCAATGAGAGCATCGTGGTGAGCGGTATAGCATGCATGTTTGGCAGTATTTGACCTTGACTACCATCCCATTCACCAAAACATCTTTTGTGGGAGGTAAACTTGGGCCAGAAACCTGACTTCCAGGCCAATCAGCAGATATACTTGAGCCTTCATCTTCTGGAGGGTGGAGATTACGAGGAATAATGCCTGGATCTCTTGCAGAAGTAAGGAAGAGAAGAATAATAACCTGAATAGATTGACAACCCAATGAAAATATCCAAATTGCCAAGTAAATTCACTGGAATGTGGAAGAATACATTTACGGCTGTAAAGCATATGAAATGTAATATATCGTGAAAAAGCTCTAGTTGAATTTCTGTAAAAGAGGAATGACTCACATATGCTGTCAAGATGACACATATAACTACAATATAATCACCTAGCTGGTGTTGGAAGTCTTCAATGAGCCTTTGAGAAACAAAAGCGGAAAATAAGACTACTGGAACCATGATTAGAAGGATTGTAAGGAATAGCGACCTGACATCTGGACCAAAAACAAGTCTACCCCCAAGGCAGAATATCTGCAGAAGAATTAGAGGATCGAGTCAGTGGCTCGGTTTGCTTATTTCATGATCTATACATTTCATATGCTTTACAGCCGTAAACGTTAAACATGAAGCAGCACACTTGATAGCTATAACTAGTCATGAATTAAATGATAAACCACCCTGCTCGAAACAAAAGAACGAAAATAAATTGAAGGATCCATACTTAGACTGTGAAAGAATCAACCAATGAAACAAGTTGAAAAGTTAATCACGTGAAATAGAGCATGTTATGTACAAATGTTACAAATGCAATAATCATTCTAGTAATTATGTTGTTCTAAGCAACCACAAAACGAAAAATCAACAGATGGTGCAAGAAAATGGTTTTTTCTGCTAGATTATGTCCTATTATATGTTAACAAAAACTTCTTTTTGGAAGCACAGTATGGACAATTATCAACAAAACAGGAAGAACAAACATAACACTTGTAATAACTAAAAAGTTGTAGAGTGGTTTGAAAGCTAAGAAACGAAGCTGGGTAAGAGCCAAAAAGAAAAGGAAAGCGGACAACATAAAACATGATAATAACAAACACGTAAAGACAGAGAGAGATAGAGAAGAAAATACAAGTGAAAGGGAAGGGGAAACAAGTTGAAAAGTAAGTGTTACATTGTTTCCTTTCCAGGCTTGATATACTCGAAGATTACGAGCTCTATTATCGTTATGGCTACCCATAATTCGGCGATTAGAATCGGAAAGTTGGTGCGTAGGCATTGGAGTTGACGAGTTGTACATTTTTTCTCCTCCACTTCCTCCTCACATTCTCTCACCACCCCTCATCAAAAAATATCCCTTTCACTCACCATCCCCTCATTTACAATGAACAGGGAGATCTAGGGAATTATTATCATTTTTCAAACCTGTAGCGAAAATAATAAAAAAAGAAACGTTAAAGACAAAAGGCAAAGGAAGGGAGGTAAGGTAAATGGGCAGGAATGTTGGAAAGGAAGTTTCTTGTTTTACCTAGAGGCAAGAAGGGATGGACGGGGGTGAGAATCTCCCTACCGGAGGTGAAAGAGAGGGGGCGCAGGGAAAAGACAGGGCAAAAACAGGGAAAGACAGAGCTGATGAGAAGAAGAAGAAGAACGTACTTTTGCTTTCGTGGCCGTTTATTTATTTTATTAGAAAAAACAAATAACAATTGAAGTGTAGCTTTTTGGATCGGCGGTTTTAATGATGGATAGTAATTATAACCAAAATTCGATAGCAGCCCCTTAAAACACATTTCTTCATATTTGACCTTTGTGATTTTAATTATTATTATTATTATTATTATTATTATTTTAAAATATAATATAAAATAATAAATATTTTTTAATTACACCCCTTGCTATTTTTTTAATTTATAAACAATTTATCCAATTATATATTTTTTAATTTCACTCCTATTATTTTTAAATATATAAATAGTTTATAAAATTATAGACGTTTTTTTATTTCATCCTTGTTATTCTTTAATCTATAGATGATCTACAAATTATAAGTTTTTTTTAATTTCAATTCCTACTATTTTTTAAACCTATAAATAATCTATTAATTTTTTTTTTTTAATTTACTCCATGTGATTTTTTTATCTTTCAAGTTGGGGCCTTATTATTTAAATTGTTATTTGTTTTGTTTGGGATCATTGTTTTTCTACGAATTTCATCTTCCTTAGATTTTTATCCATCAAATCTTATCTTCATTGTTTTTGTTGATTCTTTTTCCTGCAAGTCTGTTTATTAATATTTTTACTATAATTTCATTTTTCAAAATTAAATGTATTGAGAGTTAAGTTTCTTAATTGAATCCAAGTTTAGAATTGAATTTCACAGGTTGCAGGGTTTAGAAATTAGACCAGTTTATAATATTTACCCGAATTTACTTGTTTTTTTCCTCTTTTTAAGTTGATCTTTTTTGTGTGTTTTTATTTTATTTTATGATGCTTGACTCTATTAGGTTAGATTTCTATAAAAAATAATGATTTCATCTCTGTTATTTTTAAATCTATAAATAACTATCAAGCTATAAAGAAATTTCAATTTCATCCTTTATGGTTTTTTAATTTTACAAGTTTTATCTTTATTTTTTAATTGTTATTTATTTCATTCAGAATCACTTTGTTTATTTCATACTCCTTGGATTTTCTCTCAAATTAAATTTTTATTTTTTTTATTATTTTTGCAAGTTTTCTTATTAATATTCTTCAACGACACATTTGAAACTAAATTGGCTAAGATTTAAGTTTTTTTTATTAAATGTGGTTTTATAATTTAGCCAATTTTTAGATTCATTTTAGTTTATTTAGTTTATTTAAGTTATTTTTTTAATTTTGTTTCTTATTTTGTAGTTTTTTTTTTTAGATCACCCTTAAGACTGTTTTTATATTTGAAAGAGATTAAGGAATCTTTACTTTATTTTTTTTATCATTTTATATATTACTTTTACTTTTTTATATATTATTTAGATTATTACTTGAATTAATAAATATTAAGGTTTTTGCTCGCGAAGAGCGGGGCAACTGATCCAGTCTGCACTGTAACGTTAATAACTTATTAATACGGGAGGGACTTGCTGTGTTAATATTTATGTTTATATTTATATTTTGTTTTCTATGATTCTATCAGCAATTCATTAATTTAAAACTGTAGACTTCTAAAAGGAGGTTATTTAATAAAAAAAAGTGATAATTATTTTTCTAACGGATCTTTTTGAAAATGTAAATAATTTGCATGATTCTTATTTATTTATTTTAGCGCAAAAAAAAAAATAAAAAAAAAAGGAAATTCAGAAGGATCATGACGTGGGCACGAGAATAGCTCTAGGAATTAGGAAAAGGAGTCAAAAAGCAATCACAGAACAGCGATGCAATAGCAGCTCCCAGCGTGTCCTTTAGGAGAATCTTTGGCTCCAAAAGTGGCTCGTTCTCTTTATCTTTCGTCTTTTTTCTTCTTCTTTTTGACCTTTTTCTATGGAGGGCAGCTGTCTTTTTACACACAAAAAACTTTAACAAACTTTAAGGATTTTGGGAAACCAATAAATGCTAGAAAAATAAAATAGTTTGATTGTCATTTCTGTTAACACAGCCATTATTATGAATGATAGTTGCTTTAAAAATCATGTTCTATCTATTTATTTAATATATATATATATAATCAGCAAAAAACTTTATTGAGATTTAATAGCTAGAGATAATATTCAAGACTTATTGGTCAAGAAAAAACAGATCATTAAGAATACTTTAAAATTTTAATTTTAATTTTTACACCCTCAATATTATTAGAAAAATCTTGATAAGATGACTTTAATTTATCATTGAGGTTAATTTAAAGACTTCATATGATGCTCTTTGACTATGTATTAAAATTATTTTTTTGAGAATTTTCTAATGATACTATATGTGTTGATGACACTTTTTTTTCTTCCTTTTCTTGTCACCTCGTGTTTTTTTTTTTTGTGTGTGTTTTTAGACCATTTATATAATAGTTGTGTGCAAAAATAATATTTTAAAACACCATTATATTCAAATTGTATTATTTTTCAAATACGTTCTCAACTTGTGTAATTGTACAAAAACTTTTACCAAACTATGCTATTTTTTTAAAAAAACAAATCCTCAAAGTTCAGGGATAAACACTAAATTTACGTTTTGCAAATTTCTACCTCCCAGAGACAAAAAAAAAAAAAAATACATTCATAGTTTTTCAACATGTATTTTTAAATATTTTTTATAGTTTTAATATATCTTTGTTAAAAATAATATTTATAATATTTTCAACCGGAGAATATCCTGTAAAAACATCTTGATTTACATTACCAAACACAAACTTAAAAAATCAAAAGCTTTTAGAAATGATGAAATACTCCAGACCTCCCGTTTTCTCAACTTCCAATTTTAAATTGGACCTCTCTTCAATTTTAAACTGAATATTTTTATTAGATTCATTATAATTTTAAAGGTGTAAATGCACATAAATTAGATGTGGCAGACTTCCTTAATTGTCAGGAACATCTAAAAGCTATTAATGATTTGTTCTTCAACCGAAACACTAAACGCATAGCATTTTGGAGGGTAAGCAGACAGTTTATAAGTTTTGGCATGTTTTTAGTTGCTAAAAAAAGGGCACTTGCACCATTAAAATTAAGAGGGAGAGAAAAAAAACTTAATATCTCATTTTTTTTTTAAATAATTAGAACTAGCGATATGCCCGGGCGTTGCCCCGGGGCTTTTTTATCTATGTAGAAAATTGATTGTTTCTATATGTATTGTATTTTGCTATTTTAATATATAATTAGTAAAATTATAATTGATAACATCTGTATAATTGAAATGCAAAGTGAGTCGTATATTTTTTAATCGTAGATAATGTAGATAATTTTTTTTTAATTAGTTGCATTTTTTCCCCAGTAATATTAGATCTGACACATTATAACTAAAAATATTGTACTTTTTTTTAAAAAAATAAACTTATATTTTCTACGTGCTATAATTAGTTATTTCAATGTTTAATTATTAAAATTGCTACAGATAAAAATATATTAGAAATGAGTTTTTTGCATGGTATAATTAGTATGCTTGCCCGCGCACTGCGCTAAGGTTTTTTTCATGTAGAAAACTAATTGATTTTTTACATGTTGTAATTAGTTATTTAAATATTTAATTAGTAACATTATAATAGATAAAATATGTAACAAATAAATTTTTTCCCAGCGTAGAAGGAATACTGTAATCGAAATGGGAAGTGGTTTGTATATTTTTTAATTGGAGATAAGCTAGGTAAATTTAAAAAAAAAATATTTTAGTTGTCTTTTTTTTCCAATAATATTAGATCTGACACAATATAAATAAAACGGAGAGTAACTCGCATATTTTTTAATTGTAGATAATCGAGGTAATTTTGTCAAAAGAAAAAAAATTGAGTTGATAATGTACGTCAATCTGTGTACCTTTTGTTTTTTTGAGCTGTATTTTTTCTCTAGTAATATCAGATTTGAAATATTAAAAATGGGAAAATTGGAAAAAAAATTCAAAATTAAACCTAAAGAAAAGAGTATAAAATTCAAATTCAAAGCAAATTTTTTTTATAAGATTTATTAATCATATTATTATATTAAATGTATTTAAGCATATTGATATAAATTTTTTTGTTTTAAAATCAAGGGTCAAATTTTTTTTTTCTCTCTCTCTCTATATATTTTTAGGCGATAATATTTAATAAATATTAAAACATATAATTAGTCTCACATACTTTATAGAGTAATAAAAATGGGAAGCGGTTCGTATATGTTTAAATTCTAGATAACGTAGGTAAATTTGTAATTTTATTCTTTGTTTGAATTCAATTTTATTCCCAGTAATATTAGATCCCACGCATTACAAATCAAAATATTTTAATTTATTTTTCAAAATAAACTGAGTTTTTTTTTCATGTTATAATTACTTAATTGCCATCTTAAAAAAACAGTGTAATCGAGACGGGAAGTGGTTCTTATATTTTTGAATGCAGATAATGGAGGTCAATTTGTCTGCCTTTTGTTTTTTTCAGTTGTATATTTTTCTCAATGATATGAGATTTGCAATATTCGAAATCTAAATATTGTAATTTTTTTTCAAAAAACTAAACTTGAATAAAAGAGCAAAAAATTAAAATTTGGAGCCAATTTATTTTAATTTTATAAGATTTATTCATCATATTATTATACTAAATATATTTAAGAATATTGATATAAATTTTTTGCCTTGAAAAAAGCCGCGGTATTTTTTTTTCCTCTCTGTATATATTTTTAGACGATAATATTAAATAAAAATTCAAACATATAAGTAGTTTAGCATACTTTAATTTGACATAAATATACAAATATATAATTAATTTAACACACTTTCAATAAAAAAAATTTGATTATTATCAGGCGATAATATTCAATAAATATTCTAACAATTCAATTATTATTATTAAATTTTTGTTAATTATTATTATTATTCTCATTATTATTATTATTATTATTATTATTATTATTATTATTATTATTATTATTATTATTATTATTATTATTATTATCATTGTTAGCATTTAAAAAATATTTGTGATTTTAAAAAAAAAAAATGAATGTTCACATGATTACTACCAGGAATAAAATTTGAAGACTAAATAAAAAGAAACCCTAACAAAAAAAAAGATAAAAGAAATATTAAAAACCAAATTAAAGAAAAATATATACATAAACTTATACAATAATAGGGAATAATGCATAAATATACACATAATAATAAAGGAAATCAATTTCAATAGAACAATTAAAAACATAAGGCCCTAAATAAAAATAAAATATATGATTGATTTAAAGTGAAGGATTAATTTGACAACCATTTATACTTTTGCACCAAAAATATTAAAAGATTGAAGAGAGAGAGAAATTAAAAGAAGAGGGACTGAAATTAGAGTGTAATATATAATGCATTTGACATGAAGGACAAAATTGAAAACAATATAACCTGCTGCACTAAATCAATTAAAGGATCTAAGAGAAAACCGAAAAATTCAAAGAAGAAGGACTGACATGCAAACTCCATATATATCAATTTGAATTAAGGGACGCAATTGACAAAAATCGAAACTTCCATTACATAAATCAAACAAAAGCCAAGGGACTGAAATGCATCAACAATAAATTGGGGGACTGAAGTGGAATCGGACGCTGAGGAGAGAGAAACGTGCACATAAACGTTCAACCGACTATATGAGCCTATACGTCGATTATATCATCACACGCGCCACTCCATGAGATTCCAGGAAGGGTTGCTAATCGTTCTACCCGGCGGAGGGAAATTTTTCACCTCCGTATGACGCCGCACGCGCCGCCTGAATCGATGGAGGGGAGAAAACGCTCCGACACGCCTGTACGGACACCTGACATTGCTGACGCAAGCGCACAGTGACGTGTGTGTCAATTACGAAACAACCCCTGAGGCTAATTCATGGATTTTGTCTTATCGGGGGCTACAAACGTAATAACACATTTTTAAAAATATTAAAAAAAAAAAGGTTTCGGCGGACCGGACCGGTCCGTACGTGTGCAATTACAACCGTAGCCCTCACCCGAAAACGTGTTTTTGTCTTATTATCGGGGGTTGTTTCGCCATTACACTGTTCACAGCCGGATAAAACAAAAAAAATAGGGTGGACGAACTCGCGCGACACACGCCGGATAAAAGACCACTCCACAGTGCCACCGAGTCTGAAGAAACAGTACCAAACCCGAGCTCTTTTAGCTTATGTCTTAATTTTAAATATCACGGGCTGGCCTTTAGAATTTCAACCAAACTGCAAATGGAGGAGAAAAGACAGCCCAATCCAACTACAAAATCAAGCCCAACCGAGGAGGAGGGGAAATAGGACAAAAAGGAGGAGAAGGAAAAAAACAATAAAAGAGAGAGAGGGCTAATCGAGCCCCCAAACCAAGAGGTAAAGAAAATGGCATCCAAAAATAATCCAATAAAAAATATTATTTTAAAAAAAATTAATTCAAAAATATATCAAATTAATATTTTATTATTATTTAAAAAAAATACTTTGATCAAAACAATCTAATAATATAAAAACTAATTTAATTGTTTTCATAAATGCTTTTGAAACTCATCCATAAACATTGCTCAATATTTTTCATGGTGTAAGGTCTTGTTTGACATTGTATTTTAAAAGTATTTTTTTAAAAATGATTTTTTTTATTTTGAATTAATGTTTTTTGGTATTTTATATTATTTTCATGTGCTGATATCAAAATAATTTTGTTTAAAATAAAAAAAAATTATTTTGATATATTTATAAATGAAAAACATTTTTAAAAAACAACTTCAATTATATTACCTAACAGTAACTAAACCTTCTTGCTCTCCATGGTGTAATGTCGTGATCCAAAAACTTTATAACTACCTGAGGATCATCTTCGACTTCGACAACTAGGAAGATGTTATTCGCCACTTGTATGCTTGTTGAAGGTAAATATAGTATTAGTATTACACTTATCAAGCTACAAAGTATGAATATGAATTATTGTAGCTATTTTCGTATGAATTACCGGAAATTTCTTACAGATGTCCATGTTATGCTAGAGTCTTTCAGGTGCCAACGCAGAATACATCCGCTGAGAGGAATTCTTGGAAAGATTTTATTCTTTTTAAAGAGGAATATATCCTTTTCCCCTTTATTCTTCATCCATGGAAATATTTATTCGAAATTCCTCGTCAAGTTCACATTTTCAATCTTATCCGTTCAATTACCTGGCAGCATCTTTGTGCGAAGTAATAACAGATAGAGGCCTTGGTAGAAGGGTGGTGAGAATTTTTAAGCATAATGGCCCAGTTAGATTTAACTGTTCAAGTTCTCAACCTGTCCCCCAGTGTGACTCGCATAGAGTTGATTACGTTCTTCTCTTATTGTGGAACTGTTGAGAAGATTGAGCTTCAGAAGTAAACCGAGATTCACTATCATCTGTTCTTTTAATTTTCCGAACATCTTCTCCTCTTTCTTTCTAGTTGCTATTATGATCTGATGTTGTGGGGTGTTTTTAGCAGAGATAAAGACCGATTGCAGTCAGCTCTGGTGACTTTCACACAGCCATATGCTTTTCAGACAGCTCTTCTCCTGAATGTAAGAAAGGATCTGATCTTTATAATACGGTATCCATGCTTTTCAATGAAGGTGAAGAAAAGGGTTTTTCTTTTTAATTAAACGTTCAGATATAATTTTCAAGATTACAGAGTATAAATCACTGTTTGCAGGATGCTCTCCTTGGTGGGAAACCAATTCGGATACTGCCTGCGCATGATATAGAGATCCCTATCACCGGTCCAGATATAAGAAAGGTGTTTTCTATCTCTCTTCGTTTTATGATTTGCTCCAATGTTGACATCAAAAATTCTAGGTCTGCGGCCATGACTTGGAAAACTAAGTCTCTATTATTCAATGGCAGAACTATGGATCGTCCAGATTTGTTCCGGCAGTGCAAGGTGCGATACAGACAGTGGCTTTAAAAAGCTTTGAAATCCTGGGCAGGACCAGAGAGCTAGAGGAGAATTACAAGCTGTCAGAGAGAGGAAGAACGCTAGCGATCCAATCAAGAGCAGCGATCCGCGATGCCGGGCAGGCAGCAGAAAACTATGTTTCCGCCGGTGCTGGGTGGTTGTCCGGCGCGCTTGATAAGACGTCCAAAAGTGTCTTGGAACTGGGAACTGTGAAGTGGAATGATCCTAACTTCAAGAAGCAGAAATGAGCCTCGCTACTATTTCTAGGCTCATCCAAATTCCAAGCCCGGATGAGTTTCGTAAACTACCAAATATATCATCCATGAACTCAACTAAGTGTTAAGCTTATGTTTTTGTTGACTTGGATAATCTTGGATTTCATGGTGATGTGTGTGGATGTGAAATATTACACAACTTAAGAATTATAATGTGTAATTTAAAAAATAAAAACAAAATAAGAAAGCAGCTAAATTATACTAATATACTATTTTAAAAAAACTGATGCGACTAGTTAAGTGATTGTTTGCTTTTAAGTTTTAAATTATATATATATATATATATATATATATATATATATATATTGTATTTTGATACGCTAAGAATATTTTTTTTAAAATAAAAATTAATATTATTTTGAATATCTAAATATAAAATATTTTAAAAAAATAATTATTATCATAACATCAAATTAACTCTAAAACTAAAAAAAATGTAAAAAAAAAAACTAATATATACAACATAAGAAATGACAATCCATTCACTCACGAGTATTAATCCGAATTAAAGTTTTCCAATTTACACCAACATTAGTAAAAGAGCTAAAAAAGCTCGGCCACCAACTGTTCACCAAGACTCATTACACTGTGGACTGGACATTTTCTGTCCGTGCGTCGCGCGAGTTCGTCCACCTTTTTTTTTTCCTATTGTGAACAGTGTTTTAACGGTTTTGCCCCCGCTAATAGGACAAAAAAACGGTTCCGACTGAGGGTCACGGATGTAATTGCGCTCGTATGGACCGGTCCGGCTCGGTCCGGTCCGCCGCAACTTTTTTTAAAAAAAAAAATTTTTTAAAATGGTTAAATACGGATATAGCCCCCAATAAGACAAAATTGGTGAATTAGGCACAGGGGTATAACAGTAAATGACCATTATTTTTTATTTACTTTTCGAAATACTGTCGGCGCGTGTTGGGCACGCGACCGACAGTATTCCGCCTCACGCCCTGTTCAGGTGGTGCGTGCAGGCGGATATGGTGGCCGGAAATGGGCTACCGACGTCTCTGGCGGTGCGCCTCTGATTGGTCTTCCTCCCGGTGCGGCGCGTTGTGTCACACGGTAGATGTGGAAGCGGCGGTGGCCGGTTAAAGCTGGTTGAAACGTTTCTCTCTCTCCTGCACGTAAAAGTGCAGAAGAGGCCCCCGGTTTTTTTTCCTTTTCACTTCGGTCCCTTGACTTTTAATTTTGTGTATGGTCCTGATTTCTGTTATATAAGTTTTGATTTCGTTCGATTGGGTCCTTCGATTGCAATTGATTAAATGTTCAGTTTTCACTTCGATCCTCCTTCTTTTAATTTTCGGATTGGGTGTTAAAAGCTTAATATATTCGGTACAGAATTTTCAATTTTTGCAACTTTGTCCTTTAATTGCAAATGATAATAAATGTGATTTTCATTTCAGCCCTTAAACTTTTAATTTTTGATTTTAATCCCTTTATATTTGATTTTCATTTCAGCCCTTATACTTTTAATTTTTAATATTTCTAGAATAATCCCTACTTTTGTCCATGTATATATAAGTGTGTTTAACACAATAATAATAATAATAATAATAATAATAATAATAATAATAATTTAATTGTCTTTCTTACTTACTCTTTTGTTAATGTTTTTTTGTGTTTTTTTCTCCGGATGATTTGATAATTTTTATTATTTTGACAGTAATAGCAATGATAATTTTTATTTTTATTTTATTTTTTTGTTTTATCTTTTGTTAAAGTTTCTAGCATGTTTTTTAGTCTTTCATTTCATTTATTTTTGTTTATTTCATTATTAACATAATAATAATAATAATTAATTGTTTCTCTTGTTTACTCTTTTGTTAATGTTTTTGAGTGTTTTTTTTCAGGATAATTTGATAATTTTTATTGTTTTAATAGTAAGAGCGATGAAAATTTTAGATTTTAAGACTTTGATTTTACTATTGTTATAATAGGGTGTGTTGAGCTATTTTATTATATTATATTTCACATATATAAATATTATATTTTAATTTTAATCCAGCAAATCCTATAAAAAATGTTTGCTCAGCCCACAACGTTGAACATATATTTTTTTAAATTTTCAAATTAAATGATTTTTTTCAGCTAATAATTTTTATTTTTGTTTTATCATCTATTATATTTTTTTATTTGCTCTGTCTTTTAGTTTTTTATTGTTTTGTTTTTATATGTTCAAGTTAGATTAATTTTTTTTGCCTGATAATTTTAATTTTATTTATTTGTTTTATCTTTTGTTAAAGTTATTAGGATTTTTTATTTCTGAAAAAAATTACAATATTTTTATTTATAATATATCAAATCTAATATTATTGGTTTACATGGAAAAAAACTCAGTACAACAAGCGGGCAATTCGCTCGTATTCACTAGATAAACTTTTTTAAACAAGAAGTGTCAAGTGAATCATCTGCACAAACGAAAACCAGAGAAAGAAAAAGGACAAAAAGAGAGATAGAGTTGAATGCCACCCGCCCACTCCGAAGATCCCGCAGAACGACAGACCATTGCGTCTGATTCGAATTCAATCCAATCCAGTAGAAATTCGAAAACAAGCTGGCATCACGACGACTCACATAAGAGAAAGAGATAGACGGAGGCAAAGAAGCGAAAATAGAGGGGCAGCCGCATCCATACGCACCAACAGATCTCAAACTACCTGGCTATGCTCCTAATTTCCTCACTCAATCCACCATTGTCTCTGTCTATGGACTCTCCTTCCTTCTCGTCGTTTCTCTCATCTGGATCCTCTCTGGTTTGTTGCCCTCTTGTCTTCTCTGTTTACACTCTTTTTTTTCAGTTTTTTTTTCAAGACTGAAAGCGGGCTTTCATTAACTATGCTTTACTGGATTGCAAATTTTATAGATTTCCTTTGACAAATCTTGCAGTTTGTAGTTTTGATTTATTAGCAGTAGCAGTAAACATAGATTCTGAAGCATGCATATTCTGAATGGCCCACTTTGATCTAAACTTTAAACCATGAACTGGATGTTTTCCAGAGTATTCTTCAATGGCCGCAGAAGCTAAACTGTTTCTGTCTATGGATGTTTTACAATTCAAAATCACTCTTGAAAAAAAAATATTTTTTTTACTTCAAGTTAGTTTATTTCCAGTATTTTCGGATCTTTGATTTGCTAATGCAAAAACTTTAGAGGGATTGACTTTCAGTTTCTCACTTGATTATTCTATGCACAGAGTTCACTGGTCAGCTGTTAGTGGTTATTGCCTTGCTGGGCTGGCTACCCATTGGCAGAAACATGACAAGCAAAATCTTCAATGAGAAATAAAAAAAAGGAGATGAACTTATTTCATTCCTCTGCATTTACTACTTGAGATTCGAGATTTTTTTCTCCAATTTTTATATAGGGAGTTCAAGATCTAATTTTGTTCCGTGTTTGCACTTGATGGACTGGAAAAGGTATTAAGGCTTGTTCACTTCGAATCTGGAACTACAATTCTTTCACAACGGAGAATCAATGTTTTTATCTTTTCTTGCTCCCTTTCTGTTTGTCTTGTATTAGCACTCGAATTTTGTGTTTATCTTTTCTCTCCTCAAAAGATGGAACCATGCAAACTCGTCTAACAAGACCTGCAAGTATACTACAGGTTGTCATAAGTTTATGAAACAAAATGTTACACTGGCAGTGATCTTAACTGTCCTAGCATCTGCTTATAATTGACATTAGTTTTATGGATTCCGATCTACAAGGTCAAGTAACGAAAAGGAAAGGATTGAGAGGTCCCAGTCAAAGCTATTACAATTGCTAAATAGATAGAAGTCTTCTTAGGGTGAGTGAACCGCGATAATTGACTTTGAATAAAACTTGGTTTATTACTGCATAATGGAAGAATTTAAATACATTAAGGAAAAAAACTTATCCTAAACTTATGACTTCAACGACTACTTGCAAATTGATAGCTACAACAACAAAAAAATAGCTAGCAACTCCAGACAAGGCCTTCCAACAAATCATGCCAGCAAATCCTCAGCAGCTTATTTTTACATCCCCTGCATCATGTGTCATGTTACGAACCTGGATTCTTGATAGGAACACGCCGCGACCTTCTTGGTTTATCAAGCGTACAGACTTTTTTTTTGTTTAGATGTACTTTCTGAATCTTCATTATAGATTTCCTATCTCTGCAAATGCAACATTCTGTGTTAGTTTTTGGTTTCTAGCATATTTTATGGTCCGTACTAGATTCTATAACAAAATTTGTTTTCAATCCTGTTCCTTTGTGATTAGTGCATTTGATTATCGGTACTCTTCATTATATTAATCCTAACGAACTTACTTCCAGAGAATATAATGTTTTTTGAGTAAGTAATTGCTATAGGCCATTTCTCCTGTTTCAGGAAGGTATCGTAAACTAGCAAAATTGATAGATTGCTGATGTGCTGGTGGCTTTCACTGGTCTCTTACACTTGATTCTCGAGGGCTATTTTGTTTTCTCTCCAGAATTTTACAAGGACAAGACCGCTCATTATCTGGCTGAAGTTTGTAAGTACTTCCTCCTCTTTTATTCATATACACTCTACTTTTCATCTGTGGCATTAAGCATTATTTACAGCTGAGAGGCCATTTTAACTCTTTAATTATATGGAATTTTAAAGCTTTTTTGGTAAATAATGGCACTCATTATATATTTGGCAGGGAAAGAATATAGCAAAGGTGATTCAAGATATGCTGCAACGGTTACTGTTGAAGGAGTGACTGCTGTTGTTGAGGGTCCAGCTAGCCTCCTGGCAGTGTATGATTTAACTTGACTTGAATAAATTGTTGAGATTCATTTTTTTGCTCAAATGTCAACAGACTTCATATCATCTTCCATTACCTTCAATCCCTTAATTCTTAAATAGTGTTTCTTGCCAACACTTGGCAGGTATGCTATTGCTTCAGGAAAATCATACAGCTACATACTTCAGCTTGCCGTTTCTTTGGGACAGCTCTATGGAACAGCTGTGTATTTCCTAACTGCCTACTTGGAAGGTGATCACTTTGCCGCAACCTCGTATCACTATTATGTATACTATATATTGGTGCAAATGCCTCCTGGGTTGTAATACCCTCACTCATTGCTATTCGTTGTTGGAACAAGATTTGCTCAGCAGTCCAAATTCAGGGCCAGAAAAGGACCAAAAGTCACTGAGGTAGATACATTCAGACTATATCATACCAAGACTTGGTTGGGTAAGAATATGAGATTTTAATGTGCATTTTGTTCCCTGCTAATCTATGCTTACAAATTTATAATCTTGAAACCAATTAAATTATCACAACCAGCAACATAGACCTCCAAACCTCAAGCAAACAATAATTGCTCCACGGAGATTGTTTGCACTGACACCACTAGCTTCCATTCTATGCCATGTTTATGGATGTGAGCTTCATTTTTAGTCTGCGGCTGGTGGACACGCAGCGTTTTACTAGGGTTACCTGTTTGTTTAGCGGCATCAATTTATTTTTCTACAATTCAAATGGTTATCATGCAATGTCTTTAGGAGTTTGAAAGTAGAGGATGACGTATTTCTCTGCAGAATACCAAACGCAATTGACCAATCATCTATTTTCTATGCTCCTAGGTACAAATCAACAGGTTCTCTTTTCTTTTTTGGTAAAAAAAAGAGAATTGAAATCATGGTCTCAACTCTCGAGTGAAATGGATGTCGTAAATGAATCCTTGAAACTGTTTTGGGTACTCCCATCCCACTGGTGGGGTTTCCCACCAACGCTAAAGCGGCTTGTGCTTGTTGTTTATTGTGTACAGTGGGGTATCCTTCATTTTCCTGGGTATGCTGATAATGGCCACACGGAAAACTTTATGGAGAATAGTGATGCGGTTGCATCAGTTATTAGCTGGCCTCCACTCATCACTCGGTAAAAAGTTGTTGCGCCTTCTTAGGGCTCTTCATCGTTTCGTTAGTTTGGGTTCACTTGATCGAATTGCAGCGTCCAAAACTATAAGCTAATCATTCTGAGTGGTCAAAAGTGGCGTTCTTTTTTCTCTCCCCCCCTTTTATTGGTATAGACATTAGACAGCGACTTCTTGATTGCTAGGATTTCTCAGAATGTATCTCGAAAACAAAAGGCCAATTCAAAACACGCCGCCCCAAAAGCTTGAATCTATAGCTTCATGGTGCTAGAAAGCTTAGGTCAATGTCAAGCCCTTATGTCGCTATGAATCCTCGGTGACCATAGATATCTCCAGAGGCCAAAAGCTATTTAGAAAAATCAAATTACTAATATAACATTATAAAATTTGTAAATATAATATTTTTTATATTTGCATTTTAATGGGAAAAAATAATTTAGAGTAACCAATTCTATTTTAATATTTATAATATTAATATAATTATTTATTAATAATAAATAAGTAATACAAGTACAATTAAAATCATTTTTTTATATAGAAATATATTAAATAAGTTTTGACTCTTTTAATTAAACATGTATGAATAACTCTTCAATTTAAAAATATTATTTTATTTATTCAATATAATTTTCCCTTGAAGTTGCTATTACAATTACACTTAGAGAGCCTTAAGTGGGCCTGTTAGATAGCGTGTTTGGTAGATAGATAACTTGTTGAAGCTTCTCCGCGCTTATTTTATTTTGCTTCTTGTTCCTAAAGCTAGATTTATGCCAAAAGGAAGCTTCCTTTCATGTGGTGTTGAAAGAGATCACAACAGCTCGGTAAAGAAGAAAGCAAAACATACCATGGATAGTATCTCTCTAGAACTGAAAGTAATTTCCTGCAGAGATCACAACAGCTCGGTAAAGAAGAAAGCAAAACATACCATGGAGAGTATCTCTCTAGAACTGAAAGTAATTTCCTGCAGAGATCTCAAAGTGTTCAATTTCTTTCAGAAGCTCTCAGTCTATGTTGCTGTCTCCATTTTTATTGATGAGCCAAGGAAGAATGAGAAGCAGCGACAAAAGAGAGCGGTGGACTTTCTTAGTCGTCTATTGAAAAAGAACGAAAAGCAACTCCAACGTCTGCAGCGGAAAAAGACACGTCTAAACGATGAAGAGCAGAAGAACGAACAGCAGCAACTTCTGCAGCGGCAAAAGACACCGGTGGACAGAGAAGGAGGTAGCAATCCTGAATGGAATCATATGATGCAGTTTGATCTCAATACCACTTCACTTCCTGGTCATGATGATAATCATCTCTTTTTCAAATTTGAATTGCGCTCCGAAGGTGCCATCTTTGGTAACAAAGCTATCGGGGAAGTTCGTGTTCCATTCAAGGATTTGATCGAGGGGTTTAACGGCAGTGTCAGGATTGTAAACTATCACGTCCGAAACAGCGATGAGGAGCCTATTGGTGTCCTGAGTTTTTCCTATGAGGTGAAAGAGAAAATCAAAAGAATCGATACTCCAAAAGCTGATTGGCCACCGGGAATTCGATCCCCATCGCCTAAAAAGCTCGTTCTCCATCCGTAGAAATCCGATGTCAAGTCAAGGAATGAATGCTTATATCCTTCCCTGGATGTTATCAGCCCGTTGCCTTCTATGTAGCTCTGTAATCCATTAAAGCCAAATTATACTATGCCTCCGCCAACCTTTCCATTACAACTTTCACCACCAGTTGCTGTGGATCACGGTGTGTATCAGCATAAATATCCGTCGCCATTAATACAGGCTCCAGCTTCATATCGGTACATGAAGAAGACGCCAGAGTGGGTATGCTGGAGGTTGGGCAATGAGGGATGCTAATGTTTAGCTGGTTAGATTAGCAATATTAGTGAATGTTGATATTTTTCACTAGCAGGCTGGTGACTGTTGTTAATATTAGGGACCTGTGATCTAATCTTTGCTAAGCCAGACATGTTTACTGCTCCTGCAGCATGATCTGTTCATACTTAATATAAAAGGAATCCCAGTTCTTTTCTCTCTGATTCCTTCTTTTGCAGAGCCCAGAGCATTAAGATTTGCTTCCATTTCACAGAGCGTTCCAAGATTGATTGCTACCCGGTTGTTGCTATTTTTTCATCATGGCTGGAGCTTGTTATTGAAACATATATCTCAGTTAGATTAGAGATCAAATTTTCAAGATACAGGATCGGGAAAATTCAAGCTGCCCAGGCCGTGAGACCTGAATTAATTAAACACGAATACAAGGTGACTGAATCCAACCGTGAAAATCTGGCGATAGAAGTCGACTCGACTTTAATATTCTTTCTCGTAGAATCGATGAGACAATGGAGGATTCATTTTGCACAGAACTTGACTGGTTCCAACTTCCAATGGAAATTGGCTGGCAGAGTCTTCGGCCCAGGTTCGTACCACTTCGACTGCAAATATTGATCATAGAGAAGCTACAATTATGATTTTGGATGGTTTCTTTTTTTGGCTTTTAGCTGATATCTCACTGCTATGATGCATTTTTTAAAATCTGTTTTTTTTTAATTGAATTATACAATAATAGAAATAGATATTGGTGGTGGTGGTGGGGGAGGGGGGGGGGGGTGATTATATTTTTTCATCAAGTATTTTCTTATTAATGTTATTTTTTTATTTTGACAACAAAAAATATATTTATTACTAGGATCATGGTTTATTGAATAAAATATAATGACAATCAGCAAAAACATTCACAAAAATATACTGATTTGAACTATAAAAGAAAAAAACATGTATAATCTTAATAAGAACCTAATTCTTTTATTCATGTATAACACTCTTTTATTATGAAAAATATTATTTTTTAAGTAGGAATGTATTATGATCATGAAAGTAAATTTTAGTCAAAAACAAATAAGCAATAATGAATTGTTCATTTTTACCCCTGTATAAAAAAATTAAAAACAATAAATCTGAAAAAACTATATAAAATCTTTATTATAAAAATATTAATGCGGTGTCCCCATTTAATATTAATGAGAAAATTACTTTTAAAAAGTTAATAAATAATTATTCGTAATTTTCTTTGCTAATATCATCATAAAAAGATCTAATCTTCTCTGGACTTACGGGACCTATCCAGCAAAGATACCCAGATCAGGATTTCGTCTACGGTCATGTCTTAGCCCATCTAGATCGTACCTTCTATAATGTGATTATAATTTACATAATGTCTCACCAATTCAATAATTAATTCTGATTCTCAGCAAACCAACCATTTTTCTTTGATGCAAGTGTTTAACATTTATTATTGTGACCATTGACTCTTTTTTTAATTCTTTTATTATACCCCTCTTCGCAAAACACTATTTACACTAATAATCAGCTTATGGGTTTTTTTTTTCCAGTTGTAATTATGTCATTTAATGTTAAATTTATTAGGAATTGAATTTTTTTTTTTCTAATTTAATATTTATGAGGTTATCTCAATCTTATGACGTATACCTCAAGTTTGATGGTTGACGAGTTTTTTTTCTTTTTCTAATTGATTTTTTTTCAATCTCATTTGTTACCACTAGATTGAATTAAAATTGAATTTCATGGTTTATTTTGTTTGTTTTTTATAAGGTTTTTCTCATTTTTTGACCTAGATTACAAGTTTGATAGATTAATCCGGGTCGACTCGAGTTCGTTTTATATGTCATTTATTCACTATAATTGCATCTTTTTAACATTGGAATGATTAAGAATTAAGTTTCATGATTTATTTTATTTTACTTTCAATTGGATTAACCTGGTCTCATGATCAAGAATGCAAGTTTGGTAAGTTAACTCGAGTAATTTTTTAATGAATTTTATTATTTAATATTGAGTTTATTGAAAATTAGGTTTTATAATTTGTTTTAATTTGTGTGGTTGCAAGTGTTTGATATTAATGACTATTAGCATCCAATTCTAGATTTTTTTTTTAAAAAAAAACCCTTAAAAAAAGACATCAATGATGTATTGTGAAGATTTATTGCACTGAGAATCGCAACTGTATAATGATGTTTTTCCCCAAACATTACAAGCCAAAAGGTGGAAATTAGAGAGCAAATTTAAGTTTTAGGTTTGAGATAATCTTATAAGAACTAAATTAGAAAAAATATAAAATTTAATTCCTAATAGATTTAATATTGAATGACATAATTAAAACTGAAAACAACATAAGTTATTTTTTTTTTAAAAAGCACTATTATAATTAATATTGTAAATAGTGTTTTGTGATAAGGGATATAATAAGCAAATATAAAAAATCAATGATCACAATAATAAATGTTAAACACTTGCATCAAGGAAAAATGGTTGATTTGCTAAGAATAATTAATTATTGAATCGGCTGAGACATTATATAAATTATAATCACAGTAGAAGTTACGATCTCAGATGGTGTGTTTGAGTGGCATATTGCATGGAGCTGTGTCAGAATTCCAATTTAGACAATTTCGTGTCTGAGAATTCGCTTCAAAATGTATTTAAAAAAAATAAAAAAATTATTTCTATGTTTTAATTTAAATTATTTTTTGATGTTCTTACATCTTATCAAAAAATAATTTTAAATAATAAAAAAATATTATTTAAAATATTTTTTTAAAAAAAAGTTTTATTTTAAAAGCAGTTAAAAAGAAGTTTTTGTGTCCATTTGCTACACGCACGCTTGACAACCTTCCGCGGCATCAACTTTCCAAAGAAGAAAGTACCGAAAGCTGAGCCTCAACTTGCATCAGAGCGAGCCATGCATCTTTGCTTTCCTTGCCTGGATGACACCCAGAAAGTCTTTCGTGTCTCGGCCTCTTTTCCTCCTTTACTAAAGTAATCTGAAAGTTCAGTATTTTCTTTTCTTTTCAAAATCCTTCTGCGAAGTAGCCGAAGCCTAAAATGAACTCGATCCTTTCAGTACGATAAGGTCCGTTCATACATCCCACCCACCAGAAGAGAAGAAAAGGGAAAAAAGAAATTATATAGTCAGTGGTCAAAATTTGAGACTAAAAAATTTGTTTTTTATGTAGTTATTAATATGATGGTTACGGAAGATTTATATAGTTTTTAATTTTAGAGTCCGTGAGATTAGTCGAAGTGCGTCCGTGGTTACTAATATAATAGTCTCTGGAGGCTTATATAGTTGTTAATTTTAGAGCTTATAAGATTAGTCGAGATATACGCAAATTGACGCTAACACACGTGGAAAAAAAAAGTGGGGGGAAGGAAAGATATTGGGGGTCACGTTGCTTGGGAAGTTTGATGCATCCTTTTTATGTTTAGGCATTTGAGAACCTCCACTGAAGATCTCGTTGTTTTAGCTACAGAGTCACCACTGCATGTGCTATCTCGATTTAAATAAAGCTAACAGCATTGCGAGAGCCTAAATTGCCCGATTTAGTATCCCTGTTCTCTCTCTCTCTTTCAATCTTCTTTTTAAGGAATCGTGAGAAGCCGTTCGTTTAAAAGAATAATTGAGGTAGATATGATTATTTTAATAATATCCAAATACTTTTAATTACTCTATTTTAAAGTACATTAATATATAAATGACACTAGTTTTGCCGGTGCGGCACAGTTGCAAAAACTGCTTTTCTCGTGTAACAGATGTAAAAACAATGGTAAAGCTGCCCCTTTAAAAATGTCCAATGCCCAATCGTTTTTCAAGAAGCTGCTTTGAATGATACAAAAGCAGCTTTCAAGCCCTCAGCTGATACGTGTCTTTGTGAACGTTTATGGCATGACTTAAAAGTATAATTGTCGGTCCCCTATTTTCTGCAGAGGAGTATCAACATGCATGGGGGATAATTTGATCATTTTCTATCAAATTTATCCTTTTTTAATAGTAGTAATAATAATAATAATAATAATAATAGGCTATTTGTTTTTTTATAAAAAAATACCAAAGTATAATTGAATAAACTCATCCCAGTATGTAATCAAATAAACTGGTAATCATTTATGTGAATGATTTATTTTTTTTAAAAATAACAAAAAAAGTAAATTAGAAAAATTAAAAGACAGATGTAGGCTTAAATACCTACTATTGCAATACGAGTTATTTACTCGGTTGTATTCAATGAATCTATTCATAAACATGTACAAGAAATGAAAAAAAAAACATAAAATTTATTGAATAAAATAAAACAAAAACAAAAATTATGAAAGGCCACGCATATTCAAAATATTATAAAAAAATAAATGTTTTTGATATTAAGATAAACTTAATCTGTATAAAATATTGTGTATTTGTTTCAAAATCTATGGCATATCATCTATGTTTGATGTTTTTTTCATCTCGATCTCTGTTTTTTCAATCATATTATTTCTTAAAAAATCAAAATCAATAAGTCTTGAATTAGGATAAAATAGCTAACAAAAATTGAGTAAATAAAAAAAAATAACATTTTTTCCTACAACCTATGCACAATAATACAAGAGGGAATGAACAGTGCACAACTAAGAAGTAAATCTCCGACTTTATTACCCCCCCCCTGATTATTTACATCATTCTAATAACTGGTTTATGTACCATATATAACCTCGCATTTATCAAGAGGATTTTATGACGGCTCCAGCCAATAGCATTATGCCACGTGGCTGAGCACGAGCAGATTGCTGCCCCATGAAGCTTTCTTTTTTCCCTGCACTTTATCACCCACCTTCACCCCACTCCCAGAAGGCATGCAAACCAAAAGCTTCTATATAAACCACTCCGAGTTGGTTGTGCATTCCTTCATGTCAAGCACTGCGTTTTTAAAATCTTCTATAATTCAGTACCATCTGAGATTTTCTTCTTCCTTTCAGCTTATCAGATCCAAATTTTTTCAGACAACTTTTTAAGAAAATCATGAAGAAAGCTTCTGTTTTCTTGAAACAGATAATGTCACTGTTGACTATTAAGAGCAAAACAAGTGCACTTAAAACGCGCGCAATAATGTTCTCTTTAATGAGGAGCAAGAAGGTTCGGGTGGGCTCAATCTCTCACAAGATTCACAGTATTCTTGGCCAGACTGACAGGGAAAGGAAAGACGACGACGACGGGGACCAAAGCAAGGCCATAGTTCTCTACAGCAATGCCATGGCCAGCGAGTCACTTTCGGGTTGCTCACAGATTGCGGACAGGGACGATGATCGAGCTAACAATCATCATTACTATGACGACGATGATAAGCTTACGCACTCGTTATCTGAGGAAGAGAACTTCGATGACCCGGGTGGTTCCGTCATTGATTTGGTGAGGAATTCCAAGGAGGATGGAAAAGATTTCAGCTTGGAAGATGAGATTGATCATGTTGCAGACTTGTTCATCATGAGGTTTCACAAACAGATGCGTTTGCAGAAGCTGGAGTCATTCAAGAGGCGTCGAGAGGCGCTTGAGAGAAATGTTTAATGGCAAACAATCAGATTCATGATCAAGTAATGCTTCTCTTTTCCTTTTCAGATTGCTGCTGAGTTAGCTGCCATTTCAGCTAACAATCAAAGGGTATGTGCAAGCAGGAATAAAAAAATATGTCAGGTAGAAAAAAACAATGTATGGCTAATGCGCTGGGGATTCTCGAGAACTTTTGTTGGGAGAATCCGAGTGGCTTAGAATATATATGCTCTATTTCCCAAGAATAATAATGTGATTTATACATTAAATTAAAAGCTTTGGGTATTTTGAACCCTTGGATTTTAAATTCAGGCGGCGAAGGAAAATATGTGTCGTTGGCAGATCTCAATAAAATAAAAAATAAAAATATATAATGTATTTAGACCTCCGTAAATCAGATCTGAATTATCAACTTATTTTCTGGAGAGAAAGATGCCTGCTATTTATATTTCGCGTCCAGTTCATGGGCGGGTCTATCCACGTCAATATGAAGATCTGGTGACATTGTATTTTTATATCTATCTCGACTCTCAAGGATTTCAGTGGCATGGTCAAGGTTTTTGTATATATCTTATTTAGTGTAGAAATAAATTAACAACCCGAGATAAATTTCATTTTATTCTGAATCTCGGTCAATTATAGATTTCTCAACCAAATTCTAGCCCAGATGTTATAGTTTTGTTCCGCCTATTTTGTTTTATAAGTATTTTTTAAAATTATATATATATATATATTTTTAATTTTATTATTCAATACTTATTTTATTAGATATTAAACTCCATATGTATTTTTTATTTATGATTAACTCAATTTTATAACCCATATCACAGATTTAACGAGTTAAGATAGTTGAATAATTTTTTCTGTTTATTTTTTTTACATTTATTTGATTATAAATCAGACTTTATCATTTATTTTAATCCAAAACAAACATTTTTTTTTAAAGAATCAAACCATCTCACTTGTATAGCAAAATATGAATCTATCATTTGAGTTCCTATACGCTATTCTTGGCTCTTGAATTGGCTTGATTGAGCTGGCAATTTCATAAAAATAAAAAAATTCTTTATTTATAATTAAACCTGAGCTCACTCGTCAGAATTAAGAAAAAAATAAAAGCAATTCAATCATTTTTTTCTGGTGTCAAATTGCCATCGCTGTTTGTGATTCCTTGAGGCCTTCCCAAAATCAAATTTAATATACGGGCTTTCAAGTCCAACGTTTCTGCAATGGGCTAAAACATACTCTGGCCTAACCCAGAATTAAGGATGGATCTGGGCTCTATAGCTAATAAAATAGTCCAGACCCAGAGTGCGGCCACGTATGCCAAACTGGCGCCAAAACCTCCCGCCAAAACAACGCCCCGCCATAAGTACAGTGCGGCGCTGAGAAGAAAGAAGTTCCCCAAATCTTGCATTTCCAGAACCCCCCCGGTAAAAAGAGGTAATGGCGTCTGGCAATTCCGGAAATCCACCTTCATCGCCGGATTCACCAACCACATCTGCAGGATTCAACACCGATCAGCTTCCTCACAACACCAGCCAGAACTACACCGACGATGACGACGAAGCCGCCGTTGATCCCCACATCCTCCCTGAAGAGCCTGAAGAGCCCGATGAAGAAGAAGAGGAAGGAGAGGATCTATTCAATGACAATTTTATGGAGTCAGTTTTCTAATTATTGCTCTTATTATGATGATGATTATTTGCTTAGTGTGTGAATGTTTATTTATACGTGGGGTGAAATGTAGTGATTATCGGAGAATGGATGACCATGATCAGTATGAGCCCGTGGGGCTGGACGAATCGTTTGAGGATGACAGGGAACCTGATCAGGTGATTCAGGATCGAAGGGCGGCTGAGGTGGAGCTTGAAGCTCGTGATGTTAGATTCTCGAATCGGAAGCTCCCTCAGCTTCTACATGACAATGGTATCTTCACTAATTTGTAGCTACAGTGCAACCCCCCCCCCCCCAAATTAGCGGGTTTTTTTTTTTTTTAAAAAAAAAACAATTTTAGTTTCTTTTCTCCCTCTCTCTCTTAAGTTAGTTGTTATTATTATAACTAATTGAGAGGTTTATAGATTCAAGTTCAACGCGATCTATGTTTTTGAAGCTGCCTGTATCATAGTTTATAACTTAATTTCATCAGATGTCATTGTGCTGCGCCTCTGTTTTTTACGTTGTTGAGTTTTGTTTTTGTGGGATATTTTGTGCCTGAATTATAATTAGAAGATAGAGATTTTTGTTATATAAAAAGTTTACGTCTTCAATTAACGAATATGAGCTGATGTGATTATGCGATACGCATTTTATTTACACATTATGTGCATTTTAAAATTTTAGCCTTTCACTTTTCGCATAGCATGTCAATGATACTTGAATTGTTTTTTTGTTTTGGTGAAATTCAAATTTTATTGCTTGTTCAGAAACACGCTAAGAGAGTTGTTCATGATTGGAAATTTGATTGCAGATACGGATGATGACAGCTACAGGCCTTCAAAAAGGTCTAGAGCTGATTTCAGGCCTCCAAGAAGCTATGATGATGTTGATACTGATGATGGTTTGCAGAGCTCACCAGGTAGATCGCAGAGGGGGCATTCAAGGGAAGATGTGCCCATGACTGATCAAACAGACGATTACCAAGATGAGGTGATGAACAGTATTATTAATCTTTTCGCTTCATTTTGAGGGAATTTGTGCTGTTTCATAGGAATCATTATGCTATTTTTTTTTTCTCATTACCAAAGTGATCCCTATGTAGGACGAGGATGGCGATGAAGGCGAGTTTGAGATGTACCGTGTCCAAGGAACTCTCAGGGAGTGGGTTACCAGAGATGAAGTCCGTCGTTTCATTGCCAAGAAGTTCAGGGAATTCTTACTTACATATGTGCATCCAAAGAATGAAGATGGATATTTTGAATATGTTCGACTAATAAATGAAATGGTGTCAGGTGAAACATCTGTCAAATGCGATCTTGTGATTTTGATTGTGTAAGCTGTACAATTTATGGATTGACCAAACCCTTGCTGCTGTTAGTCATTGAACTTATTTAATGTTCTGCAGCCAATAAGTGCAGCTTGGAGATTGATTACAAACAATTTATTTATGTCCATCCCAATATTGCCATCTGGCTTGCTGATGCCCCTCAATCTGTCCTAGAGGTCATGGAAGAAGTGGCCATGAAGGTTGTCTTTGATTTACATCCTAACTACAAAAATATCCACCAGAAGATCTATGTCCGCATCTCCAACTTACCAGTCTATGATCAGATCAGAAACATTAGGTATTGTTAATTACTTAGATTTTTGACGTTTTCTCCCCATTCCAACGAGGTTTAAACTTTGTACATTGTGTTTTTCAGGCAGATTCATTTGAACACTATGATTCGTGTTGGGGGAGTTGTGACTAGGCGATCTGGTGTCTTCCCTCAGTTGCAGCAGGTAAAATATGATTGCAACAAGTGTGGAGCAATTTTGGGGCCGTTCTTTCAAAATTCTTATTCGGAGGTCAAGGTTGGCTCTTGCCCTGAGTGCCAATCAAAAGGACCATTCACTGTTAACATTGAGCAGGTAAATATCTCATATCTGTCCAATTTTCTCCCTTCCCTTGCTGAAATGTTTGAGAGGGTGAAGAAATTATCGATAATCTTGTATTTCAGGTATTCTGTGTTGTATTAGTCTCAGTTGAGTATCTTTGTATGCTTGTCCCAATAACCAGAAATAATATGATCTCAATACATTTAACTAGTTTCAACGAGGTTATTTTTCAGTTGTATGGAGTAGATTCATGGACTTGAAACTCGTTGACATAGTTTTCTAATCCTTGCTGCAGACAATATACAGGAATTACCAGAAGCTTACACTCCAAGAAAGCCCTGGAATAGTGCCTGCAGGTCGGCTTCCGAGATACAAGGAAGTGATACTGTTGAATGATTTGATTGACTGTGCACGCCCTGGGGAAGAAATTGTAGGACCCCTTTCTCGGACTAGCTTGTTTTTGCTTGCTGTTTTCTTTGTGGCTGCTTCCTAATTTTTTTCATGTGATGTATTTCTCAGGAGGTCACTGGCATATATACAAATAATTTTGACTTGTCCTTGAACACAAAGAATGGGTTTCCTGTCTTTTCCACTGTAATCGAAGCAAACTATGTCACAAAGAAACAGGATCTCTTTTCTGCGTACAAGCTCACTCAGGAGGACAAAGAAGAAATTGATAAGTTGTCAAAAGACCCAAGGATAGGGGAAAGGGTGAGTTTCCTTTGTTTTCTTTTGTGTAGACCACGGGTACTGTTATATCATAAAAACACTACTAATGATTACATTCTTGAACTGATTTTTCAGATTATTAAGTCCATTGCCCCATCCATCTATGGACATGAGGACATTAAAACTGCATTAACTCTGGCTATCTTTGGGGGCCAAGAGAAAAATGTTGAAGGGAAACATCGGCTGCGAGGAGACATCAATGTGCTTCTCCTAGGTGATCCTGGCACGGCAAAATCTCAATTTCTGAAGTAAGACCTATGCTTAGACAATTCTAAAAGGTCTCTTTCTAGAGATAGTGTAATGGTGATGGTGCTTTAACGAAGGATGATTTTTTTTCAGGTATGTTGAAAAAACTGGACAGAGGGCTGTGTATACTACTGGTAAAGGGGCTTCTGCTGTTGGTCTAACAGCTGCAGTGCACAAGGATCCAGTGACAAGAGAGTGGACCCTTGAAGGAGGTGCCCTTGTTCTAGCTGATAAAGGTATATGCCTGATTGATGAGTTTGACAAGATGAATGATCAGGACAGGTATGAAAACGTTTGTTTATTTGGTAATCTGAGTTCTTGTTACTGTTCCTGTTGTGAGCAATAAAGATTTACCCATGATCAGGGTGAGCATCCATGAAGCAATGGAGCAGCAGAGTATCAGTATATCTAAGGCTGGCATTGTCACTTCTCTCCAGGCTCGGTGCTCTGTTATTGCTGCTGCAAATCCTGTTGGAGGAAGGTATTCAATTGGATAAATTTGTTTAGTTTCTAAAACTGAAAATTGATCAAGGAAAAGCTCGCCGAGTTTTTTTCCACTCATGTTATAAAAATCAGGTAGACCAAATGTGAAAAAAATTGAATTTGCAATAAGTTGTCAAATGCTAACTTATTTCAATCAACCTGACAGATACGACTCCTCCAAAACATTTTCACAGAATGTCGAGTTGACAGATCCCATCGTTTCTCGTTTTGACATCCTCTGTGTTGTTAAGGTAACTCTTCTACAAATTCTGATTTAGCTTCCTTACATGTCTACTCAATCTTACCAGGAAGGAAGTTTGATTGAATGCAGGATGTGGTTGACCCCGTGGCAGATGAGTTGCTTGCAGAGTTTGTAGTTGATAGTCATTTCAAATCACAGGCCAAGGGTGCTAATATAGATGATAGGTCCTATAGCGAGTCTCAGGAAGATCAAGCCTCTGCCAGGCCAGTTGATTCAGAGGTGGCGTGCTCAAGCTCTTACCAACCTCTTCTTTTGGCTGTTTGTTATCTTTTCCCTTGTTTTTAATCATAGAGAGATTCTCCATCTTGTTTCAGGTTCTTTCTCAAAATTTGCTGAAAAAGTACATTACCTATGCGAAGTTGAACATATTCCCAAGGTTTCATGATTCTGATATGGAAAAACTCACGCAAGTTTATGCTGAGCTGCGGAGAGAATCTTCGGTGAGACTTATTGCTCTTGTTTCTCGATGATTTTTGAGTGGCAATACTGTATTAACAATCTCATGACAGCATGGACAAGGTGTACCTATAGCAGTGAGGCACATAGAATCAATGATACGGATGTCTGAAGCACATGCCAGAATGCACCTCAGACAGCATGTCACTGAAGAAGATGTGGACATGGCAATAAGTGTTTTGCTAAATTCATTTATTTCGACACAAAAATACGGGGTTCAGAGGGCTCTGCAAAAGGTACGTAAAGAAATTGTTGTTTTCTTTTACAAAACCTTTTGTTCTATATGTTGTCTGCACTTCTTGACATGCTACTATTACCCACATCAGTTCCCTGATTTACTTTAATTTCTCTCTGTTGACAGCTTTAATAATACTCGACATCTTTAATGTGCTACTGTTAGAAATAGGTTGGAAATAGATGAATGGAAATATGTTTAAAGATTCGGCTGCTCAGTGGTCATTGTGGTTACTAGACTTTTAGATTTTCAATGATGATATTTTCAGCTCTATTTTGTTTCTCGTGCTTCTAACTGGATTATGTTGCACTTAGAATTCCCTGCAAATAAAAAACATATCAATTTTAAAGCTTTTGGATTTGCATCCCTGAACTGTTGGATATCTTTGTGTTGCTCACCATTCGCCTATGGCTCAACCAGTTCAGTACTCTATTCACTACAGCTGCTACATGCATCTCACGACACGTTAAATGCGTTGACCAGGGGAACTAGCTGATTACATAAAATTTCGTGTTTTTCGAGGTAGCTAACTGAAAATAATTGATGTACTATTGCAGAGTTTCAGAAAGTACATTACTTACAAGATGGATTACAATAGAATGCTTCTCAATCTTCTACAAGAGCTTGTGAACAGAGCAGTGCGCTTTGAAGAAATCATTTCTGGCTCGACGTCAGGGCTTGCCCATATAGACGTAAAAGTGGATGATCTGCTGAACATGGTAATGGAAACCGGCCGGCATTTTGGGTTTGCCTATTTCCTCACAAAAGGGCTGTACCTAGCATTGATTATCATTGACCTCGAGTTTTGATGTGTTTTTTGCAGGCTGAAGAGCGCGGGATCAGTGATCTTAGACCCTTCTTCTCGAGCACTGATTTTTCTGCTGCCAATTTCAAGCTGGATGAAGAACGACGAATGATCAGACATCTCCTTCCAAGACACTAAACAGTATCAGAATGCGTTGCCCATCATTAGATTAGGTTTTTTATTTGTCATTTATTTGGTATTTCAACAGTGTTTATGGTTGGTATTTGAGGAGCAACTAAAGTAATGATTATCTCCCTTGTGAGTTTTCAGAAAGATTTCTCCTGCAATCTCTTTGAGATGAAGAATAACATGTGAAAAGGCACTGGTATGAATCGCAGGAGGAGCTCAAATACGATATGCACATCTCAGAGAACCAAAAGTAACCGATTTCTCGAGAACTAAACCTAAATTCAAACAAGTAATCCGTGGTTTTGTCTGAAATAATTTTAGTTTTCATTCTCTTGTGTCCGACATTGCGTAAATGCGATGGATGCATGCTGTGAATCCATAGAAGACCTATAAGTTGAATTTCTGGCCTCAAGGCCCTGCTAGTCTCAGATCACGATCGCCTTAATGCCTTGCTTCGGCTGCAGCGCAGAGGATTCGGTAGCCCCACCCTGCTCGATTGACTGTATGTGTTAAATGTGGAAAAAGTATATTGCTCTGCTCTATGTTTACTGTAATACAGGAGGTAATATATACATAATGAAGGGATCACAATTCCTATACAATAGCTAAGGATCCCGAATATCTGCTAACATTTACTACTAACGGTACACTAGCTTATATATAAGGAAAGCAAATAACGGTACAATAGTTTATATAAGGAAGGCAAATATTCTGCTGTCAATACTCCCCCTCAAGTTGGAGCATGGAGATCCGTAATGCCCAACTTGCGTGATAATGCTTGAAAAGGTGTTTGTCCTAAGGCTTTTGTGAAGATGTCTGCCAGCTGACTGTCACTAGGGACGTGCTTGGTGGAGATGAGGCCGGCTTTTAATTTTTCACGAACGACATGACAGTCAATTTTGATGTGTTTGGTGCGTTCGTGAAAAACGGGATTCTGGGCAATGTGTAGAGCTGATTGGTTGTCACAATGTAAAAGCATAGGTTGGGAATGGTGGATACCAAGATCATGTAAGAGTGTTTTAAGCCATGTGAGTTCACAAGTGGTGGAGGCAAGAGCCCGATATTCAGCTTCAGCGGATGAACGAGAGACTGTATGTTGCTTTTTAGTGCGCCAGGAAATGGGACTGGTGCCAAGTTGAATGAAGAAACCAGTCGTGGAGCGACGAGTGAGTGGGCAACTGGCCCAATCCGAATCAGAGTAGGCCGATACTTGAAGAGTATTGATGGTAGGAAAATATAAGCCTTGGCCTGGAGAGGACTTGATGTAACGAAGGACACGGACAACAGCATTGTAATGGGACTGTCGTGGTTGATGCATAAACTGGCTCAAAAGGTTGACGGAGAACACAATGTCAGGACGAGAGATAGTGAGATATATCAATCGTCCAACAAGGCGGCGGAAAATGCTGGGATCGGAAAGCAAATCACCATCAGTATTGTTGAGTTTGAGATGTTGTTCCATTGGAAAAGAGGAGGGCCGAGCACCAAGATGACCACTATCATTGAGAATGTCAAGAGCATATTTGCGTTGATTAAGGAATATGCCATCTGGAGATCGAGCAATTTCAAGGCCAAGGAAATATTTGAGTGTGCCGAGATCCTTGATTTTAAATTGTTGAGCAAGCATGGCTTTGAAATTGTTGATATCGGTGAGATCATTTCCTGCCAAGAGAATATCATCAACATAAATAAGGATAAGAGTAAAAGACTGTCCTCGTGTGCGAGTGAAGAGAGAGTGATCCGCCTGTGATTGATTAAAACCCGCAACAAGTAAAACAGAAGATAACTTAGAGAACCAGTTTCGAGAAGCCTGTTTGAGGCCGTAGAGGGATTTCTGAAGATGACAAACACGAGTATCCATGTTTTTGAAAAAGCCTGGTGGGGGGGTCATATAAACATCTTCATCTAGGTTGCCATGGAGGAAAGCATTATGGACGTCCAGCTGAAAAAGATGCCAATAGCGAGCTGCTGCAACTGCAAGAACACATCTAACAGTAACAAGTTTAGCAACAGGAGAAAAAGTGTCATGGTAATCCAAACCTTCTACCTGAGTATATCCCTTGGCCACTAAGCGAGCTTTATGTCGCTCTATGGATCCATCAGCCCGAAATTTTGTTTTAAAAACCCATTTACAACCAATTGGTGTTTTATCGGATGGAAGAGGTTGAAGGGTCCAAGTATTGTTTTCTTCTAATGCTTGAATTTCAGCTGCCATGGCGTCACGCCAGTGAGGGTGACGAACAGCTTCAGAATAGGAGGTGGGATCAGGGTGATGAGAAAGAGCAGAGAGAAAAGCAATATGTTTGTTAGTAAAACGTTGATAAGATAAAAAAGATGAAAGGCAATGAGCTGTACCTGAGGAAGGGCGTGAACCGAGTGAAGCCGTGGATGACTTTTGGAAGGGATGACAGATATAGTCTTCCAAATAAGTGGGACGGGTTACAACCCGTTTTGGTCGTGTGGGAAGCTGTGGAATAGATGATGTGGGAGTGATTTCATGCGAGGAGGGAAGGAAGGAGGATTGAGTGGGCTGGTTGGGAATTGAGGAGGATTGATTGGGCTGGTTGGAAATTGAGGAGGATTGAGTGGGCTGGTTCGGAAGTGAGGAGGGTGGAGTGGGCTGTTCAATAATGTTGTAGTGTGGAATTTCTGGAATCGGCAGGGGAATGACCGAAGAAGGCTCAGGAGTAGGATTCATGTGATGATAAGGAAAAATGTTTTCTTCAAAAGTAACATGACGTGAAATGAAGATTTTTTTATGGTCAAGGTCGTAGACGCGATAAGCCTTATGATGGATGGGGTAGCCTAAGAAAACACAACGTAGAGCACGAGGAGAAAATTTATCGCGATTTTGGCGAGTGGTTTGCGCATAGCATAAACACCCAAATACTCGTAAATGTGTATATGAAGGTTGTTTTTGAAAAAGCAGTTCATAAGGTGATTTATGATTAAGGCGGGGTGAAGGAGTGCGATTTATCAAATAAGTAGCCGTGAGAATGCATTCACCCCAAAAAGAAATGGGAAGGTGGGCTTGAAAACGTAAACATCGGGCCACATTAAGAAGGTGGCGATGTTTACGTTCGGCAACACCATTTTGTTGAGGTGTATCCACACATGTGCGTTCGTGAAGAATGCCATGATCATGAAAAAAACTTTGAATTTTATTAGATAGAAATTCTTGACCATTATCAGTGCGCACATGCTTAATAGTGCAATTGAATTGATTTTTAACCATTGCACAAAAATTTGTAAAGCAAGTAAAAGTTTCCGATTTCATACGCATGAGGTAGACCCATGTAGTACGTGTGTAATCGTCCATAATTGTTAAGAAATAGTGGGCACCTGTATGTGAAGCGGTAGGATAACCACCCCATATATCACAATAAATACGATCAAAGCAAAAAGTACTCTTATTTGAGTTCAAAAGGAAAGGTAGCCGAGTGTGTTTTGCTCTAGCACAAACATCACAAGGCAAATGAGATTTCATAATATTTAAAGTTTTTGGAATACTTGAGATAGAAGGGTGACCAAGTCTTTGATGCCAAAGAGTAGAGTCAGGAATGCGTTGAGAATTTAAAACGGAGGCAGAAAAAGGTTTGTAGTGATAAAGTCCATCCCGTACTTCACCCGTTCCAATCAGCTTCCTCGTGGATAGGTCCTGAAAAACACAAAAATCAGAAAAAAAAATATTGCAACACAGTTGAGAGTACGGGTGATTTTGCTGATGGACAATAGATTGAATTTAAAAGATGGAACATATAAAACATTAGGAAGAGATATTTCAGGAGAGATACGTAATGTGCCAATATGTGTGATTGAGACTATGTCACCATTAGGAAGTGTAATAGGGCATGATTGATTAAGTGGTTGAGTATTATCAAGAGATAAAAAATTTGAAGTCATATGATCCGAAGCTCCGGAATCAATTATCCATTCACTGTCAGAAACAGATGCAGAGTGACAAGAGACGAGGTTACCAGCAAAGTTGGCAGAATTCATGTTCGTGGGCGATAAAAATTCCAAGAGACGATTGTATTGATCACTTGTGAGGCCAGGGATAGTGATCTCAGAAGCGGTTGAAGAACCAGTCACGGTGTTTTCAGCCTTTGAGGAACCGATGACGCTGTTTGCTGTCTTTGATGGACCAGAAATTGCTCCGCGAGATTGAGACCTGTTGTTGGGAAATCCATTGAGCTTGTAACAGTGGGCTCTCCAATGACCATCACGGTCACAATAATCGCATTTTGGGCGACCACGTCCTCGCCCTTTATTATCAAAACGTTGAGATGGGTGACGGGGAACCACCATAGCAGCAGAATCGGTTGGGATGTTGGGAATATGAAGAAGACGTTGCTTCTCTTCTTGATGCAAGGTAGAATACACCTTGTTAACAGGAGGTAAAGGATCCATGGCTAAAATTTGGCTTCGAATCGAAGCATAGGATTCATGTAACCCCATTAAAAACTGAAAGACACGTTCAGTATCTTGCATGCGATTCAACTCTGTCAAGATGCCACAGGTGCATTGTGGTGTGGGAGTGAGTACGGCCAGTTCATCCCAATGGCCTTTAAGTGTTGTAAAATATGCAGAGATAGACATGGTGCCTTGGGTGAGAGTGGCAATGTCACGCTTTAGTTTGAATAACCTTGGGTTGTTGCTTTGAGAGAATCGATCCTCAAGGTCGAGCCACACATCTCGTGGACATGCATGGTAGATTAAACTGTTAACTATGGATTTATCAATGGAGTTAAGGATCCATGATAAGACCATGTCACTGCAACGTTCCCATATCTGAATTTCTGCTGCAGAGGATGTTGGCTTGGAGAGGGTACCATTAACAAAGGCCAATTTGTTTTTGGCATTCAAAGCCATTTTCATGGCTCTCTTCCAGGTGGGATAATTATCACCATTGAGAAGAGTGGAGACCAGAATGGAACCTGGATGATCTGCAGAATGAAGAAAATATGGTGAGGATATATCTGTAGTAGATGGAGGTGTTAAAGGAGAGGCTGTCTGCCCAGAAGCTTGGCTGTCTGCGTTTTGATTGTCTGTGTTTGACATGATCAGAATTGAAAAAAAACTTTAGAGAAATATGCAGGGAACCAGCTCTGATACCATGTTAAATGTGGAAAAAGTATATTGCTCTGCTCTATGTTTACTGTAATACAGGAGGTAATATATACATAATGAAGGGATCACAATTCCTATACAATAGCTAAGGATCCCGAATATCTGCTAACATTTACTACTAACGGTACACTAGCTTATATATAAGGAAAGCAAAATAACGGTACAATAGTTTATATAAGGAAGGCAAATATTCTGCTGTCAATAGTATGCTCCAATTTGCATTGCTAGACTACATGGCAGCATAAAACCCACTCAACGACCTGCACACAATTTCATCTTCCACAGTGGGCATTTTGATCTAGAATCATGAAACATGAAAAACCCATTTTTTATGTAAAGTCTATTCATGATTTTATTAGTTTTCAGCAATGCTTAAAGAATCGCTCACCTGTATTTTGTCTATGGTGGATCCAGCACCGATCTAGCAGCTCTGCCAGTACCTCTGCGTGCCTTTCAATGCGATGCTTCCCAATAAAGGCTCTTGCCTCATCGAAAAGGCAAACACGAGCAAGAAGCAAGAAGAGATGCCATTGATTCGAAGTAAGACTTTCCTTCCTCAGCCATGCAGGCTGTAGTGCAACAATGTAGGACAGCGAAGCACGTGAATTGATCTATCAGCTCTGCTCTCTGGTCCCTCTCCATCCTGAGGGAAAATTCTACTCCAAGCTCACCTTTTCCATGCAAGCTAAAGCCTGGTAGTATCACAGTCCATGAAATACCATCCCTCTTCTTCATCCTTTCAAAAACTTTTAAAGCATGATCGACAAGTTCTGATTTGGCAAACATGTCCACAGTAGCGTTTTGAACAATAAGATCAGGGTCTATTCCATTTCTAAGTAAGTATCCGTGAATCGCTTCCCCGTTGTTGTGAGCTTCTGTTCTTGTTCTTGCGCAAGGCACGAAGAACACTGGAAACCGAAAGCGAGCCCGGTTTTATTCCATCCATATCCATCTATCGAAACAGTTTCGGGGCCACATAAAAAAAACATTATATGAAAAAATAATTGCTGAAAAATTAAACACACCCGGTATAATAAAAAAAAAATACAATTGAGGGATATTAAACAAAACATAGATGAAAAAATAATTTAATATATAAGCAATAATTTATATGGAAAGAAAAAAATGAGGACAATCGTTGTGGGCCTGATGGTTGGGCCACAAATCTGGACTCTCCTTGTCATATAGAATAATTTGGCATAAAAAATCAACTATTTTGATGAATAGAATTGTCACAATGACTTTCTCTCTGTAGGCCTGAATCAGGTGAGCCTTGCTCTCTCCTTGCACATAAAAGAACTGAAAAATGATGAAAATAAATTTTGACATCAAAATTATTTTTTCTACAATTAAAAGGACAAATCAACTAATAGATTAAAAAGATGAGGAGCTAAAATGTAATTTTTGAATAAATTTTAAAGAACCACCCATGTTACCTAAGTTTTTCACTTCAATCCTCTACTTTTTAATTCATCTCTCTCTTAAAAAAAAAAATTAAGAGAGTTTATATATTAGTATTGACATGAATTTATTGTGACGTCAAAAAATATTAAATATTCTCCTTTTTACATGTGGTAGGTCTTTTTAAAAAATAAATAAATTGAGATGCAGAATTTTAAGATAATATAATATATTTAGTCTTTACCAATAAAGTTCTCTTAATACATGCGGTGTGTCAAATTAAAAAACTGCATTTCACCCTAAACTATATATTATTATTTAAATAGTTTGTTTACTACATATCAATCATCTATTCGGTGAAAAATATATACGCAAAGAAAAAAAAAAGTCACGAAACGTAAATTCACAAAACTACAAGCCCAAATCACCAAAATAACTCGACAAAAGCAATCAAAATCAATGCCACCGGGCAGTCAAAAAGAATCAGCTTTATTAGGCAGCCTAAAATCCCAAATCCTATTGTATGGTCAGTCCACTACTGCGTACTGTATATATTATTATCTCACGACTCGCGGGGCTCTAGAACCAATCAAAAGAATTCACTGGTCAAGGTAAAAGAAAAAAAAGTAACTAGACAAGACACTAGTGTAGCTGGACCCATTGCATCAATAGGTTCAAACATAATATATCTAAATCCAGCATCGTACCTCCAAATTTGGTTGCTAATGGCCTCCTACGTCTCCATCTTCTAGTCGAATAATTTTAGTAGAAGACATGTATGATTGTATTTACTTGGGTAGACCGTATGAAACACAACTCATGACTCGTCAAATTAGAAGTTATTCTATAATCCCATTACTCCATCAAAAGAATAAGGTTTAGGGCCTATTTAAATCTTTTTATTTTCTACCACACATACTTTTCAAAGCATCTCTCTATAAAAATATCATTTCTCTATCTCTGTAAATATTCTTACGCAAACATCAAAGAATCTTCTAACTACCGTAAGAGACCTTTTTGCAAGCTATTTACTCTAATTAGGGTCATCCAAGCTTGGAAGAGTAAAACATATTGCTGTTTTTTGTTTTGTTTGCAAGCATTCATACCAACCAATCGCATTGCTGAGTGGTGATGAATGCTGACCATACATTGGCTGACATGCACCCACAACTTGCTGTTCCATCCATCCATCCATCCTGGGTTCTGGTGGAACAGACTTCCAAAATTGCCATAACAGGAGAAGCAGACAGCTTTGGATACGGTAAAGGCAGTAAAAACTAGGGCACAGAGGACGTGATAATGAAATGACGAAAGAATCGGTGGGTTTGGACTTTGAGTGGAATGTGTAGAGCACGTGTGGACGTATGAACCTGGTGGGGGCTCACAATGTTAGGTATATTTTGGGTTTGATTTTAAAAGTATTTTTTTGTTTAAAAATATATTAAAATAATGTTTTTTTATTTTTTAATAAATAATAATCTAAAAAATAAAAATAAATAATTATCATAAATATTTTAAAAATACAACACGAAACACTTTCTTAATAAATAATCCAGCAGACGCCCGCATACAATGTGGCAGGCAGTACCAGTAGTAGCATTTTCTTGTACAAAAACCATAAAGCTGGCTTTCTTTGACTGTTAATTTGTCGTCTTCTCCTTTTCAAATGAAAGGATCAAACTTCGGTCGCTCTTTCTTGCTTGTTGATCTTCTTCGAAGACCAATCAGTTCAGCAGTCTGCTAGCCAGCCCATATCCAGATACATCCTATCCATTCACTGTGGATTAATTGGAATCCACCATGACCATGTTTTATCTTTTGGGTCAAAACTCATAGCTCATCATGTGCAGAAGATATCATTATCACTTGTCTCTTTCTGACCTCATTTATTTTCTAACAACATATCGCCATTGTGTTTAGGAAATTATGGACTTCATTCACATACCACAAATGGGTCTACTTTCTTTCTTGCCAAAATCAGCTTTTCCTTTCTAATCGATTTCAGCTAGTTTAATTTATAAAACTTTCACAGCAGATTGCTGGTTAATTCCCAATCAATGCAACCTAGTTAACGTGATGAGAAAAATTGAACAGAGAGGAGTGTACATGAAATAATCAGAGAGATCTAGATGGAAAACTGAAACCCTTTACATTCGGTTCTTTTGTATGATCTAAGTATCACTAATTTTACACGGTACAGCAAGGGTGATGAAAACCCCAGAAAACAAGAGACTAGAAACAAACCTATGATCACTTTCTTGATCTAATATTGATCTTGGCTTTTAGAGAAGACCTGTTATGATGGTAAGGTGTTGAGAGAAGGTGTTGTTCTGATGGTGATCTTTGAGTACTCTTTTGTGCCACTTTAGACTGGGATTTCATCCTTCTCTTCATTCCAAATGAAGAAGAAAACCTTATCTTTTCACTCTCCCTTATCGTCTCCAACTTTGGTTTCCATTGGCGTGACCCAACAAGCTGCGTATAATCTTTCTCTAACTGAGGAGTAGTGCAAACTCTGCTTGTTGGTTTACAATTTCTTGAGCTCCCATCTTCTTCACTCTCCTTGACTTTACCTTCCTCCATCAATTGTGATAAGAACTCATCTGAAACACGTATCCTCAAACACCCATTTGGAGACTTTTGAATATCAAAAGGTTGGCAAGTGGCTGCCTTTTTTAGAAACGCGTTTCTTGAAGATGACGGTTGAGGCTGTAGCGAGGAGGTGGCGATGGAAGCTATAGTGACAAAAGACAATACAGATTGGAAGCAATGTTTAGGTAGAAGAAAGTATTTGTGGCCTAATTGAAGGAGGTCATTCTCAGAGAGAGCTGGGATCTTTTGGCCTATATAGAACGAATCTGAATGGCAAACCAAGTGTTTAGGAAACTCTACCATTAGCTCAGAAACATAGATTGGCCTGTCGTAGATCTTCACCAGCCCATCCGATCTTATAAGCTTGATTGTCCCTGCCGGTGGCTCAGACTGGATCCGCAAGCATGATACAGGATTGCCCATCAAATGAAAACACCATGGGATGATTTGCAGATTCAAAAACCTTATACCCATTTCCACCCAAACAAGCTTTAGAGGCAACAATACAGAGGAGGGAGAGAGACGTGTGTATGATGAGTAAAAAATAGATGGTTCACTTTTGGTTCATCAGTAGATGATGATTAAATAGTAAGGTGTAATGGGAAAGGAAAAAGGTTTCTTTTTTATTTCTACTTGTTAGCTTTGCTTTACCTTTCGTGAGGTGTGGGTGTTTTTATACCCAAAAAAAAAATGGGGTTTTGAGAAAGGGTAGCTTGGTTTTTAGTGCGTGAGAGAGAGAGAGGAGGGAGACCCTGGAAAAGCCTTTTTATTTTTTAAGCACAAAGTACTTTGCATTTGTTTTTGTTGTGTTTGAAACTTCGACAACCAAAGTTTGACTGGATTCCCCCCCCCCCCCCCCCCCACGTCCTTTTCACCGAACGCCAATTGAGGCCACAAGAAAGTTTTTGAAATTTAGATCCCGCCTTTACCACTAGGTTTAGATGTGGTTTACAAGCATTCCAGACATTATTTTATTCAATTTTATTTTTTTATATTGTTTTGATATCAAAAATAATTTTTAAAAAATAAAATATGTAATATTTTGATGTATTTTTTTTAATAAAAAATACTTTAAAAAACAATTATTATCACTGTCAAATTAATACTTTAATGTACCTAACAAATTCCCGCACCCTACTTCTTGCCCGGGTTTGTGTCTATGAATTATTTTCAATTAATTTTATATTAATTATATCATTTGTTATTTATGTTATCTTATCCTAGTTTAAAAGATGATCTTGAATCACTAAAAAAAGTACGACCCCTATGTCTTGCAGAGAAATCCCTTATCCATTTTTGGGGTCTTTTACCAGTGCAACACATCATGTGGTCAAAAGTTTGGCTGAATAGTGTACACTAGAAACGTTTCAGAGAGATAACATACATAGGTTAAATACAATCATGTTTCTAAATATTGGTTTTGTTCACAATTTTTATTATGAATAATAATTGTTTTGTAAAAAATCAAAATTAATTTGGATATAAAAAATCAAATATATCAAAAGTAGATCCCCCATGATGACGTGTTACTACATCCCTTCTTTCTTTTCTTTTATTTACCTTGTAAGCTTATCTACTCTCTTTTTCTTGACCTTCAAGTGTTGAATTTTATCTTTTTTACATGCGAATTAATTTGCATGAGTCATGCATTTCAATTTATGCTTGATCAATTTTTTATTTATAATAGTGGGCTGTGTGTAGAATTAATATTTAGAAACACGACCGTGTTTAAACTATGCTATTTTCCTGAATATTTTCTAATTTAATTAGTAGAAAACATATTGTACAGCAGAATAATCTTATGCAGTCTTACTAGGCAAGACTGGAATTGAGGTAATATTTCATTTTAATTAACGGTACCGAAGATCTAAAGGCATGGTCGACGGTCATAGTCTTTTTATTATTATTTTTATAACAAGAACTTTGAATTCAAGATTTTCTGGAGGGATTAAATCGTATAGGAAGATATTTTAGTTAAAGACAAAAAAAATATATATATAAAATAGTAGATTTATCCAGGAAAGTATTATTATTATTTAGATTGCAGAAACAAAATTTCAGTAGAAAAAAGCTGTTCAAATTTATGATTTCTTGGAAGAATGGACTTCGAACAGTAATTATTTACAGATCGTTGATAAAAAATATATATATATATATTAAACCGATATATTTAGTAATATTTAAGAACACGGCTACTCATCGTCGTTCAGAGTCTCGATAACAATACGTGTGCAATTACAAAAAAAGAAAAAAAGAAAAAGAAAAACAGAAGAGAGATCCTGGTCCTGGTGAGCAAACCCAAAGCATATTCAGAGGCGTCCGTCCGTCCGTCCGTCCATCTGTCGTTCGCTTGCACGTCGATATCTACGTTTCTCATCTTGCTATAAATGTACGGTCCAAACTAATAAAACTAGATTATCACATAACTTTGTAGATAAACAAAGAATATCTCTTTTTTCTCTTCCCTGTCCTTCATGTGTTGCCGTGTCTGAGGAAACGGAGACAATTACATGCCACTGATCTCGATCGACGGAATCATCCCATTGACCATTCTCTACCGAGTCTGAGAGAACTTCGATACATATTATATACACTCATCAACATCCCAGGAGCTGTTCCTGAATTTCACAGCAATCAAAAACTTTATCCAATTAATTTATATATCACAATAAACAAAATCGAAAAGCTCCATTAATCGAAGCATTTAAATGCAGGATCTCTCTTGCATCTCCTTCTATTTTTTATTCCTGCTATTATTGGCGGGGGGTAAAAAAAAAAAGAGAAAGAAATTCAGAGCGAGTCACGATAACCATGGCATGATGGGGGGATGAAACAAATTAAGTGTGTCATGCATCATGACAAGAAATAAATTAATGCTTCTTATACAGCGCTATCTAAAACAATTCGTGTTTTTGTTTTATAATAATAATAAAAAAAAAGGATATATTTGTTATAAATCTAATGCTACCTTAGCACTCGATCTAGAAAGATTCCACGGGTTAAAGTTAAAGGGAGCTGGGAACGAGGGTAGCGTGGCAGCCTAGTGGTTCATAGCTGGTTATACATCCACCATCCTTGTCTTTGTTCATTGCTTGTGCATGGGACGGAGAAAAAAAAACTTTTCCTCCATCGAAATTGAGACACACTCAAAGACTCTCTGTTAATAATTAAAGTTATATGTTTTTTTATTATTATAGTCACATGTAATATTTTAAATCCGGCCGATACATGATATAAAAAATAAATACTAAAAATATATAAAAATGAACTTTACCATGATTTTGGTATTTATTTAAAATAGATTGTAGAGAGATAAATTCAATAAGATTTTTATTTTTAAAAATATATTATTCAAAAAATATATTGATAAAAAAATAAAATACGTGGATGTAAACAATTAGGTATAGATTCTTCAGGGGACGGGAAGCATATCCCCCACCCTTATCTGAATCCCCAACCCTCGTCCCATCACAGTAGGCGTTCTTGAATTTTTCATTCCTAGCTGGGAAAGTGAGATTCTGAAAAGTCTAGACTTCCAAGAGGCATAAACTCTTAGAATCTTACTTTTCCAAACCATACCATTTTACATAAAGAAGTTAGAATATGAATTTCTTAAAAGTCAATATTAATCAAATCAATAGAATATCATGTAGCATAAATAGATTTGAATATACATATATATATATATATATATATATATATATATGTATATTCAAATCTATTTATGCTACATGATATATAAACTCGGATCTAAAATGTGTTAAATTTGAATAATTATTTTCCACAAATATATGACCTCATTGTTCAATTATACTGAGAACAACCATAAAGATTGTAATATGCTGAGATATTTCTTTTTTTTAGGGAAAAATTGAACTATTTTTCAATGATATATTTCTTTTATTTTGGTTAGTATATCCTTCACGAGATCTTCATTTTAGTTTTGATTTAATATTTTAGGATGTGTTTGGAAGTTGAACTGCACTTCTGAAAAGTTTTGGGTTTTTTTATTTTATTTTATTTTTGTGTTTTTAGATGGTTTTAATGTGTAAATATTAAAAATATATATTTTTTAAAAATTATCTAATATATTTTCAAAATAAAATTATTTTAAAAAATAATCACCATCACATTCTTAAGCATGTTTTTAGAGTGCTATGATCTTACATTGTGTTATTTAAAGTTCGAGTTTTATATTGTAATAATTATGATAAATTATTGTTTGTTTTTGTTTTGAAAAATATTTAAACATTTATGAATGTTGTGATAATTTGTTTATAAAAGTTATATTTGAGGTTCGATGAAGGTTGAGAGTCTCCGTAGCCCCGTTCGTGCGTTGCGAGTCGAATTTCAGTGAGCAATGTTTACATGATCAGGTGCGAATAAAGTCATAAACAATAAAGATCATATCACAGCGCCACATGTAAGAGGACTAGTGGAGCATAGCAACGAGCTGCACACTGATCAAGACCGTCAATGCCTTCCGTATCTGCCACACTTCTTACCGAGAATTAACGTTGCGTACGACAAGGATTTGTGTCCCTCTCGAGTCGTCGTGACGCTCGGAGATCATTGCCAATTTATTTACGGAAGGAAAACCCTCTGGATACTGGAAAAATTAGTGATCGAATTGGGATTCATTCAACTGTTGACCATGTCCATGTTCCGAGGCAGAATGATCTGCTTGCATAACACGTTTCACATTCAAGTAATCACTGCAGAGAAACCAACATGAGCTCCCGATTTGGTCCAATTCTAACAAAAAGAACAAAAAAAAGATTCAAAACAAGAGAGTGATCTATCATGACCTAGAAGGTTTGGCATATCGATCTGGAATGAAAATATTACTGCTGGACGTTTGATGAAATACAAATTCTAATTTGTTAAATCATCGTTTACTATTCTAATTTTAGAGGAGTTTTCAAGAAATATTTACTTCTCACATTCTTTTGATTCTAGAATGGTGTTTGGAAATACGACAGTGATTGATTTTTAAAGTGTTTTTTAGTTGAAAAATATATCAAAATAATTTTTTTTTTTTAAAAAAAAAAATTATTTTTAACAACAGTATATTAAATGATATAAAAATAAACAAGGCAAAAATTTAAATGATATAAAAACACTAAAAACATTTAAAAACACTTTGAAATGCAAAAATAAACCAGGCTTGTCATAATGGAATCGTTAATAATAATAATAATAATCTTCTTCTCTGGCTTCAAGTTTCATGGCTCTCTGCCAGCACATAATAATAATAATAATAATAATAATAATAATTACATAGGAAAGGGAACCTCACCTCTTTATATTGAAACTCTCATGGTTTTTCTATTAAGACTTTAATTAGAATTTTTAATGCCCACACTCAATATCATAATAAACTCAATAAATTAGACCTAATTTAACTTGCTTTTCACACCACCTCAACGCTCATGAAGATGGTGCCTTCAAGAAAAATACAATATTCAGGACCACCTCGGGCACCTTTACGTTCACGGATAAGCTCTTGGTTCAAGGATATTGGTGCGAGGGAACTGATGGAGTCAAACTTTTTCGAGCCTGAATCTTCCACCTCTGGTGTTACGTATGACCCATCACCATCTTTGCCCTTCATGGGGTCTGGTCATTTGAGCATAAACACAGACCATCGCCCTCTCTCTCTCTACCCTTTCTCTCTCTTGCGAGAAATAGTTGTCTCAGCCAATCAAATTCTAAATGATTCCGAGTTCTATTCAAGAATAGTAATAGCAGTGGAGTAGCTAGTAGCTGTTAACTTGTTGATTGACTTGATGCTTCGACTTTTCTTCTTCATTTTGCGTGATGGACATGAAGGATTGTTGAAACTTTCCGCAAATCATTTGAAGAAAATTTATATATTTTTTATTTTTCTATTCAAGGTTGAGTCAGGATATGAAATATAATTTCTCAGAGGTATATGAAAAATCTATATATTCTTTTGTATATAGAGTTTTACATCCTAGTCACGCCTTACCATTCTTCCCGAGCATTGCTTTCTCAAACCTGTATAGGTTAAAATGAAGAGGTGGGGAGGTCCAACTTGACGTGTGAATAATGAAGAACGTGTCAAAAATGTCGTCGTATTCGAGAAGGGTTAGGTGACTGTAGCATTCACCGGATCTTAAGGGGATAGAAATCATAGAATCTCTACTTGAAAACAATCCAGACGCTGGGGATAGGGTCTGCCCAATCTTTGACCACAGCAGTGCACGTGTTTTTGCCTCTTACGTGGCTGATCAACACGTATGCCGGTATGAACTTCTTAATTCTATGATGAAGAGATTGAATGGGGAACCTTTGGAAATTCTGAATAGATAGTTTTCTATGTTCTATGATTCATGCTTGAATCTCTACCCTTTGATTTCAAAACTCTTGTCAGTTGCTTTCTCGAATTTAAAACAAGGTAACTATTTAATTTTTCTGTGTAACGATGTTTAATGTTATTTTTAAAAGTATTTTTCGTTCAGATATATATATATATATATATATATATTTTTTAAAAATTATTTTAATATTAAAACATGAAAATGATCTAAAAATATTATTTTTTAATTTAAAATAAAAATAAAATAAAATATATTTTTTTCAAAAATATTTTTTTTTTCAAAAACAATTTTAAAAAGTAATGTTAAACATGATCTTTAGAGAGAGAAGGTGGACAAAAACTATTGCAATACTAATAAGAAAAAAAACTAAAGGTATTTTTCATTGTATGGCAGCTTATAAACCCATATTTAAAGGGAATCATTGAAAATATATAGAGATTGTTATTTAAAATAATTTTATTTAGAAATAAATCAAACAATATTTTATTATTGTTATTATTTACAAATAATTTTTGATATCACCATAACAAAATAATTTAAAAATATTAAAAAAAAAACATTGGTTATATAGTAACATTAATAAAGACCACCACCCTATCTTTCACACGCTCAAGAACGTGTATCAATATATGGATTCGGTGCATCCACGAAAATGCATTTTTTTTTTTATGAATGTTAATTAAGGCTAGAATTTAAGAAATTAAAAGAGGTAACATATTTTTTTTAGCTACCAAATCAGTCCCTTATAATCTTATAAATAAAAATGTGTCTATGAATATAAATAAATAAATAAATGCAGATATATCACCTTAATAAGTTAGTAGGGAGACATAATCCCAATACATCCAGCTAAAGTTAGTCTCCTTATCATGTCATTAAATTTAAGATACTTGTATACTTCAAAATATTACCACTCAATATGTAGAAAATAAAAAATATAATCCATTAAATTAAATTTCATTATTTTCTTTTGACTAAGTCTCCTTCTTAAGTTTATTTTTTATTTATTAATGACATAAGTGAGAGGGTGTAATATAGAGAATGAATTCGAAAAAAAACATAATTCGGAATAGAATTTCCTTGAAAGGTTTATGGCCCAGGAATGAATAACCCAAAAGGCCCATCATCCATAGACAGCAAAGACGAAGGGGGAAAGCTGGCCTATATTTTATTTGATTCCCTGTTCATGAGCGATCGCAACACAGAACGAAAAATGCACGTCTCCTGAGGAATTCAACTAACAGGAAATTAGCAATAAAACAGAGGGAGTTTCCTTGTGTCTTCAAGAAAAGCAAAGCAAAGCCTGCAGTAAGAGATGGGTAAATGGTGGAAAGTAGCAGCTGTGATTGGGCTGATAGCTATAGCAAGGGAATTGGGCAAACAATTCGGATGGGACAAAGACGAAGCTCTTCAGCTACTTGGTGAATTGTCAGATCGATTGGGGGTTTGGGCAATGCCTGTTTACGTTGGGATTCACACAATCTCTCTCGCTCTCTGCTTGCCTTGCGCTGTTTTCTTCGAGGCTGGCGCTTCTTTGCTCTTTGGGTTCTTGCCCGCTGTTCTCTGTGTCTTCTCTGCCAAAGTCTTAGGTGCCTCTCTTTCCTTCTGGGTCGGCAGGTACTTCCAAATGTCTTCATGTTTTGTTTTCCTTTTTTATTGACTGGTTCTCAGATCGCATTTTCATATGTTTCTATCACTTGGTTCCCTTGTTAATACTGTGATGGGTTTTTTTTTTACTTGGAAACATTAAAATGAAACCATGAGTATCTTCTGTAAGATGATTAATGGGTAATTAATGTTGAGGTGATTGGAATTTACCAAAAATGTTAGGGAAATTCCAGCCTTTTATTTTAAGGTTTCCTGCTAAAATTATCATGGTACATCATGTCTGCATTCTCTTGTATTGTATCTGTCTAGGCGAACCTTCTTTTCATTTTTATCAGTTTCGAAGTGCTGGGGTGGAGTTCAAAGTGAATCATAGCCAGTGGGGAGCATATAATATGTTCTCGTTCAAATTTATTTCCATGTATGAATGTGATTACACTTTTCAATGCTCTTTTATTTGTTCTGGCACGCATTTCTTAAATCTTTTTCTTTCGCATGCTCATCGAGTGATAGGGGACTCGTGTGTTTACAGTTTTGATTTATCATATCCTTTTCTGGGCTCCTTTGTCTTTGAATGTAGGTGCTGACTGATTTGCCTATGAAATTTTGAAGAGGTTTTGGCATATTCATGATATGGTGCAGTTGATAAATAGTAAAACATTATAATAAATAGATGTGGCAGGTGTGTCAAAGGTGTAAACTTATGATGCCCTATGATCTAATATTTTCTTCTACCAGATAGGGTAGGAGGAACATGAAAATGAAATTTCAAATAGTGGAGAAGTTTAAAGTTTTGAGTGAATGGAGGGATTTTTATCCACAGAATCTCTTACACTGACCTTTTCAGCTATCTTGGATCAAGAGATGACATTTAGGACTTGCTAGAAACTATATATACATGGTATGAAATATGCCTGAAAGGGCACATATAAAAGCAACCATACCAATTAAACAAGGACACAGCTCACAGATACTGCAATCTCATTCTCATCCAAGCTCACTTGCATGAATACACCCCAAGTACTGGCTTATGCTTGGTGGCACCTTGTACACACATGGCTTGGTATGTCATGCTCACACTCAAGGATGAGGCACCTCATATGCGAACCAACTCCATGCTTATAGATGCTGTGATCAATTAAAATAACTGCTAAAAAATGCATTTAATTGTCAATGGAGAAACTAAGTTTGTTAATGGTGAAAAGTCAGAAGAAGCAGTAAGTGGATGGAAATTAATATTGCAGAGCATCAACATTTTAATACGTAGATCTGTCATAGGTTCTATGTCTCAGGACAATAGTTTTTTGTCAGGTTTAATACAATAACTATGTTTTAGTTTTATTAGTGAGAAATAAAATTCTATATGCAGGGTGCCTTTCAATGTTTGGGTTTCAGCTGTTTTGCTTTATGGATAATAGGTCTTTAAAGCCATGAAACAATCCTTGGTACTGTTCCTACAGTGAACACCAAAATTGTCACCTTTTGCTGAATACTAAAGCCATGAAAGCAGTTGAAACTAAAATCTTTAAAGATTGTTCGCTCATATAATTCAGTAGGATGATTGAATACCAGAAATCTAATTGGAACTTCATACTTTTTGGTGCACGTTGTGCAATCAAGAAACACGTCTTGAATAATTTCCATCATACAAGTTTAGATTGATGACTTGCAACAAGAGAACATGTAATATAAAAAATGGGAAAATGATCTCAGTGAAACTTCTTAAGTTCGCAACTAGAGAACATGTAATATAAAAAATGGAAAATGAACTCAGTGAAACTCTTAAACTTTTTATTGTTTTTATAGCTACAAGATTGAGGTACAGTCATGTGTACTAAAAGGAAATGGTCAAGACCAAAAAAAGCTTGTGAGGAGTTGGCGAAGACAGGAGAACTAGAGCTTAGTGCCTTACCACCGTAGATGTTCCCCATTTTGACATTTATTGCCGAACTTTCTTTCTCTTGTTTTTTTTTACTAGTTTCAGGATCCATTTTGACATATTGATTTTTTTCAGGCTGGTTTTCAGGAGTTCAAGTTCAGCAAAGGAGTGGGTGCAGAGTAACAAATATTTCCATCTGCTTTCCAGAGGAGTTGAGAAGGATGGATGGAAATTTGTTCTTCTTGCACGCTTCTCACCCTTGCCCTCCTATCTTATAAACTATGCTCTAGCTGCTACAAAAGTTGGGTTCATGGTTGATTTTCTGCTTCCTACAGTTGTTGGCTGCCTCCCAATGATTCTACAGAACACATCCATTGGCAGCCTTGCTGGTGCTGCTGTTGCTTCAGCATCCGGCTCTAAAAAATCTCAGGTTTGGTCTTACCTATTTCCTTTACTTGGGATATTATCAAGTATCCTTATTTCCTTGAGGATCAGAAAGTACTCTACTGATATAGCATTGGCCGAATCCTCTACCGGTGATTCTCCCCATACCTCTAGTAAAAAAGGAAGCAAGGGGCTATAGAAAAAGGTCAATGAAGGACTCCAATAGTGCCTATTTACTTGTTTAGTTTTTTCATTATCCTCTTAATGAGCAAAGATTTAGAATATCTGATCCATTTTAGTTGCAATTTGTTGCCTGCTGATCCATTTTCGTTGCAATTTGGGGCCTTCTGGCCATCCCTTTCTTTCTCTTGAAACACTGAGAGATCTTATGTTGGAAGCTGACCAAAGGGGTTATTCAGTTGTCTTTAGAGAAGAGATAACTTAAACTTGGTAATATTTAGCTATCAGTACACAGTACATTTTGGCCATGTCTTAATCCTTCTTCATAGTCTACTTCCCCGTTGTTTTATCCTGTCTTTGGATATTATAGTTCTGATTAAGTTAATTTCATCCTTGAATACATATTAAGACTCTAATATATTATCTTTACAAAATTCTCAACTTAAACAGTAGAATTGATTGTGTAATTTATACATGATTATTTCTTATTTTTAAAATGTCTTTATAAACAAGATAAATAGAAGGTTTTAATACGCGTATCGCAATGATTTTTTTTATCAGAATGATAAATTAAAAAATAAATATATTTAATTGAAATAAAATCAACTGGATTAAGGATATAAAAAGATGTCGGAAAATCGGAAAATTAACCTCTCACTAGATAATAAAATGAGTCATTACCCCTATGAATACACACCAGTTAAGCAATTTGGCTAATACATAAAGGTCGTTGTCTGTTTAAATTAATTAATATAATACTATTGGTCATTAATAAATAACATGCATTAAGAAATAATTTTAAAATGTAATAATATCCATGCATTAAATCTATGATGAAAAAAATGACAAATAAACGATAACTACAACTGTGACGTGTTACAGTGTATTAGAAAACAGAAAATACATATGCATATTTAATTAGCTTAATCAGAATTTCGTTAAAATAATTTCTTGATCTTTTTCTCCGATGAGAAAAGGATTCGGCTCTGCCCGATCTGACATTTCCTATGAGCAGTTTGTATGTTAGCGCGGTGGCTACCCCCTTTTTTGAGATAAAGAGAGCCCTTCGGTGTAGCCGTCGTGTCCAGTAGAGCAACAAAACCTTGATCGCAACGGCAAGTGTCTCAATGAGCTGAAACTGCTTTCGAGATGTCGAAGAGATTGAAGTGTCGTTGTCTACATATGGATCGATGTGAAACCTAAACAATATTATCATCAAGGTTTTACGTTTAATATATCCCATTGAATGCATATATGCACACACCCACCCACCCACACATAAAATAGAATTTATAGAATAAAAACTACTCTCCAATAAAATATAATACGTACGTTAAATTATTTTAAAGAAAAGAGAGAAAATAGTTCATTCTGTCCTTGTATATATATATATATATTTATTTTTATTTTTTTAAAAAAAATCTATAATTCCACAATCTTTTGTTAGAAGAACTTGTCACGTCAAATTAAGTATCAGAACTTAGCACAAGGTTTTGTAGATGATCTAGTGGTGATTTCTTACAAATTATCATTAACTTTAAAAAAGTTTCGTTTCAGAAGATCTATCTCTCAATGGAGAGAAATTACACGATGATGTTTTTCTTGTATTTATATGCGTATATTATATTATAAAAATCGTAATTATCTTTATAATGTAGTCAAGTAACAATTATATTATAAATACAAATGTTGTCGTTGAAGTAAGATATAAACGATATTTTTACCCTAATTTGAGGAGCACATAAATTGGAAGCGAGCTGCCGTTTTTTATCCCTTTTTTTTTATCTGGCAAACGCTAACCTGACTTCGAAGAAAGCTGGTAACTTCTCGCTTCTTGATCTAAAGAAGAAGCTTTCATCCAACTTGCTTCTTTCATGATATGCTCAGGTCCCGGGTGTTTTCCATGGTCTCAGCTTCAAGTTGTGGGCAGTCCATCTCTATATTTTTTTTAATCTCGAGGATTATTTTTTTAATAAAAGGTATATATTAAACTACAGCAGTAATTCCTAGTTTCCTACATCATAGCTCTATTTCATGCTAGTGGGCTCTGCAAACCTCGAGGAATCGCCACAACGGCGATTCCATCCTTCGATGTCATTCTCTATAGTATATCTGATCAATCCAGCACCGGTTTTTATGGCTTTACCAATTTTAAAAAACAAATATGCGTGTGCTTAGTAAAGTTGTCAATACCGTTCCGGTCGCCGTTCCGGTTTTTTGATTGGAACGGAACGTTCTGGTTTTGGAGCGTTCCTATGTGCCGTTTCGGTGTTGTACTGTTCATATATAATTAATTATATATATATATGAAAAAAATAAATATTAATTTAACAAGCATAATTAAAATTTGAATTCTTTTTTATTTAAAATATTTTGGTATTTTTAAATTATTTTGATATATAGATGTCAAAAATAATTTTTAAAAAATAAAAAAAAATAGATTTTGAACCCGGAACGGCACGCCCGGAACGGAACCGAGGCATTCCGGCCGGAATTTGGCCGGAATTTCCGGATCGGAGCGGGATTAAAACCGAGATAAAAATGACGCCATTTTGTCTCGGTTTGTTGAACGGAACGGAACGTTCCGGCGGGAACGGAACGGAATTAATATCTATACTGCTTAGTGCATGATATTATTTTTTTTTTATTTTTTTTTAGTACTAGCAAGACAAGTCACCCATTCACTTTCTTTTTTAAATTTCACTAAATCATAATTAAACAGCAAGTAATTAATTACCGAGCGAATAAGTTTAATCATTAAGGTGAAGCTATATTAGTTCATAAAAAAAAAAGAGACCAAGCTGTGTGGGGGGGGGAAATCATGAACCCTGATAGTTTACTCATTTAAGAATAACTTTAGAAAATAATTTACTCAAATATAGCAACACAATCTGAATGCACGAAGTCAACAAAGCTAATTCATGAGCAGAAGAAGCCTATACTTTAGTGTACGTAACAAAAATTATTCTAGAAACAAAGCTACTATTTGCAATTGGGTGCTGACGTCTCGCCACTCATCAGACTGGGGTGGGTGGGGGGGGGGGGTCCATGGACCAGCAAGCTACCCCACACGTAAACGTAATCCTCTCATTTCTTCTTCCTTCCTTAAAAGTTTTCTTTATGAAAATCAAACTTGGTGGAGGTCCTGTGAGAGAAATCTAAAGCCAGTTGCCTCAGCTCCTTTGTAAGTGCTGGTGCCCCACAGTAGAAAACTCCTGCACGTAAATGTGGACACGAAATTGATTAGTTTGTAAAATTTTCTTTGCCTCGTGGATAGACAAGAAAGGAAAAGGAAGGCCCGACGAGAGTAGGTGGGCAAGGGTGGGTGAACTCACCAACTCGAGCATCCTGATGATGAAGAGCGATTTTCTTGTAAACTTGGCGCCAGTTGGGTTTGGCAAAGTGGGATTTGACACGTGTTCCAGAAACCACATCCACACCATTTTTGGCATGGTGGAGTGACTGGAGCATTGCAATGAGGGCTGACCTAGCATCCCCTTCTTCATATACACTCGTGCAGTAGTTGTGCAATTCTATCACCTCCTTGTCGTCCATTTCTGCCACCTCATCCATCATCCCTTTGAACCACTCGAATGAACCTTGTTCCCTTGTAACCCAATAGAAGTAAGCTTTTCTTGTTCTGAATCTCCTGTTACTGTTCTTGTTCTTATTGGCTGTTGCTCGGCCACTTTCCAAGCTCTCCATTCCTCCATTATCCTCCCCATCCTTTTCCTTAAGTTTCATGTTGTTGATGATGTCTTTAACAATGCTGACCATAGGCGTGGCTCCGATGCCAAGCCCTACTAGTAGCACCACATCATATTTCTTGTAGTCTTGTGCTGGAGCTCCAAATGGACCGTCGATTAATATCTTCGGAAAGCTGTGACATTGGTTGGATCTCCACTTGTCATTGAAATGCTCAGGGCAGTAAAATTATTTTTCTACCATGGATGACCATGCCAATATCAAATCACTAACAAATCGTTCCAATCTAAACATGATTTTAATAGCATGATGCTCAATGTGAAAACTAAATAAATAATCAAATTTAAAAGATATCCAGTTGACCATCAATTCGTCAACAACTTCCACCAAGATATATATAAATGCTCCGTGTGACCGGGGCATAGGGGAAGAAAACGCAAAGAAAAACATATTTGATTGCATGACTAATTAAAGGGATATTTAAGTTTACGATGATTAATTTATTTGAGTCTTTCAACTTAAGGTTTTCCATTTTTCAATATCTATGAGAGCTACGTTCCTTTAAAAGGGTATTTGTGGGGAAAAAACACTGTAAAATACTTTCAAGTAATTAAGAGACTCAAATGGGAAAGATTCAAGTAAAAAAACTTTAATAGGAAAAAAAAAAACAGAGAGTTAAAGGACTAAAAAATAATGAGTATCCCATGCCTAATAATGTTTGGAGCTGATCGATATTCCAAATGAGACAGTACGTACCCATAAACCTACATAAATGTAATCGGCACTCATTCTCGAAGTAAAGAGAAGAGTCATTAAAGAAGAAGGGTGATTAGACATCTTAATTTACCTACGATTGTCTCCTCCTTGAATATCAGCTCCGAGTAATCCACCCTTCCCAGCAGGTGGAGGCTGACAGACCTAACAACCATCGAAAACATAAGAGATTGTTCGGAACAAAACACGAAGGAAACTTGGTTTCCATCATTATTAGCTAACAACAGACCTCAGAGAAAACAGTTTTGAGTTGCCTCGTCCAATCACCGAGAGTTCGAATGTGCACGCTCAGGTAGTCATCTCCTGGCGAAGAAGTGATTGAAAATGGGTGCCTGTGACCATACCAACTATGCATTAGCTTCAAAGGTCAATAATTATATGATGATGTATTTGGACTGGGTCTCTTTGGCATATTTAAGTGGGCACCAGCTAGCAATCTGCCACTGAAATTAGATTAACTTACCATTCAAATGGAGAAACTGCAGCGCAGTTGACAAACATGTACTGCCCACTTTTGTATTTGAAGCCTTGAGGCCGCGACATGTGCAGTGCCAGGACGTTTCCAGGATAGACTGCAACCTAATAAAGTGTTCATGGAAAAAATACTGGTATTCAGCACGGCACAAACTAGCCAGTAGAAGTTGAAAATAAGTAGAACGTAATTCAGAGAGACTCCATTGCATTATACCTTGAGTATCTTGACGGCTCTGATGCTTGATCTGAAAGCCCTGATCAACCTCTCGGCAGCGTACAGGATAACTGGCACTGCCAGGTACATCCATGTCTGTAGTCAAGAAAAAATGGAAATGGATTGTTTATTTATAGCAACTTAAGAGGTCGAAAAGAAGCAAATTCTTAATTCAGTTGCAGCGCAAGGGAGGAGCAAAGCACTGACCGTTTTCTTATACCATGTCTTTGTGAGGTAGAGGTAAATTCCATGGACCACGAGGAGAGTGTAGACAATAACGAACAGGTGGTGGGAATACCAGAAGGCATTGAAGCCAGTGAGTTTCTTTAGAGGTTTAGGCAGGTTGAGCCGGCTGCGCCGGAACCATGGCGTGGCTAACGTGAATGCTATGGCCATTAGCACTACCATTATAATGCCTGTGATTCCCTCCACACCTTTCAAAAACCACACGTAGTTATCAGGCTGCTCATCTCCGAAGTAGGGTTTCAGCGGCTCATATTCTTCTTCAGTGGCGTGAAGAAGTCGCGGAAAATCACAAGCTATATGAGCCCCTGCATGTAATCCAATTCCAATTGCAATCCCTACTGCAATAACCTAAACAAATCATAACAAGCATCTTTAGATTTTAATACCATGCAGCCTTCTCAATCATAACAACTATTAGTGAACTTTCATTACCTTGTGGAAATTTAGATTGTCATCGAAAGGCACAGCTACACCCAATTTGGTCTTGTTTCTGAGCCACGTAATGGTGTTCCGGCAGACTGGTAGTAAAATCAAGGCCATGTTGAATTTAAGGGTCTCTGCCCCACCTTTGGCAACGCAAACGCAATAGCCCATTACATCGTATGCGGCCTCATTGTGTCGATACTCTATGAACTTGTAAGTAAATAAACCGGCAACGATTCCCATCCACAACACCAGTACCCAAACTCTCTGCCAGTTATCCATCAAAAAGTACTTCACTTTTTGGTACCATCTCTTTAATGGATTGTTCTCTTGTGAAGGATTCAGCTTTTCGCTCAATAATTGGCTCAGAAGTCGGCTATCTCTTACTCTGACGGCTTGGTTTGGAGCTTGCAATAGTAGTGTTTCCAAGTTATAAATCTGTTTATCGACACCAAAACAGCAATATTCGAAGGAATTCAATTATGCCCTGAAAAATAAATGAATCTTTCTGTCGTTTAATTATTCTAAAACGATGGAAACTTTTGTGTGCTGTACCATGATGTATCCAGCATTATCTGGGTCTAATTCTTCCATAATTAGTGCAGCATACTCCTTGGCTTGTTTCTGAATGTTGGAGAGCTTGTTTGCAGAAGCACTTAGACTGATAATCTACAAATAAACTTGATATGATCAATCACAACTACTGATAGTATATAAGAAATAAGTTAGATGAATCAATCACAATTAATTTATTCTGTTCATCTTAATTTAATCAATCACCCAATTTGTTTTTGGTTGGTTTGAACGCGTCCACGTTAAAAAAATATCCATTCGATCACTTACCTCCAAGACTTCTTCTTCTGCTATTCTTCCATCAGCATCTTTATCAACCCTGCATGGATTATCGAATATTAAACACTTCTCTGTTAATCAACAACACAGGCAACAATTCAGACAGAAAAAGAACCGCTCAATTAAAATATTAAACACTTTACATGTCGAAGAATGTTTGGAGCCTAGAGTCAAAGCTTTCATCGGCAATCCGATCCCAGAACTGTCTAAGCTGCGCCTTGTTAATTAAATCATCATTTATGTTATGTCTCCGAGCAAGTGCACGAAATAATTCATTCGCAAACTCCTTGGAGTCCTTGTTCATACCTTTCATGTACAAATATAGTGATCAGTAAGGAAAAAAGTCGCAGAGGGAGGACGAATAAGTTAATAGTTAACAACGTTACTCACCTATGCATTCGCCAAACAAGGAACATGGAAGTAGGCCATTGGTGGAGACAGTAAGTTCTTGAAATCGCTTCTCAACAGCAGGCCATGCATTTCCATTTTTCGCAGTTATGAACTTAAGTCCCTTCAAGGCATGAACAGCAGCAGACTTTGTCCTATCGAACCGTCTAGCTGTGGATGATCTTGAAGCGAAACGTTTTAGCTCCTGAGAGACCTGCCTGATTTTGGACGATGTGTTCCTAAACAAGGCAGACCGCAGCGAAGAGGAATTGTTTCCCTCTAGCGCTGTCTTCGCCAACAAGGTCAATTCGGGATCCTCATTAGCACCCTGAACGCTGTGAACAGCCACAGAATCGTCACGAATATCCAAAGTAATCTCGACATACGAAGATGGATCGTCAGTAACGCCGGAACTTATGGTGGTTTCAGACGGAATATTGAACCTCGCGCTCTTCTTGGAAGAACGCTTTTTATTGAGAAGCCCTCCTCCTGATCCTAAAGGCCCACTATAAGCTGTTCTGTCACTTGCTATGCTTTCTGTGTCCGAATTGTTCTCGGAATAAGCTCCCCTCGAGTCCTCGCCTCTGATCATTCTGAGTTACTGTACTTATCTTGCAAAACTTTTGCTAAAACAATGGGGGTTCAAAAAGGGAAAGTATACGAAGAAAAAAATGAAGGAGATTGCGAATACATTAATGGTTTCGTCTATTTAAATGCTTTCCTTGGCTAATAGTCAGGCCTGCTTTATACTTTCAGTCACACACGCAAATACTACTAACTTGTTGGAAAACGATGTCGGTCAAAGTGTCATCAACGACCAAACATATTAGTCTTCGTTTTATCTTCTTTAATTCACCTAATTTGCGCTAGCTGTAAACAAAATCTTCATCAAGGAACGACTTGTAATTGATTGTTTCCAAGGAATCTTCATTGAGTTATGTTGACAATATTGTTAGGTTAATTAATTAAAAATAGTAGTAAATAATTTTTGGAAAATTGGTTAAAATTTAGTTAATTAACACGTTTGTTATCAAATTAAAAATGGACTCTACTTATTTTTTACGTTAAAACTTTGTAGAAATTTAATTTTTATCATAAACTTTTTTAATATGAGATATTAACATGATTTAAACAAATTGCTTGACATGTTTTAAAAAATCATTGATTGACATGTTTTGGTTAAACCTGAAAAAATCCTATTAAAAAATTCTATCTAAAATAAGAAATAAACAAGATTTTCTTGGTGTTTGTAAAATGAAAAGTTTAAAAGTTAAAATTTGGCTAAATGACACTAAGTTTTTAGGGGATTTATTAACAAAATGAGCTTTGAATTTAAATCAACACACTCATGTCAACTTTGTTTAAGCTCATGTATGGGTTTCGCTTCTCGTATTATGTGTTTGGATTTGTTGTAATATAATATTTTGAGCCATGAGAGATTATTTTTTGTCGACTATAAATTTGGGTTTGAGCCTAACCCATGAAGAATTATTTCTTACAAGAGCTACAAGAAAAATTTTCTATAGGTTTTTTTTCTGAGTTTTTACACATTTCTCTTCACTAGAATTTTAGTGTTTTCCATTTTGTTTTGTTTTTGGCTTTGTGCTCCTCCCAGATCTAGAGTTTGGGTTCACTTTATTTAGAGAGAGAATTGAGTTTTTTTTTATATTTTAGTTCAAGGACCTTTCTAGAATTGTATCTAAATTAAGATGATGTTGTTGAAATTTTGAAAAATATATTGCAAACATGGTAGTTACATTGGTAAAGAGAAATAAAATCTTAAGAAAAAATGATTCATACTTAACAATTATAGAAGTATCATTACTTTAAAGTGTTTCAAGAAGTAAGTACTCTCTTTTGTTTTAATTTTAACATGGATATTTGTATTATAAGTATGCATGCTAAAACTTTGAATTAACATCAATTGCAAATTTGAATATATAATTAGTATGCATGTTAGAATTTTTTAATTTTTTTTGAAAACATATTTGCCATGGATTTTTATTTTCCTTGCTTATAGATCTAAACTTCTATGAGCTATAATCTTTCCTTGACTATTTTTATTCTTTGAATGCTTTTATTATGATAAATTAAACATTATTGCTCACTAGTGTAATAAATTTAAAAAATTGACAAACAATCATATATGCAAAAATTGAAACTATTGAGGGAAATTATTCTATTAGATAGTCCTTTTATTATGAGGATGTGCTGATTTAGGTTCAATAACAAGAGACCTGAACCATTTGCTTGGGCTCAAATTGTTTTAAGTTATTCTACATATGATTTTCATATAGAATTAATGAATCTTTCTAAATTAGGCCTAAAAGTTACTGTTTAAATTGAATTTGATATTTAATCTGACGAACTTGGACATTTTCTCTTTAATCATTTTGGTTAAATTGAAGCGGAAATATGGTGGTTTATTTTTGTGGTAAAACCACGAAGACCGTGAAGTTTTTCAAGAATCATAAAAGACTCTAAATGGCACTCACTTTAGTAGCTAGAAGTGGACGTCTAAGAAAAATTCAACTTCCATTGATTATGTTTTAAATAGCAAGCTTATTTTGTAATCATCATCATTAAACGAAGCAATCAATCCGGCATTGTAACGTGAAAAGTTTATTTTATTAGAGTGGAAGTAGCTTTTCTTTCCGATCTTGCGGCCAAACCAACTGCCATGCGTTTTCACTTGCCAGGACAATCAGAATGGAACACGATCTCGTCGTCAATTTGACCTCTCTGCTGCTACTTCGTTTTTGTTTCATCACTCCTAATATTTGCTCTCGGACAAGCAATGTAAATCAGAAACGCTAGCCTGAACAGGTCAATTTGAGCCAGAAAAAGAGAAAAAGAACAGTCCCTTTCAAATGAAATCCATGATGATGTGAGGGGGATTAAAGAGTGTTGAAGATGAGTGAAATTTGTTGAGAAGCTTCTTCTTCAACAAGAAGCTCGGATGTGAAAATGGTTCGAGACAATTTGCCCTCTTTTCCGAAACGCGTATCCACAATATTCTCTCGAAGAAAGTTGCAGAAGTCAAACTCATACTGCGACGATATAATGAACCTGGTCGATGTCATGTCTTTCACCTACTCCTCACATGGATTTTATCTCGAAAGGGAGGAAAGGACACGAGTGAAGGGAAAACAATCCGTGAATCTAGCTTCAGCTAGTTTCAAACTGGGAGATTCGGTGGTGTTTTATTAATCGTTTTTTATACTAAGAAAAAAAAACTATCTAGTATTTCAAATAGATCGGTTATATTCACATGGATGTGTTTAGAATTTTATTTTATTTTTACATCAAAGTCTTTCTATGATAATTAAGTTGAAATTCCATGCATTGACTGACGGGACCCTAATTCCATCAATGCATTGCATGAAGTATTTTGAAAGTATCTTAGAAGAATCTTTCAATAAGTTGGCATTGTTCTTAAGAGAAAAATTACATCTTATTAATTTAATTTAATACTTGGAAAGTGACTTCAAGGAAATTTTTTACGTAAAATTAACTTTGTTTTAATGAAAATCAAAATTTCCTATAGTTCAATTGTTTGGTGGCGTTCTATTGGCCCAGAAGGTCAATGTTTATACATCATGTTTCTTTAGCCAGCTTCGGCATCCACTCATCTGATAATGAATGAGGATGAAGCTATAGAGTTATGTAAGAAGAGAAGATTGAGAAGAATAATCTGCCTGCCTTTTCATTGATAATTGAATTGATTTATACAATGTTTGAGGGAGAGTTATTCGGCTATAATATAGCTAGTTTAAATATAAGATATACACATGCTATAAATAGAAGATATTATTTACATATTCTAATACACCCCCGTAGTTGAAACGGGAGGTTGTCGCACGTTGAGACTATCCCGGAAATCATCAAAGAGTTGTTGCGGAAGTCCCTTAGTGAAAATGTCAGCAATCTGATAACGGGAAGGGACATGTAGAACACGAACTTTTCCACGAGCAACTTTCTCTCGTACAAAATGTATATCCATCTCAATATGCTTAGTGCGTTGATGTTGAACTGGGTTCCCGGAAAGATACACCGCACTAATATTGTCACAATATACTAATGTAGCTTTCGAAATAGGGCAATGTAATTCCAGAAGTAAATTTCTGATCCAGCAGGATTCCGAAACTACATTAGCGACCCCCCGGTATTCGGCCTCTGCACTAGACCTTGACAAAGTGGGTTGTCGTTTTGCCGACCATGAGATTAAATTATCCCCAAGATAAACACAATACCCAGAAGTGGACCGTCTGGTGTCTGGACATCCACCCCAGTCTGCGTCGGTGTAAGAGGTTAGAGCATGATCTGATGAGGGATAAAGATGGAGACCAAAATCAAGAGTACCCTGAATGTAGCGAATGATACGCTTTAAGGCCGACATATGTTGAGTTCTGGGGTCATGCATAAAGAGACATATTTGCTGAACAACATAAGAAATATCCGGCCTGGTAAAAGTCAAGTACTGTAAGGCTCCAGCAAGACTACGATACTCAGTCGGATCATGATACGGATTTCCTGAAGAGATGCTGAGTTTAGATTTTGTGTCCACCGGAGTAGGTGAAGGTTTAGAAGAAGACATGCCGGCCGCTCAATGATTTCTGCTGCGTATTTCTTTTGTGAAAGAAATAGGCCTCCGGAATGTCGTGTGACAGAGATGCCCAGAAAATAACTGATGGGACCCAAATCTTTCATAGCAAACTCTGATGCGAGTTTAGAGATAATGGATTCTCGAAGAGCAGTAGATGATGCAGCAAGAATAATGTCATCCACATACAGGAGAATATAGGCCATGTCATTTCCTTGTCGATAAATAAATAAAGAGTGATCTGAAATACTGTGAGAGAAACCCAATAAAGCCACATAATCAGCAAACCGTTGATACCACGCGCGAGGAGCTTGCTTAAGCCCATACAGAGACTTCTTTAGCAAACAAACATAATCGGGGTGTTCTGTATTTCGAAAGCCTGGAGGTTGATGCATGTAAACTGTTTCATCGAGATTGCCATGCAAGAAGGCATTCTTGACATCCAATTGATGAAGACACCAAGACTTGGATAAGGCAATACTGAGCACTGTCCGAATGGTAGCCGGTTTGACCACCGGACTAAAAGTCTCACCACAATCTATACCCGTTTGCTGACCTGCACCATCACCCACAAGACGGGCTTTATACCGCTCAAATGAACCGTCAGATTTTTTCTTATGCTTGAAAATCCACAAACTTCGAATGATATTAGCATTAGATGGACGGGGTACTAAGTCCCACGTCTTATTTTCAATAAGAGCATCGTATTCATCTTTCATAGCCATTTTCCAATTATGATCATGTAATGCATTACGGGGATTAGTGGGCAATGGAGAAATGGAATTTTCAGCCGAAGTATGAAGGTTAAGGATTTTTCGGGGCTTAAAAATACCATGTTGGGATCTGGTTGTCATTTGTGGGGAGTGAGGAGCATGGGCAAGGGGAAGGTTTTGTGTTGGAGCTATTGGTGGAGTAGGACTGTGAGTTTGTGGTAGGTTGGTAGGGATGGGTGATGTGGTCTGTGGTGAGGGATAATTAAGAATTGGGTTGAGGGGTGTTGGTTCTTGCACCTGAATGGGGGGTATGGGCTGTGCTGATTGATCAGTAAGGGGAGCAGCAGGAGAAGTGGGTGGAGTAGGTGAGGGGAGAGATGGTAAAAGACCTGCATCTAGAAACTCGTAAGTAGGACATGTAGGAGTATGGAGTGTAGAGAAAGGGAAGGTATGTTCATCAAAATTGACATGCCTCGAAACAAGTATTTTCCGACTAGATAAATCATAACATTTGTATCCTCTATGATGAGAAGGATACCCTAAGAACACACAAGGTGTAGACCGAGCTTGCAATTTATTTCTAGAAGTGGAGGGAAGAAGAGGGTAGCATAAGCATCAAAAGACTCGAAGATGTGAGTATGATGGGTCTTTTTGGTAGAGAATTTTTGTGGGTGTATGATATGCAAGCTTTTTGTTGGGTAGTATATTGAGGAGATAAGTGGCCATTTGAAGAGCATGATGCCAAAAAGAAGCTGGTAAAGATGCATGGGCAAGGAGGGTCCGGATGATATTATTGATGGTGGCTTTTCCATTTTGAGAGGAGGTGTAAGGGCATGAAAATCGAAAACTCATTCCATTTAATTCACAAAATTTGTGGAAGGGTCCATTGTCGTACTCTTTTCCATTGTCACATTGGAAACATTTAATGTCCCTTTCAAATTGGGTTTTAATATGAGTACGAAATGATAAAAAAAGGGAATGAACTTGAGATTTATTTGCAATTGGAAAAGTCCATAAAAAATTCGTAAAATCATCCAGGAATAAAACATAGTAACGATGGCCTCCTGAACTAAGGGTAGGTGATGACCAAATATCGCTATGCACAATATCAAAGGGAAAAGAAGTGGAGGAGAGAGAATCATAAAATGGCAATTTAACTTGTTTCCCAAGATGACAAGAATGACAAAAAAAATTGTCTTGAAATTTATTGCAATTGATAAAATTGTTTCTACGAAGAGAACTTAAAATAGGAGCTCCTGGGTGTCCTAAACGATTATGCCATAAATCAGGAGATATAACGGTAAAAGCAGATGGTGTTGAAAAGCCAATGGTTGGTCTTGTGGTAACTGGATAGAGGTCACCCGAGCTGTTACATCTCATTAAAGGCATCCCCGTCGGAAAATTCTTCACAGAAAAACCGAACGGATCAAATTCAACAGAGGCATTATTGTCAATGGTAAATTTTCTCACAGAGACGAGATTTTTAATCAATTGCGGAGCATGCAAGACATTATTCAGATTTAATGGAGGGTTGGGCTTAGGTAATAATGCATGTCCATAACCAATAATTGGAATAGTATGACCACTACCGACAGTAATATTACGATTATTGCTCATATTTAAATAAGACGTGAGGTTACCTCCGTTTGCAGTCATGTGAGATGTAGCTCCGGTGTCCATATACCATTGATCATCAGGAGGAGCAATGGAAAGTGTGTGCATGGCCGCTTGGATGTCGGTTGGAGTATACGATGACTGGGCTGAGGAGTGGGCTGCTGCCATGTGGGCCTGTTGGGGCCTAGGCCCGAGTAAGCCCGGCTGAGGAGTGGGCTGCTGCTGCATGTTGGCTGTTGGGTATGGGCATGGGGGCGTGGCCCATGCTTGCCAAGGCCCAGCCCCAGCCCACGGTGGATAAGCCCACTGATTTCCATTTCTCTGCCCATAATTCCCATTTCTCTGCCCATAATTCGCACCGTTTCCGTTGCCATTTGTTTCTCCCCACTGATTTCCATTTCTTCGTGGCTGTGCAGAGGGGTTCCAAAAATTGGTGGCCGATTGATGCCACTGGCTTCCACGGCCACCTCTCCCCCTTCCTTTGTCGTGACGTGCGCCTCCCCCACCACCTCTTCCACTGCGATTGGGGGAGCTTCTGGTACTGTGATGTTGCTGCGACTGGTGTTGTGGGTTTCCAGTCATGTGCCCACCGGAATGTCCAGCCGGAGAGACAAAAAATGCAGAGCTAGAAGGGGATTGGGCAGCCCTTTTTGTCCTTGCTGTCTCTTCGAGCACTAACATGGATCGTGCTTTGTAGAACAAGGGAAGAGAATCGCCATGGCGAATTTGTGACCCAACTCCGGCGTAAGCATCGGTGAGGCCTGAAAGAAGCTGAAGGACCAGCCTTTCATTAGAGACAGGGGCACCAACATTGGATAATTGGTCCGAGAGAGATTTGAGGTGTTGACAGTAAGATGAAGCATCAGCAAAATCCTCTATTTGCACTTTGGAAAATTCTTGTTCCAGGTAAAGTGCTCTGGAATTTTTATTATCCGAAAATATGTCTTTTAACCTATTCCAAGCAGTTTCAGCAGTAGAGTCCCGTTCAAGTATGGTGTTCAGCAAGTCTTCAGAGATGGTGCTGTAGATCCATTGAAGAACAATGGCGTCAACACGGGACCAAAGGTCAGTGTCTTTGTCTTGATTCAAAGATGTTTGATTCATCTTTTCTGTTGAGGTAGGGATGATATGATCGAGGACTTGGTATGCTCTGGCATGTATTTTGAATAATTCTGACCATGTGATGTATTGCCCCTTCTCAATGTCTAGGGTGACTTTGATGAAAGTGGTAATGTTTGATACTGTAAGGGCAGGATGAGAGTGATGAGTTCTGGTGGGAGGAGAAGTAAGAGAGGCTGTGAGAGAAGTTTCTGAATCTGCTGTGTTGTCTGTCATTGTTTGATTAAGCCTGTAAAAATTGATAGATGCAATTTTTCGGCAGTATGAGAATAGAGAGTGAGGGAGATGATGCGGCTGCTAGGTTTAGATGAAGAAAATAACCTAGTTTTGCTCTGATACCATGTAAGAAGAGAAGATTGAGAAGAATAATCTGCCTGCCTTTTCATTGATAATTGAATTGATTTATACAATGTTTGAGGGAGAGTTATTCGGCTATAATATAGCTAGTTTAAATATAAGATATACACATGCTATAAATAGAAGATATTATTTACATATTCTAATAAGTTATCGACATCTTGTTTTGAAACCGTCGTGATAGGAGG